>OY882865.1:83044348-83192957 GCA_963693515.1 Pipistrellus nathusii | reverse complement strand
TCCCTAACGGGACCCGTGCTCCAGACAGTCCTAACCCTCCGCCTCCGGACAGTCCTAACCCTCCGGACAGTCCTAACCCTCCCCCTCCAGACAGTCCTAACCCTCCCCCTCCGGACAGTCCTAACCCTCCCCCTTCCAGACAGTCCTAACCCTCCCCCTCCAGACAGTCCTAACCCTCCCCCTCCGGACAGTCCTAACCCTCCGGACAGTCCTAACCCTCCGCCTCCGGACAGTCCTAACCCTCCCCCTTCCAGACAGTCCTAACCCTCCCCCTCCAGACAGTCCTAACCCTCCCCCTCCGGACAGTCCTAACCCTCCGGACAGTCCTAACCCTCCGCCTCCGGACAGTCCTAACCCTCCCCTCTGGACAGTCCTAACCCTCCCCTCTGGACAGTCCTAACCCTCCCCTCCAGACTGTCCTAACCCTCCCCTCCGGACAGTCCTAACCCTCCCCTCCGGACAGTCCTAACCCTCTCCCCTCCGGACAGTCCTAACCCTCCCCCCCCCGGACAGTCCTAACCCTCCCCCCCCCCCCGGACAGTCCTAACCCTCCCCCCCGGACAGTCCTAACCCTCCCCCCCCCGGACAGTCCTAACCCTCTGCCTCACGGTGGCTTATGGTGGGGAAGGAAGCACTGACGCAGTGGGCTGCAACCTCTGTGTCCTGTCAGCCACCTTTACACCTTTGTGGGGCATAAAGTGGACAGGCCTGGGGTCAGTTTTGCTGTGACCACTGCGTGTCCCAACTACAATCACATGACAAAGGCAAGAAGCCTGGTGAGGCCCAACAAAGTCAAGTTGCCCTGGTTCGCTCGCTGAGCAGACACTCAGTAGTAGTGTCTGTGCCCAAGACAACAGTTCTGAGGTGCTCAAGACAGAACAATCAGTTTGCTTGCTTATTCTTTCGCCTGAGAACTGGGAACCACAGTCACTGTCCACTCCAGAGGGGCCAGCTCCTCCAGCTGCGCGCAGCCAGGTCCGCTCTGCAGGCAGCGCCGTGGCCGGACCTGCGAGGGGCCTTCCTGCCTCAGCCTCAGCTCAGACAAACAGCCTGTCCCTGGCTGTGTCACCCCCCGGCCCCAGCCCCCCGCGGCAGGCCCCGAGCTCTCCTACCAGCTTGAAGGCCTGACGGGCGTGGCGGCCTCTCCACGCGGCCTGCAGGCTCATGGCGGCCCGTCGCTGCCGCAGGAACTCCTGCCTGGAAGGAGATGCGGTGAGAGGGGCACAGTCAGACATTGTGAGCCCGAGGGTAACACTGTGAACGGACGACGTCTAAGGAACTGTACAGCACTTCTGTCCTGAGAGCCAAGAGACAGGCCAGGTCTTGGGTCCACTGCCCGTAGCTTCCATGGTGGTAAGGGCGGGCCACCTTTCAGAGTAATCCAGAACATCCCACCCCGCACCCCAGATCGACGAGGCGCCAACGCGCGGCCAGTGCTTTACTCCTGGCCCGACGCTGCCCTCCCTGCTCACTAAGCCAGGCTCCGGCCAGCAAGCAGCCCCGAGCCACGGGCGGCTCTTCGGCGGGCGGGCCAAGCTGAGGGAGCCTCCCGGGCCCAGCTCTCCTCCCCCCACCCCCACCCCAGTCACAGCCAGTCCACTCCAGTGAAGCACCTCAGAAACAGCTGTGGTGCCGCATCGAGTGCCCGTGGGAGCCCAGACCCCCACCCTCTCCAGGGCACGTCCGAGAAGGCTGAGTAGGAACCATCCTTCTGTGCCATGATGACCCACCCCCCACAGTGTCAGTGAAAACCATGGGGGGACCCGGATCCCCACCACCACTTGGCGGTAACGGGTCCGTCTCCCTTCATGTGGGAGCGGTGTCCGAAAAGCCCAGCGGAGAAGCAGGCTCCCCCTCCCTCAGCTGGGACAAGGCCCTTCCCTTCCCTCTGGGGCCAGTGTAGGCCGCCTGGAGTCAGGAACGAGGCGCTTACGTCCTCTCAGGCGGAGTGGTGTCAGCACACGCCCGTGGGCAGCTGGCCTCTACCCCAGCCAGCAGCAGTCACGGGAGGATCTCACTCCATTAGCAGTAAACACGCCACCCACCCCCCCTGCCAGGATGGTGTCAGAGGAAGATAGCTAAAAGTGTATAATAAACAAGACATATAATTCTTATAACACAATACGCAAAATGCCCCAAACCCAGGGAAATATCAACTTGAATGAGAAAAGACCATCAACAGAGGCCAACACGGAGATGACAGAGGTATTAGCCATTATAAAAAATCTCCCAACAATGCTCACTTGAAACTAATGATAAAATAGAAAGTCTCAGTGAAGAAATGGGAGAAATAAAGTAGAACCAAATTGACATTTTAGAGTTGAAAATATCACAATGAGTAAAAAGAACCTCAGCACACAATGGAAAGAGAGAGGAAAGAATCAGTGAGCTTGAAGACAAAAAATTATACATCCTGAAAAACAGGAAATTGACTGGAAGAGAAGGAATAGAGCATCAGGCACCAGTGGAATTGCAACAAAAGACCTAATATTTGTGTTGTTGGAGTCCCGGAAGGAAAAAAGAAAGAGGTTTTGGTGAAAAGTCCTAGAAGAAATAATAGCTAAAAACTCATAAACTTAGCAATAGATATAAACCTACAGATTCAAGAAACTGAGCAAACTCCAAGTAGGATAAATGCAAGTAAAACCACATCAAAGCTGACCATAGTCAGATCTAGGAAAACTGAGAATTATGGGCATACCAGAGGAGAGGAGAGGAGAGGAGAGGGAGCAAGGAGCAGAGAGCCTCTTATAGCTTGGCCTTTCCTTGGCATTGCCAAGCCCAGCACAAGTAGCAGACACCTGCAGATTGCTTTGTAGCTCCTGCCGGGTGGCCCAGGCAGGGTACAGGCAGCTGGAATTGCATCTCCTGGGAGGCCCCAGAACCAGCTCACCCAGAAGACAACTTCTCCAGAGCCTCACCCAATCTCCTCCAGGAGTGACACACATATTTTTTTAAAATATCTTTTTTTCTTTATTTTAGAGAGGAAGGGAGAGGGAAAGAGAGAGAAACATCAATGATGAGAGAGAGAGTCATTGATCGGCTACTTCCTGCATGCTCCTTACTGGGGATCGAGCCCGCAACCTTAACCAGAACCTTTAGTTCGTAGGCTGATGCTCTATCCACTGAGGCAAAGCAGCGAGGGCTATGAGTGCCATAGCCCTCATAGCAGACTCGGTGTCATCAGAGCCCTGCTAACGTGAGTCCTGTCTACGAGGTCAGCCCTGCACAGCCAATCCTCTGCTGTGGTGTGGCCAGCCCTGGCAGCCAATCAGCCTGGCAGTAAATACCTCCCTTAGTGTGCCAACAGCATCCAAGGCTCAATGTAACGATGGGTGCAAACAAGAGGCGTGCACTGCAGTGCCCAGCGTGAGTGGCCATGAAGGCTGCACCAAGCCACTCTACCAAGCCCAGGAGACGCAGCAGCTCTGCCTGATCCATAGAACAAGCGAGGGAGGCTGCCAGTGAGGAGGCAAAGAAAGATGTTCCAAGTGAAAGAACAGAGCAAAACTCCTGGAAACACCTAAACAAAATGGAGACAAGCAAGCTATCAGATGCGGAGTTCAAAACACTGGTTATAAGGCTGCTCAATGAGTGTAGGGGAAAACGAGAGGAACTAATGAGAACTTCCATAAAGAGACAGAAAACATAAAAAAGAGCCAGCCAGAAAAGAAGAGCATAACAACTAAAATAAAGAATGCATAAAGAACCAATCGTAGAATAGATAAATTAGAGAATCAAATCAGTAATTTGGAAGATAAAGAAGCAGAAAACACCTAATCAGAACAACAAAAATAAAAAAGTCAGCCCAGCCAATGTGGCTCAGTGGTTGAGCATCCACTTGTGAACCAGGAGGTCATGGTTGGGTCAGGGACATGCACGGGTTTCAGGCTTCATCCCCAGTGTGGGCTGTGCAGGAGTCAGCCAATCAATGATTCTCTCTCATCATTGATGTTTCTATCTCTCTTTTCCTCTCCCTTCCTCTCTGAAATCAATAAAAATATACTTAAAAAGAAAAAAGATCCAAAAATTTCAGGCTAGACTAAGGATCTTTGAAACAACTTTAAGTGTACTAACATTTACATCCTGGGGTGCAGGAAGGAGAAGAGAGAGAGAGGAAGAAATTGAAAACCTATTTGAAAGATATGATGGAAAACCTCACTAACTTGGTGAAGAAAAAAGTGCAGAGAGTATCAAACAAGATGAACCCAACAGGCCCACACCAAGACACATCATAATTAAAATGCAGAAGTTAAAGACAGAAAGAATCTTAAAAATAGCAGCTAGCTACCTACAAGGGAGCTCCCATAAACTGTCAGCTGATTTCTCAACAGAAGCTTTGTAGGCTGGAAAGAATTGCCAAAAAATATTCTAAATGATGAAAAGAAAAGAACTTCAACCAAGACTGCTTTACCTTGCAAAGCTGTCATTTAGAATTGAGTGATAAAGGGCTTCCCAGGCAAGAAAAAGCTAAAGGAGTTCATCACCACCAAACCAGGATTACATGAAATGTTAAAGCGTTTTCTTTAGAAGAAGGAAAAAAAAAAATAACTATAAAACTAAAATGGCAATAAATGCATATTTACCAACAATTAGTTTAAATGTAAATGGATGTTTGAGCATCATGTCTAGGTTCCGAGTTCTTTCTGTGGTTGGTGATAAAGAGACAGCTAGTACAGAGACCAGACCTGTGGCCTGGGAGCCGCCGGACACGGTGAGGGGAGGAAGGCGGCAGTGCTCTGCTTTGCTGAACCTGAGCTGGATTTCAGGGGTTACCTTCTGACTGACCCGGGTGGAGTCAAAGAGGCTTTTTTTTTTTTTTTTTTTTTTTTTTCCTCCCAAACCAACCACCTCACAAACCCAAACTCACAAATTCCCGGAGACAGCTGAAGGAGAACATCCAAATATGGCTGAGACCCGAGCTGACACTTCATTTGACTCTTGCTTATGTAGTAGATTCCCCTCCACCCACCCACCAAACATGGCCCACAGACTAGCATCCAGATAATGCCTTCTCTGGTCCCTGCAGGCTGGCGCCCGGCAGAGGAGCCTCGGGTCTGGTGCCTCACTGCCCCGGGGGCGGGGCAGGAACAGCGTCCCTGGTCCTCCCGGGCACCGGGGCGGGGTGTGCGGGAGGGGCGCACCTGTGCCTGTAGCCCCGCAGGACTCGCTGGATGCTGACCGCGGCGTTCTCCAGGGCCCGGCTCCTCTGCACCTCCAGCAGGGCGTCCTGGTGCTCCTGCAACGGACGGACACGTGCTGCCCGCCCACCCCTCCGCCGGGCCGGGCCCCGGGCCAGGGTAGCAGGCTTGGCGCTGTGCTCCCGGGAGGCCACGCAGGGGGAGGGCTCCACACGGATTCCGGGGCCCCAGCCCCAAGCCCAGGCCTTCCCGCTCCCCCTCTCGCTCGTTAGCGCAATCGGCCGATTTCGTTTCTGCTCTGGAGAGCCAGGAGGGGCCAACACTTCCCGGAAGTTGGTTTATTTCCCCAAATTTGTGTGAACTGTGCAGTCAACTGCATTCGGCTCCTGCCAGTCTCCATGGGAAACGGTCCCTTTGGCCGTGGAGCGGCTCTCAGTGTGTCAGCCTGGGGCGGCCCTCCGGACCCTGTGCAGGGCTGTGTGCAGCGCCAGGCGAGGCCAGGGCTCGGGCTGTGCCAGCCTCAGGTCCAGCAGCCAGAGCCTCCGTGTGCCTGGTGGCACCGGGGACAGACCTCGGCTATGGCTTCGAGGAGCAGCCAGAGGAAGGAAAATGGCGGGGAGGCACTCCTGCCCCCCTGCCACCCGCTTGCAGTTACCCTCCTCTCCGGCCTCCCTGGCAGTGCCTGCCCGCCTGGGAGTCTGGGAACCTGGGGGCCTGGGAGCCTGGGGGTCTGGGGGCCTGGGAGCCTGGGGGCCTGGGAGTCTGGGAACCTGGGGGCCTGGGGGCCTGGGGGCCTGGGGGCCTGGGGGCCTGGGAGTCTGGGAACCTGGGGGCCTGGGAGCCTGGGGGCCTGGGAGTCTGGGAACCTGGGGGCCTGGGGGCCTGGGGGCCTGGGAGTCTGGGAACCTGGGGGCCTGGGAGCCTGGGGGTCTGGGGGCCTGGGGGCCTGGGAGTCTGGGAACCTGGGGGCCTGGGGGCCTGGGGGCCTGGGGGCCTGGGGGCCTGGGAGTCTGGGAACCTGGGGGCCTGGGAGCCTGGGGGCCTGGGGGCCTGGGCGCCTGGGGGCCTGGGAGCCTGGGGGCCTGGGGGTCTGGGGGCCTGGGGGCCTGGGGGCCTGGGGGTCTGGGGGCCTGGGGGCCTGGGGGCCTGGGAGCCTGGGGGTCTGGGGGCCTGGGCGCCTGGGGGCCTGGGGGTCTGGGGGCCTGGGCGCCTGGGGGCCTGGGAGCCTGGGGGTCTGGGGGCCTGGGCGCCTGGGGGCCTGGGAGCCTGGGGGTCTGGGGGCCTGGGAGTCTGGGAACCTGGGGGCCTGGGAGCCTGGGGGCCTGGGGGCCTGGGAGTCTGGGAACCTGGGGGCCTGGGAGCCTGGGGGTCTGGGGGCCTGGGAGTCTGGGAACCTGGGGGCCTGGGGGCCTGGGAGCCTGGGGGCCTGGGGGCCTGGGGGCCTGGGGGCCTGGGCGCCTGGGGGCCTGGGGGCCTGGGGGCCTGGGAGTCTGGGAACCTGGGAGTCTGGGAACCTGGGGGCCTGGGAGCCTGGGGGTCTGGGGGCCTGGGGGCCTGGTGTCTGGGTGCCTAGATGCCTGGGAGTCTAGGGGCCTGGGGGCCTGGGGGCCTGGGGCCTGGGGGCCTGGGGGTCTGGGAACCTGGGAACCTGGGGGTCTGGGGGCCTGGGGGCCTGGAGGCCTGGGAGCCTGGGGGCCTGGGGGCCTGGGGCCTGGGGGCCTGGGGGCCTGGGCGCCTGGGGGCCTGGGGGCCTGGGGGCCTGGGAGTCTGGGAACCTGGGGGCCTGGGGGCCTGGGGGCCTGGGAGCCTGGGAACCTGGGGGCCTGGGGGCCTGGGGGCCTGGGGGCCTGGGGGCCTGGGGGCCTGGGAGCCTGGGAACCTGGGGGCCTGGGGGCCTGGGGGCCTGGGAGCCTGGGGGCCTGGGAGTCTGGGAACCTGGGGGCCTGGGGGCCTGGGGGCCTGGGAGCCTGGGAACCTGGGGGCCTGGGGGCCTGGGGGCCTGGGGGCCTGGGGGCCTGGGGGCCTGGGAGCCTGGGAACCTGGGGGCCTGGGGGCCTGGGGGCCTGGGAGCCTGGGGGCCTGGGAGTCTGGGAACCTGGGGGCCTGGGAGTCTGGGAACCTGGGGGCCTGGGGGCCTGGGGGCCTGGGGGCCTGGGGTCTGGGGGCCTGGGGGCCTGGGGCCTGGGGGCCTGGAGGCCTGGGGGCCTGGGGGCCTGGGGGCCTGGGAGCCTGGGAACCTGGGGGCCTGGGGGCCTGGGAACCTGGGGGCCTGGGGGCCTGGGGGCCTGGGGGCCTGGGAGCCTGGGAACCTGGGGGCCTGGGGGCCTGGGGGCCTGGGAGCCTGGGGGCCTGGGGGCCTGGGAGCCTGGGGGCCTGGGAGTCTGGGAACCTGGGGGCCTGGGGGCCTGGGGGCCTGGGAGCCTGGGAACCTGGGGGCCTGGGGGCCTGGGGGCCTGGGAGCCTGGGGGCCTGGGGGCCTGGGGGCCTGGGAGTCTGGGAACCTGGGGGTCTGGGGGCCTGGGGGCCTGGGGGCCTGGGGGCCTGGGGGCCTGGGGGCCTGGGGGCCTGGGGGCCTGGGGGCCTGGGGGCCTGGGGCCTGGGGGCCTGGGGGCCTGGGGGCCTGGGGCCTGGGGGCCTGGGGGCCTGGGGTCTGGGAGTCTGGGAACCTGGGGGCCTGGGGGCCTGGAGGCCTGGGAGCCTGGGGGCCTGGGGTCTGGGGGCCTAGATGCCTGGGAGTCTGGGGGCCTGTGGGGGGGCACAGGGCAGGGGGCCAGGAGCTCCAGAGGCCAGGACTCGCACAGGGGCTCACCTTCAGGAAAATTTTGGTCTTTCCTACTTTCCAGTCTGTGTCCGTCCCCAGCCACCTGTCAGCGATGCTCAGCGTCATCTGTCGACACTTGTCCCGAAGCTGCAGGAGAACCAGGGAGGGGGGCGGGGGGGGGCGGGCAGGGCCCCTCAGGCTGTGGGCCAGGCTGGCATCTGCCATCAGGCGCCCGAGCATCAGGCGTGCAGCCTGGGCTCCAGAGGAGGGACAGCCAGGGCTCCCGCCCCAGCCAGCATGGCCCCACAGCCCCCCCACAGGCCCCCCTCATGCCCCCTCATGCCCCCCATGCCCCCCTCGGGAGAGCTGGCTTTTAGGGAAGTCAGCCCACCTCCCAGCCTGCGGGGAGGTCGCCCCCGCATGCCCAGGGCTCCAGGGGGCGGGGAGGGGAGCCCACAGGCGGGGCCCACACACCTGCTGGCGGGAGGCGCTGGGCAGCAGGACCGAGAAGCGCCCCGTGAACTGGGCGAAGGTGTACCGGATGGGGAGGCCCGCCCGGCGGACACGCACGGTCTCCAGGGCGCCCGAGTAGCGCAGCTGCCGCAGGCACAGCTCGCGGTCCAGGAGCTGCGGGCGGAGGCCAGAGGGGGCTGAGGGCGGCCTCCGGGGCCCCAAGGCAGCCTCGCCCCCAAGGCGCCCCCCCCAAGGCGGCCCCCTTTGGAGAGAATACTGGGGAGATCCGGGAAAGTCCCTGCAGGTCCGGAGACAAAGTGGGTAACAGAAGCGGTGCTGACCCCAGGATGAGCTGTTGGCATTCGCCCCATTTAAGCGCCCTCAGCAGAGCCCCCGGGAATGCGGCCTGCAGCCCAGTCCAGGTCCTCCTCAGAGCCGCTGGCTCTCCCTGCGGGGGTGGCCCGCTCACCCCCTCAACACACACGACCTTCCAGCCCCCAGGAGTCTCTGGGCGCTGGGGCACCCCCTCCAATCTGGGGAGCCCACCAGCAGGCAGTTACCTACCTGGAAACAGGTTCCCAGAGGCAACTGCCTGTGGGCCAGGGCCACGCGGAAGGTCCTCTGGGGCTAGCCCCCCCCCATGTCCGGTTCTCATGCAATCTCTCCACCAGCCCCCCAGCCCAGGGCTGTGCGGAGGGTGTGCGTCCCACCCGCAGGCAGGCCGGCAGGCAGGCGGCTCACTCCGGGACAGGCCTGCCGAGGGAGCCCGGGCCCAGTGCCAGCGGCTGGCCCCTCACTGGTGTCTGTCTGTACAGTGGGGTGGGTGACAGCCGGGGGGGGGGACAGAACCCTGGGCGTCAGACGGAGTCGCTGCCCCCCGGCCAGCCTCCCTCGTTACCATTGGCCTCTTGTGCTCGTTGGGTTTGATGCAGCGGATGAAGGAGGGCTGGCAGCCGCTCAGGATTCTCATCAGCTGGTCCAGCGACTGCTTGAACTGGCCTGCCAAGGTGGCAGGCTGCCTGCTGGCGTCGGCAGACTGTGGGCAGAAGCACAGGGTCCGAGTCGGGCTGGGCGCACCGCCTGGGCACCGCTGACCCACGGTCCGGCCTGGACGCGGCCGAGGTCCCTCGGGTGGGTGAGCTGTAGCCACCCGTCCATCACAGGTTCCCAAGGGCCCCCCACTGGGTAATGAGGACCCGGAGGGAGGGAGTAAGATGGGCACCAACACCTGTCTAGGGTTGGGGCCCCCCAAGTGCACTGCCCAGGATGATGAGGCGGGGTGGGAAGAGGATGTCAGAGCTGGGATGCTCACTTTTTGCCTCCCTTCCTACATTTCCCAGTTTTGACCAGGTTTTATATATTAGAAAATGGTTTATGCTACGATTGCATGCATTATAGTGAATGTGTATTGTTCTAAAATATATGTATTAACTTATGGAGGCAAGAGCCCAAGCCCCTTGCCATGAGCAGTGCTTGTCTTGTGCAATACTGTCTTGGGCAATGCTCCTTCTTCAAACCTTCCCAAGGTCAAATGCACCTGAGCACAGGTGTGTGCTGCCAGACGGGGGACGCAGTCCCCGAGCTTCAGTCACTGGGGGCATTTTCCTTTTGTCCTGGTTTCTGAACTGTATGTGTTTCCTCCACAGCCACCTGCTCCCCGAAACTCCCAGGCCCTGCTCTGGCCAGCTGGGGGCCAGGGCGGTGTGCTGGGACAGCTGGGGGCCAGGGCGGAGTGCTGGGCCAGCTGGGGGCCAGGGCGGAGTGCTGGGCCAGCTGGGGGCCAGGGCGGAGTACTGGGACAGCTGGGGGCCAGGGCGGAGTGCTGGGACAGCTGGGGGCCAGGGCGGTGTGCTCTGCTGGCCGCTGGCTCACTGCTTCAGGCTGGTGACCTGCACTGCAGCGGCTGTGGCCTGAGGCTCGGGAGCTCTGGCAGGGGTGGTAAAGGCCAAGGACACTGGTGTGGCCAGAGCCGATGGGGGCGGGGAGAGGGCCTCTGTCTGCTCTCTCGGCTCCTCAGCCTCCTGGGGGCCGAGGGGTCCTCACCAAAGCCTCCAGGGCTTTTCTGGAGCAGCCCTGGCTCTGGTGGAGGCGGGAGAAGGCTGATGGGAGGGCGGAGGCGGAGGAAGCAAACCTCCTTCCAGCGATCCTAGGCTGCCCTGGGCACCTGGGCTCTGCCTTCCCCTGGAAAGCAGCCACCCCCCCCTGCACTCACACCGCACCCCCCCCACACACACACCCACATACACCCCCCACATATACACCCCCACACATACACCCCCACACATACACCCCCACACAGACACCCACACACACATACACCCCCACACAGACACCCCCACACAGACACCCCCACACATTCACCCCCACACATACACCCCCCACACCCCCACACCCCCACACAGATACCCCCACACCCCCAAACATACACCCCACACACCCCCACATATACACACATACACCCCCCACACCCCAACACAGACACCCCCACACATACAACCCACACAGACACCACCACACATACACCCCCCACACATACACCCCCACACATACACTCCCCACACATACACCCCCCTCACATACACCCCCACACATACACCCCCCACACATACACCCCCCTCACATACACCCCCACACAGACACCCCCACACATACACCCCCACACAGACACCCCCCACACCCCCACACATACACACATACACCCCCCACACCCCAACACAGACACCCCCATACATACACCCCCACACAGACACCCCCACACATACACCCCCCACACATACACCCCCACACATACACCCCCACACATACACCCCCACACATACACCCCCACACATACACCCCCCACACCTCCACACCCCCCACACATACACCCCCCACACCCCACACAGACACCCCCCCACACAGACACACCCCCACACCCCCACACATACACCCCCACACATACACCGCCACACCCCACACATACACCACACACACCCCACACAGACACCCCCCACACAGACATCCCCCCACACCCCACACATACACCACACACACCCCACACAGACACCCCCCACACAGACACCCCCCCACACCCCCACACAGACACCCCCCACTCACCCACACCCCCACACAGACACCCCCCACACCCCCACACAGACACCCCCCACACAGACACACCCCCACACCCCCACACATACACCCCATACACAGACACACCCCCCACACCCCCACACAGACACCCCCACACATACACCCCCCACACATACACCCCCACACCCCCACACGTACACCGCCACACAGACACTCCCCACACCCCCACACATACACACATAGACCACCCACACATACACCCCACACACATACACCCCACACACAGACACCCCCCCCACACCCCCACACAGACACCCCCCACACCCCCACACATACAACCCCCACACATACACCCCCCACACCCCCACACATACATCCCCACACCCCCACACATACATCCCCACACCCCCACACATACACCCCCCACACATACACACATACACCCCCACACCCCCACACAGACACACCCCACACATACACACATACACCCCCACAATACACCCCCACACAGACACACCCCACACATACACACATACACCCCCACACAGACACACCCCACACCCCCACACATACACCCCCACACAGACACCCCCCACACCCCCTCACACACCCCCCCCACACATACACACATACACCCCCACACCCCCACACATACACCCCCCACACATACACCCCCCACACCCCCACACATACACCCCCACACCCCCACACATACACCCCCCACACATACACCCCCACACCCCCACACGTACACCGCCACACAGACACTCCCCACACCCCCACACATACACCCCCACACCCCCACACATACACCCCTCACACATACACACATACACCCCCACACCCCTACACATACACCCCCACACAGACACACCCCACACCCCCACACATACACCCCCACACAGACACCCCCCACACCCCCACACATACACCCCCCACACATACACACATACACCCCCACACCCCCACACATACACCCCCCACACATACACCCCCCACACCCCCACACATACACCCCCACACCCCCACACATACACCCCTCACACATACACACATACACCCCCACACCCCCACACATACACCCCCCACACATACACACATACACCCCCACAATACACCCCCACACAGACACACCCCACACATACACACATACACCCCCACACAGACACACCCCACACATACACACATACACCCCCACACAGACACACCCCACACATACACACATACACCCCCACACATGAACCCCCCACACCCCCACACATACACCCCTCACACATACACACATACACCCCCACACCCCCACACATACACCCCACACACATACACACATACACCCCCACAATACACCCCCACACAGACACACCCCACACATACACACATACACCCCCACACAGACACACCCCACACATACACACATACACCCCCACACAGACACACCCCACACATACACACATACACCCCCACACATAAACCCCCCACACCCCCACACATACACCCCCCACACATACACACATACACCCCCACACAGACACCCCCACACATACACCCCCTCACATACATCCCCACACATACACCCCACCCCTCACCTCCACACATACACCCCCACACATACACCCCCTCACATACACCCCCACACATACACCCTCCCACACACAGACACACCCCCCACACCCCCACACAGACACACACCCCACACCTCCACACATACACCCCCCCCACACATACACACTCCCCCACACATACACCCCCACACACATACACCCCCCCACACACATACACCCCCACACACATACACCCCCCACACACATACACACACCCTCACACACATACACACCCCCACACAAATACACCCCCCCACACATACACACAGTCCCCACACACATACACACACACACCCACACACACACACACACCCATATACACCTCACTCACACCTCCACACATACACCCCCTCACACCCCCACACATACACACCCCACACATACACACACACCCCCACACACACATGTCCCACACATACCACATACCACAGATACCGCACACATATCACAAGCAACACACATGCACCATACAGTGTAACATACACCACTTAAAACACGCACATACCACACGCACACCCCATCTCCTACTGTCAGCGTACACAGGTAGTTACTAATGGAAGGAAGATGGCTGGTTACTCACACCACGGAGCAAAGGGGACGAAATAATCTTAACAAACTGGGAAGCTGCAGCAGTCCAGCGAGCTGACCGGTGAGCAGCCCTGTTCACACACTACAGGCAACGGCCAGAGAGGATCCTGAGTCCTCGAAGGGACCGGCCATCTCCCAGGAAGGCCCGGCCCGCACAGCGCCTGAGGAAGCGCCTCTGCTGGCGGGTGCCCAGGGGAACTGGCTGCTGTGACCGAGGCTCTGGACCCCGCGGGGAGTCAGGGTGAGGAGCCAGAGGGCAGGCCCCAGCCTGGGGCAGGGGAAGGAGTCACACTGGAGAGAGGACCGGAAGCCCTACACCATTTGCTGGGAAGGAGCCCAGGGCAGGCCTGGGGAGGTCAGGAACGGTGCTGTCCTTCCCGTGACCAGGAAGACAGACGGCGGACTGTCAGGGCGGGGCTGTAGCCTGCCCAGCCGCTCGATGCCCGAGGGTGTACAACCAGCCATGCCCCTGAACTCACAATGACATCCTGCCATCACGTTCTAACTCCTCCACGTGTGTGCCTCTGGCCTCCTGTGCTTATGGCACTGCCAGCGCACTCATTTTTCACCAGCCACCCGGCAACCACACACACAGGCCTATAGCCACACCCTCATTCATACCCACATTCAACCAGGCGCACACTCTGCACATACAGCACTCAGAACACGCCCGCTGATGACACCGCAGCGGTCACACAAGCACAGGGCCCGAGCAAGCCCACCCGCTCGGAGGCAGGCACTCGTGGGCTGTCCCTCCCACGTGGCTGAGAGCTGGAAGGCCATGGCCTAGGCAGAGAGGGGAGGAGGAAGGGGAGAAAGGGAGCAGGGGAGCAGAGGGGGACAGAGGGAGGGGGGAGAGGGAGGGAGAGGGAGGGGGAGGGGAAAGGGGAAGGGGGAATGAGGAGAGGGAGGAGGGGAAAGGGGAAGGGGGAATGGGGAAAGGGGAGAGGGGAGAGGGGAAGGGAGAGGGGAGAGGAAGGAGGGAAAAGGGGAAGGGGAGGGGGGAGAGAGGGGGAGGGGAAAGGGGAAGGGAGGAGGGGAAAGAGAAAGGGGGGAAGAAAAGGGGAAGGGGGAGGGGAGAGGGGGAGGGGGAAGAGGGAGGGAGAGGGAGAGGGAGGGGAAAGGGGAACAGGGAGAGGGGGGAGGGGAGAGGGAGGAGGAGGAAAAGGGGAGAGGGAGGAGGGGGAGGGGGAGAGGGGAGAGAGAGGAGGGGGGAGAGGGGGAGCGGGCCCACCTTGAGGACCTGGCCCCTCGCCTGCCCCAGGCGGAGGGTCCCGCGGCCCAGCTTGATGTCCGCAGGCTCCAGCAGGAAGGTGTCCTTCAGGAAGGCGTTCTGGGAGGAGTGGACCAGCGTGAGGATGTCTGTGCTCAGTAAGTCCCGGTTCTTCTCCAGGAAGCCTGCGGGAGGGCGCCCAGCTCAGCTCAGCCAGGGGAGGCCTCTGCGGCCTCCCTCCCCTCCTCTCTCCCCTTCCATCTCCCTCCTCTCCGTCCGGCCAGCAGGACCGGGTCTTCACCCAGCACCAAGCCAGGCCCCAGGGGCAGGTGACCGGCCCACTGCAGCCCACTCGGCCTCGCCCTCTCTGCTGCACATGCCTCTGCCAGGTCACCAGCCTGGACCCTGCCTCTGCCCCAGGGCACTTCCTCCTCCTCTTTGCCTTCCTTGCCCTGCCACCTGCCCCACCCACCCCCGGCCCCCTTGCCCAGGCCCCGGCCCCTGCCCTGGCCCCACACAGCTCGGAGGCTCTTCCTCCCAACCAGCTCCTGCTCAGCTTCCCGGACCAGCCCGCTGCTCTGGGGCCCACCACCCGCAGCCCGTCCCTTCCAGTCGGGTGCTCTGTGGGCTTGCCTTCTCCTCCTCCAGCCTCGGCACTCCCGGCCAGCCTCGGGCAGCAGGACCAGGCGCCCGCTCCCCGCACTCTCCCCAGTCACCCCAATAGGTCCTTGTCCTCCGTGGGGGCCACTGCTCCCTCTGCTCGGCTCCCCTGGCGGCCCAGCCAGGGCTGCTTTCTCAACCAAAACCACGCTCGGTCCTCCTTCAGCCACAGCGAGGCCGGGCTCTGAAGCCCAGGTAAGAGCCTCTCAGAGGGAAACACCGGGCCGAGGCTTGGGTTGGACGAGTTTCTAAGTCATGAAACCAGAGCAACATCAGAAAATGGGCAGCCTGACAAGGCAGCTCAGTGGGTCAGCGTGTCATCCCCATACACCAAGGTTGTGGCTCCATCCGGCAGGGCCCGTGCCAGAGCCAACCAGTGACTGCATAACCGTGAAATCCCGCCCCCCCTCTCCCCTCCCTCACTTCCTCTTTCTCTAAAATCAATCAATAAAAAATAGGTAAGTTGGACTTCATCAAAATCAACATTTTTGTGCTTCAAAAGAACACTATTAAGAAAGTGAAAAGATAACCCACTGCATTAAATATTTACAAATTATATATCTGATAAGGTACTTATATTCAGAATACATAAAAACTTACAACTTGACAATAAAAGGACAACCCAATTAAAATGTGGGCCGAGGATTCGAATACGCCGCGCTTCAGTGTCAGAGGCGCAGGCCACGCCCAGCGCGACGCAGGCCACACCCGCCGGCTGCCAGCCGGAGCAGAGGCGAAGGGACTGAGTGGCTGCCGGGGTGCGTGTGCGTGTGTGTGCGCGTGCGCACGCGTGTGTGCGTGTGCGTGTGCGCGTGTGCGCGTGTGCGCGTGTGTGCGTGTGTGCGTGTGTGCGTGTGTGCGTGTGTGCGTGTGTGTGTGTGTGTGTGTGTGTGTGTGTGTAGTGCAGAGGAAATGCGAATGGGAGGTTTCTGGTTGGCACGATGAAATGTTTTAAATTGTGGCAGCAGTTATACAACTCTGAGTGAACTTACTAAAAATCCATTGAGTTGTGTGCTTAAAATTGGTGACTCATGCCCAGCCCGCGTGGCTCAGTGGCTACCTGTGAACCAAAGGTCACAGCTCTGTTCCTGGTCAGGGCACAGGCCTGGGCTTGTGGGACAATCCCCAGTGAGGCAGCCAGTGATGATTCTCTCGCATCACTGATATTTCTATATATATCTCTCTCCCTTCCTGTCTGAAATCAACGAAAATATATTTAAACTAAAAAAAAAGGGTGACTCATCAGAACTATACAAACAAAAAGCATGCCTGGCCCACTCAGTTCCCTGTTGCCATCGCGAGCCGAGTGGGGCCTACCTTCGGCCTGGTAGTACACGTCTCCCGCAAAGTGGGCAATGCCGAACCTGGCGTCGTGGCTGTTCCTGGGCTGCAGGAAGGCCTTGCTGTTGGCATGGACAGTCTTCAGCTTTTCCAGCATGGTGGCGTCCGTCCCCTGGGAGGACACAGGCACCTGTGGGCTGGGGCCCTGAGCTCTGTGGGCCCCAGAACGGGCTCGGGGTGAGCGCCCAGCCTGGCTTCCCTTCTCGGGGTGAAGAGCCCCTACTGACTGCATCCGCCTCCCCAGGGACAGACAGGCCCGGGGGAGCGTGCCCCCCCTCCCGCGGCAGCCTTGCTGCAGGTGCCCAAGAGGCCCGGCGCGGCGAGGCGGCTCCGTGACAGACGCCGGCATTCCGCGGGGAGCGGGCAGGGTGCGAGCTGGGCCCGAGGGAGGGCAGGTCTGGTTGGGAGCTGAGCCTCAGAACGAATGAGCCGGGGGGGGGGGGGGGGGGGGACCTGCGGGAGGCGGCTCTCCTCGTCCAGGAGGGAGAGGATGCTCATGGGCTTCAGGGCCAGCAGGTCCAGGGTGGGCTGGTTGTCGGTGTAGTCCACGAAGTCCCAGGCGAGGCCCTCGGCGAGGTACTCCTCCTGCTCCAGGCTGAACACGTGCCGCACGAAGAACTGCTGCAGGTGCTCGTTGGCCAGGTTGATGCAGAGCTGCTCGAAGCTGGGCGGGCGGGCGGGCGGGAGAGGCATCGGCTCCGCCCTGCGGCCCTGAGCACGCTCCCCTGTGCCAGACCCCCCCCCCCCCCCCAGCTGTGTGCACACCCCGCCCCTCTCCGCTCCGCCCACCATCTCACCTCCGCCTCCGGGCCAACAGACTAACGGAAAGGAGCACTCTGCAGGCAGGCCATCCACCCTGCCTGGCTCCTTACCAACCTCTAGGGGCTCTGTGCCAGGGAAATGGTCCCGGGAGCCGGTGTAACAGCCCAGCAAGGGCAAAGGCCTCGGCCTGAGAGGAGCCTCTGCAGACTCAGGAGTGGCCGCTGTTTGCTGGGCTCCTCTGCACCCAGCAGAATGCTCCCCCGCCCCCTGCCTGCCCCGGGCAGTCAGCAAACGGGAGTCATGCTGACCCCTCCGCCCACCTCTTCCCCATTCCAATCCAGCTGGGCATGCTCTGCCCTGCAAGTGCCCTGACTCTTCCCTGCTTCCCAGTGACGCAGGCCAGCTGCCCTGCTCCGGAGAGCACCCCACGATCCTCCTGGCTTTCCCCTGGCTCCTCGGCCCTTTTGGGCTCGCTATGGAGGGAGCTTCTGACCTGCCGGCCCCAGCTCGCCCCACCTGGACCCGGGGACACAGCGGGAAGCCTGCCTCTGCCCCAGCGTGGTCCCGGGCCGGCCGCTCTGCTTTCCACGGCTGCCTCCCCATCCCACCCGAGTCCTCACACAGCAGCGGCCGCTCCTCTCCCGCCTCCTGCCCGGGCCAATGGCATCCGGCGCAGGCAGCCTTCCTGCCTCAGGATGGCTGACAATCGGCGCGAAACCTCCTCATACCTGGACTGGCTGCTCCACACCCGCTGGCCCGAGGGGTGAGGGCACAGGTGGGCACGTGCCCCACTCCCCACACCTTGCTCAGCGGGCTCTGTGGACACCTGCGGGGCCGTAGCTGAGTGGCTGCAGCCCGGTCACAGCCCCCTGGCCCCTCCCAGAGGGCTCCGGCGTCAGCGGCCTGGCCCCGCCCACTAATGCTCCCGCGGTTTCCCGCGCTCGGTCTGCCCACTGCCCCCGAGGACAGCCACCACGGCCTGGCCACCTCCCAGCCGTCAGTGCCCTAGAGCTCCCACCACCGGCCGCTCCGCCAGCCCGCCCGCGCTGAGCAGCCGTGCCGGGGCTCACCACGGGGCCCTCAGCTCCGTGGAGACGGGCCGGGCCAGCCCCCGCGGCTCTGACAGCCCAAGGCCCACTGCGTGGAACCATCCGGAGCCATGCCAGGCCCGAGGCAGCCAGGATCCCCTGAGAAGCCACTAGACTGCACACAGGCGCTTCCCACTCGCTCCAGCACTCTCCTCACTGACCGCCTGCCGCCAGCTGTCCCAGCCTGCCCTTACCCCAGCCCTCATCGCTCCCCACTGGGGCACGCTTCCCATCTGCCTCCTGGCTCTTCTTCAGCCTCCATTCAGGGTTGCTGGGACACTGGCCAGAGGTGGCAGCCCTGGCTTTCTGCTGCCCAACTAAACCACCAGGCATGGCACCACCTTCCCCTTACCCAGCATGATAGGGACCCTGAACATGCAGGCCAGTCAATGTCATTGACAATCTATTCACCCAAACCCCAGCCTTAGCCCTAGCCCTAAAAGTACACCTAACCCTAACTCTAAACGATAACCTTATCTCTAAGCCTAGCCCTAACCTCGCCCACTACCCTGTTTGTTTGAAAATAAGACAGTGTCTTATATTAATTTTTTTCTCCCAAAGTTGCGCTAGGTCTTATTATCAGGGGATGTCTTATTTTTCCATGCACTAGGTCTTATTTTCGGGGAAACACGGTACTAGCCCTAACCCTAAACCTAACCCTAATCCTAAATCTAACCCTAACCAAAGACCAAGGCCTAGCCCTAACCCTATCCCTAAACCTAACCCTAACACTAGCTCTAGCCCTAACCCTAACACTAAACCTAGCCATAAATCTAACCATAACCCTACAATAACTCTAACCCTAACCCTAACCCTGGCGCTAACCCTAACCCTAAACCAAGCCCTAGCCCTAGCCCTAACCCTAAACCTAACCCTAATCCTAGCCATAACTCTAACCATAACCCTAATCATAACCCTAACCCTAACCTTAACCTTAGCCTTAGCCCTAACCCTAAACCTAACCCTAATCCTAACCCTAAAACTAACCCTAGCCCAACTCCTAGCCCTAGCTCTAGCCCTAACCCTAACCCTAGCCTGGCCCTGGCCCTAGCCCTAACCCTAACCCACCTGATAATTCACTCTGATTCATGAGAGAGCAGATGGCCCCAGAGGGGTGTCAGCTTCTGGTTCTTGGGTGCCCTCACTCTGTGCCTCCTGAGGATGTGCTGGGGTGCCCTGGGCGGGCACAGACCAGATCCCTGCAGGAAGCCTGCCCGGCTCACCCTGCCCGGCATTGGGAGTGGGAGCCCAGGGGAGGACAGGCTCCCCCGGGCCTGGCGTGAGGAGCTGGGCTCTTCTGTTTCCTGGAGCAGGCGGACGGAGACTTCATACCTATTGTTCTGGAAGTTTTCAAAGCCAAATATGTCCAGGAGGCCGATGGCCCTGCGCACAGGCCTGGGGTCCTGGGCGGGGGGCGTGGAAATCGCAGCGTTGATCTTCCTGACTATCCACAGGAAGAGGTGCCCGTAGATGCCCTGAGGAGACGTGGCGCCCATGGGCTGTGGGCCCAGGAGGAAGGCTGCCCTCGGACCCGCTGAGGGCGTCCTCCCCGCTTACAGGCTCCCAGCCCAGGGAGGCGGGGAGGCCAGCCACCAGGCAGGGAGGGCAGAGCCCGGGCTGCCAGCACTCACGCCCACCCACCCTCCCCACACTCCGCACCTTGGCCAGGGCATCCCTGCGGTCGGCAGCCTGCGGGGCGCTCAGCGGCCTGGCCACCAGCTCCCCGCGGATGGCGATGGTGTGCTTGAGCAGACAGTCCCGGAGCGCCTGCTGTGGCACCTGCAAGGAGGGACAGTTGACGGGCAGGGATGCTCCGGGTCCTGACCTGCTGTGCCAGGCCAGTCCCTCTCATGACCAACACGTGGGCCCAAGGCCTGAGGAAGGGCCATGCCCGTGATGAGGGCCAGGCCAGGGGGACCAGGGTCGCATTCTGGGAGGGCGGCCAAGGGTCAGTCTGAGCGCTGGGGTCAGAGCATTTGGGTGCACCAGCTGGGCCCTGAGCTCAGCTGACCAGCCCTCCTCCCTTCTTCCTTCCCTCCCTCCCTCCCTCCCTCCCTCCCTCCCTCCCTCCCTCCCTCCCTCCCTCTCTGTGTCCTTCCTTCTTTCCCTCCCTCCTGCCCTCCCTTCCCTTCTTTATTCTCTTCTTCTGATTCTATTATTTCCCATCAGAACAGCCAAGGGGGGAGGCATTCCCTGCCCGTGAGGCTGCCCCCTGAGTGAGGCTCCGTTTATCAGCGTCTGCGGAGACTAATGGTGGGAGCACCCCCCTTTCTAGAGCAGCAGCCTGGGAGAGGCTGTGGGCAGGCGCATTGATGGGAGCTGGGGAAGACCCAGGGAAGGGTCAGTCCTGCGGGAGAGCATGGGTGTGGGGTGGAGAGCGAGCGTGGCTGGGTTAGCTCACACGGCTCCCTCTGGCTCCTCCCAGGCCGCGGCAGAAGGTGCGGGGCTGACTGAGGGCCGGGAAGGGTGATGGGGATCAGGGTCGGGGTGTCAGCTGGCCTTGGGAGCCGGCAGACACCAGGCAGGCTACCTCCAGGAACGTGGCCACGGCGGGGAAGGCCGGGGTCTCCCTCACATCGGAGGAATCCAGGTTCTCGAAGAAGGCGGCTGCGGGAGAGGGTGGCGCTGAGTGGCAGAGCACCCTGAGTGCGGGTGAGGCGGGCCCCGCTCTGCTCCTCAGGAAGGATGGAGAAGTGGGGTTTGGGGAGGCGGGGGGCGGGGCCGCGGGACGGACGGGGCAGAGGGCCCATGAAGGAGGGATGCGTCACCGGCCCTTAGCTCCTGGCGGCTCTGCGGGGAGAGCCTGGAGAGGTCTTTCTCCCCCCCCTGCACCCCTCTTCCCGGCGCCTGAGGGCTGGTACCCGTGAACTCCACGTTCCCCAGGTGGAGGATGGCCGCCAGCAGCTTGCTGAGGGCCCAGTGCTCGGCGTCGGAGAACATGAGGATCTTGAGCGCGGAGCGCACGTGGGCGTAGTCCTTGGCGTCGGCCAGGCCCTCGCAGGAGGGGCAGCTCCCCTGCGGAACAGCATCAGCTTCTGTGGCCCCCTCCCTCCTCGTGCGGGCCACAGGGAGAAGCCGGAGGCCCGGCCTCAGCGGCCACGGCCAGGTCCCAGCCCAGACACGGTCCCTCCGGAGGCAGGACCGAGACGGACAGCAAGGCCGAGGTCCTGCTCCAGCCTCGCCTTGCCACCCACAGCGACTCCCGAGCACCTTCCCCGGGGAATACCCTGCAGCCATTTAACTGACCGGTGCCAGGCTCTGTGTGCCAGGCTCTGTGTGCCAGGCTCTGTGCCACTGCCCTGCCTGCACTGTACCAGAGGCGGCGGGCAGGAGGCAGACGGCTGCCTCACAGGTGCCAAGAGCAGGGCAGGCGAGTGAGGCAAGCCCCCACGAGAGGCTCTGGCTGCCCCACAGGCTGAGCTTCAAGGAGCTCAGGGGAGAGAAGGTCTAGGCAGAGAGCAGCTGGCTGGGCAGGAGCCAGGGCCACAAGGTGGGGGGGGCGCTAGTGGTGAAGGGGGGGACTTGCAAACATGCCACTGGCCTGGGGGAGGTCTGCAGGGTGAGTGACTAAGCAGGCCTCACGCCTGCAGAGAGCAGGGTGGCGTGTGTGTGTGTGTGTGTGTGTGGGGGGGGGGGGGGGGGTGATACACTAGGTAGTGGAGGGGCCCAGGGTCCTGCCAAGGCCCAGGCAAGAGCTGAAGGCCAGGCAGTGCCTGAGGGGCTGCCCGGGAGAGGACGTGGGAGGTGGATACCGCCCAAACAAGTGCAAGCAGGCTGCTGGCTCTCCCGGTTCAGGTGCAGGGAGGGCGAATGGAGTGCGATGGGGGGGCCTCAGGAAGCTGTGGAGGGCTGAGCTCAGCCGAAAGCCCTCCTTCTTTCCCTCTGGGGCTGGAGGGGCAGGCGGAGTGCAGAGATGGGGGATGGAGCCAGGAGAGTGGGTGGGGCAGGGTCAGAGCAAGGAGGAGAGGGGGGAAGCAAAGAGGAGGGGGCGGGTGGGGAGCTCACCGAGGTCAGGTAGCGGTACTCCGAGGGCGAGCCCAGCTGCAGCAGCGCCCTCTCCTCGGGGCGCATGCCCAGGAGCATGCAGTAGAAGATGTGGAAATTCCGCTCCTGCGGGGCCTGGGGAGAGCGGTCCCTGAAGGGGCAGCGCCCTGCAGCCGTGGGCCAGCTGGCGGCTGCTCCTGGCCTCTCGCCCGCGGGCGCCCGCACTGAGGCACAGGGCCTGGGCCGCCCTCGTCCCGGCTGCGAGGCCAGGAGATCCTCAGCCCTGCGCCCTGGCGCCCGAACCCTCCCTCAGGCACTGCCCCAAAGCCCTCCCGGCACCTTCCCTGAAGTCCTGGGCCAGGGCGTGCCCTCAGTGGGCACTGACCTCGCCTCAGCATGAAGTCCAGTAAAGGTGAGGAGAAGGGCGCCAACGAATGAGAACATTATATGGATGGAAAATTCAGAACAAAAATCCTGCATTTCTTGTCCTTGAATACTGGGCAAGGGCCATTATTATTCAACTAGAGGCCCAATGCACAAATTCGTGCAAGAGTAGACCCCCTCGGCCCACCCCCTGCCCACTGGTGGTTCTGGAAGGCCGTTCCACCAACCAGTCTAATTAGCAGGTAGCTCTTTATTATATAGGATTCCAGGGATCCTTGGCCCATCTTAGGGTAGGACCAGGGTTCCGGGACAGCAACTAAGACCTATGGGGGCACTGAAAAGGTCCCTGGGGAGAGAGTGGTGGAAGGAGACCCCTCCCGGGAGCCTTCCAAATCCTGAATCCCCACCTGCCGGCAGACCCGGGACTTCTCCAGGAGAAACTGCTCGATGCGTGCACTTTCGATGATCCCACTGGGGTTGAAGTAGATGTCAATGTACTTCCCGAAGCGGCTTGAGTTGTCATTTCGGATTGTCTTGGCATTTCCAAAGGCTAAGGGCCCGAGATGGGAGCAGAGAGGAGAAAACAAACTTTTTAGCAGGGTCATCTGGGAGGGCTTCTCAGAGGAGGTGGCGGGCCCAGAGTTGAAAACTAAGTAGACCATGCTCAGAGGAAGGCGAAGCGCAGGTGCAGATCTGGAGCTCAGAAAGCGTGGAGTGTACTTGCAGAGTGTGAGAGTTGGCCGGAGCACAGGATCCAGGAGAAAGGCAGTGGGAGACATAAAGCACTGACTAGTAGATGGGCTTAGTACAGAGCCTTGAAGGCCAGGCTTACTCTGACTTGCTTCCTCTGAGCCCCAGCATTGGGGATTTTGGGGGACCCAGACACATATGGGAAGGAACTGGATTGTCTACCGTCGGGGAAGGAACTCGGGTGGCTTTCTCCCAGAGGGGGGTGCTTGCAGGGGTCCTGTGCTGGGGCCTTTTCTGTTGCAGGGTTGACTGGCAGTCATATCTGAGTCTCCATCAGCCTGGAGCACACTGTTTGCTCTGCCCTAAGGATTCCCTGAGATCCTGCCCCATCCAATTTGCAGCCCCACCCAACCTGTTTGCAGCAGCTTTCCCATATGAATGGCCTGCCTGGCTCAGGCTTCAGACTTTCATAAAATATCGCAGACAAGCTGCAACTGATGACAATGTGCTCCAAACATATAAATAAAAGACCCAGCACTAGTACCAGCCTGCATTGCTTCACAGCTGGGCCTCACCTGGGAACCTCCAAACCCAATACAAATAGCAAAGAGCAGTCATCTTCAGATCTCTCTGTAGCTCCTGCCACGTGGCCTCAGTCAGTGGCTGACTCTGCCCCTCTCTAGAGGCCCCAGAGCCAGTGCACCTGGTGGACAGCTTCAGACCACAGCAAATTACAGCTCTACACACCCACACGCAACACACTCAAGGGGCAGACTCAGTGAGCACTAAAGCCCCACTGAAGCAAATCCTGCTCCATAGTCTGTCTCCTGGGCAACAGATCTTCCAGTGTAGACACAGCAGGTCCTCACAGCCAATTGGTCTGGAGGTCAGTTCCTCCCAGTGATGCCAACAGCGATCAAGGCTCAACTACAAGACTGCACACAGCCCACATGGGTGCACCTAGAGTGCCCAGCCCAGGTGACTGGGGAGGCTGAGTCACTGGGCCCTACCTGACACCTATTACACAAGGCCACTCTGCCAATTCCAGGAGACATAGCAGCCCTACCCAATACACAGAAACAAACACAGGGAAACAGCCAAAATGCGGAGACAAGAACAAAAACAAAAACACACCAAAAAACATGTCACAAATGAAAGAAACAAAAGCAAGCAAACTACTGGATATAGAGTTCAAAACATGATAATAAAGTTACTCAAGGTTCTTCACGACACTTTTAAGGGTCTTAGTGAGAATGTCAAAGATATGAAAAAGGACCAGTCAAAAATTAAGCATACACTAACTGAAATAAAGAATAATTTAGCCCGAGCTGGTTTGGCTCAGTGGATAGAGTGTCAGCCTTCAGACAGGGTTTGATTCCTGTCAAGGCCACATGCCCAGGTTGTGGGCTCCATCTGCAGTAGGGGGCATGCAAAAGGCAGCCAATTGGTGATTTTCTTCATCATTGATGTTTCTAATTCTCTCTCCCTCTCCTTCCCTCTCTGAAATCAATAAAAATATATTTTTAAAAAGAAGAATATAGCCGAAGCCGGTTTGGCTCAGTGGTAAAGCGTCGGTCTGTGGACTGAAAGGTCCCAGGTTCGATTCCGGTCAAGGGCATGTACATTGGTTGCGGGCACATCCCCGGTGGGAGGGGTGCAGGAGGCAACTGGTCGATGTCTCTCTCTCATTGATGTTTCTAGCTCTCTATCTCCTCTCCCTTCCTCTCTGTAAAAAATCAATAAAATATATATATTTTTTAAAAGAAGAATATACAGGGATTCAACAGTGGAGTAGAGGAGTCTGAGAATCAAATCAATGATTTGGAATATAAGGAAGCAAAAAACACCCAATTAGAGAGCAAAAAGAAAAAAGAATTAAAAAATATGAAAATAGTGTAAGAAGCCTCTGGGACAAATTCAAGCATACCAACATTTGCATTATGGGGGTTCCAGAAGATAAGAGAGAGCAATATATTGAGAACCTATTTGAAGAAATAATGACAGAAAACTTACCCTATCTGGTGAAAGAAATAGACTTATGAATACAGGGAGCACAGAGAATCCCAAACAGTAGGAACCCATAGAGGCCCACACCAAGACACATTGTAATTAAAATGCCAAGGGTTAAAGACAAAGAGAGAATCTTACAAGCAGCAAGAATCTTACAGTTATCTACAAGAGAGCACTCATACGATCGTCACCTGATTTCTCAACAGAAACTATGCAGGCTAGAAGGGAATGGCAAGAAATATTCAAAGTGATGAATAACAAGGACCTACAACCAAGATTACTCTACCCAGCAAAGCTATCATTCAGAATTGAAGGGCAGATAAAGAGGTTCACAGATCAGAAAAAGCTGAAGGAGTTCATCACCACCAAACCAGTATTATATGAAATGTTGAAGGGTATTCTTTAAGAAGAGGAAGAAGAAGGAGAAGGAGAAAGAGAAGGAGAAGAAAAGATAAACAAATATGAACAATAAAATGCCAATAAATACATATCTATCAACAATTGAATCTAAAAATAAAAATAAATGAACAAGGAATCTAATGAACAAAATAAACTGGTGGATAAAATAGAATCAGAGGCCTGGGAACATGGAACAGATTGACAAATGTCAGAGGGAAGGGGGGGGCGGTTTTGGGAAGTGATTAACCAAAGATTTATATGCATATAGGCATTACCTATGGACACAGGCGATAGGGTGGTGAAGGCCTGGGGCAGGGCAGGTGGAGGGGGGCAATGGAGAAAAAACTGAGGGACATTTGTAATACTCTGAACAATAAAGAATTTTTTAAAAAAGATTAAAAAAAATAGAGAATCCAGAAATAGACCCAGTGAATGATCAATTGATTTTAGATAAAAGTGCAAAAGCAATTCAATGGAGAAAGAATGGTATTGTCAACAAATGGAGCTGAAATGATTGGCTAGCCATAGGGAAAGAAGGAAAGAACTAAGGGAGGAAGAGAAAGGAAAGAAAAGAGAAAGAGTCCTAACCGGTGTGGCTCAGTGGATAGAGCATTGGCCTGCGGACTGAAGGGTCCCAGGTTTGATTCCAGTCAAGGGCATGTACCTTGGTTGTGGGCACATGCCCAGTAGGGGGTGTGTAGGAAGCAGATGATTGATGTTTCTCTCTCATCGACTTTTCTAACTTTCTATCCCTCTCCCTTCCTCTCTGTAAATAATCAATAAAATATATTTTTTTTTAAAGAGAAAGAGGGAGAAACCAAGATGGCGGCATATGGTAGACACCTGAATGCAGCCTACCACAACAAATTTGAATTTAGAACTGGAAAACAGGGGAAACATCGCCCTGAAGCGCCAGATGGCTGGCTGAGAGGAGGCTCTACCATCTGGGAAGGAGAGAGAAGGCACGCTGAGCCTCAGGAGCTGTGAAGGTGCGAAGAACTGCTCGCAAAAAGGCAGCCGCAGAGTTTGCTTCTGGCTTGCTTGCAGAGCGCGGAGAGGGCGGGCCGAGTTCGCTGCGGGCTTAGTTCCTGCGCACTGAGAGGGTGGAGAGGGCGGACAGCCAATGCGCGGCTAGCTTTCTTATTTTTGGCAGGAAAACAGAACCACCCTACTGCTCTGATAGACGGCCCCAGGCAGGGAGAGGCCAGACTGTCAGAGAGTGGGCAGAGATCTCTCGGAGGTGTGTGAAGCCAGCGGCCATTACTTCAGGACTCAGAAACCAGACCCCCGGAGGGAGGGGCTGAATAAAGCTTGTCTGCACCACCCCGAGACTCTGCCCCATCCACAGAAGCCCTTCCAGTGGCTAGCTTTCTCATTTGCCATGAATAGGTCTCTCTTAGGGAGAAACAGACAGGAATCCAAAGCTTCTCTGTGCCTGTACCAAAGAGTTGTGTGTGCCTGCAACCAATCTTGTGGGATTCATCAAAGCTTGGCTGTGCCACCCTGAGACTCCGCCCCATCCAAGCAAAATACAGAAACCCTCCTAGCTGAGACACTTCTGATCCTCATAGCCAATTGGCTTGGAGATCAATGCTTCCCAGTGATACCAACAACAAGCAAGGCTTAACAGCAAGACTGCACACACAGCCCACAAAGGGCTACACCAAGACTGTACACCTGGGAGGCTGATCCACTGAACCATATAGGACACCTTAGCACACAAAGCCACCCTACCAACTCAGGGAAGCTGTGAAAATGCCGAGACAAGGAAACAGATCACAAACAAAAGAAATGGAGGAAAAGAAGCAACTGGATATAGAGTTCAAAACCATGCTTATAAAGTTTTTCAAGAAATTCCTAGAAAAGGCCAATAAAATAAACAAGACCTATGAGGATATGAAAAGGGACCAACTAAAATAAAGAATACATTGTCTGAAATAAAAAAATATTATACAGAGTCCTAAAAACAGACTGGAAGATCACAAGAATCAAGTCAAAGATTTGGAACACAAAGAGCCAGAGGACACTCCTCCACAGAAGCAAGAAGATAAGAGAATCCAGAAAGTTGAAGATAGTGTAAGAAATCTCTGGGACAATTTCAAACGAACCAACATCAGAATTATGGGGGTCTCAGAAGATGAGAGAGAGCAAGATACTGAAAGAATAATGGAAGAAATAGTGACAGAAAACTTCCCCCACCTGGGGAAAGAAATAGACTTACAAGTTCAGGAAGCACACAGAACCCCAAACAAAAGGAATCCAAAGAGGACCACACCAAGACACATCATAATTAAAATCCCAAGAGCAAAAGACAAAGAGAGAATATTAAAAGCAGCAAGAGAAAAGCAGGTAGTAAAGGAGCACCCATACGATTGTCAGCTGACTTCTCAACAGAAACCATGCAGGCCAGACGGGAATGGCAAGAAATATTCAAGGTGATGAATAGCAAGAACCTACAGCCAATAATACTCTACCCAGCAAAGCTATCACTCAGAATTGAAGGCCAGATAAAGAGCTTCACAAATAAAAAAAAAAAGCTAAGAGTTCATCATCACCAAACCAGAATTATATGAATTGCTGAAAGAGGTTCTTTAGGAAGAAAAAGAAGATACAGATAAAAATTATGATCAACAAATACATAACTATCAACAAGTGAATCTAAAAACCAAGGGAATTAAAAAACCTGATGAACAATATTAACTGGTGAATATAATAGAACCAGAGGTATGGAAGGGGAGTGGACTGACGATTCTCGGGGAAAAGGGGAGTGGGGGGTGCGGAAAGAGACTGAACAAAAACTGTGCATCTATGGATGAGAACAATGGGGGGTGGGGAAAGGGCAGAGGGTGGGGTGGGAACCTGGTGGATGGCAGCAATGGAGGGGGGATAAAAAATGAGGAACATTTGTAAAATATGAACAATAAAGATTTATTAAAAAAAAAAAAGAAAAAAAAATTCAACTTGTACCTTTCACCCCAGAAAAAATTAACATAAAATGGATCATATACCTGAGTGTAAAACTCAGAATTATACAACATATAAAGAAAACATAAAAGAAAATCTGTTAGGCAAAGATTTCCTAGATATAACACCAAAAGCATAATCAATAAAAGAAAAAAATGGTAAGTTATACCTTATCAAAATCTAAAATGTTTACCCTACAAAAACACGGTTAAGAGAATGAAAGGACAAACCACAGATGGGGAGGGGGTTGGGGGAAAGAGGAGGGAGTGGCTTATTTGCAGAACACCTATCTTATCATAGACTTGCATCCAGAAATGTAACTAACTCTTACAAAATCATAAACAAGGAGTTAACTAAGTCACAAAGTAGGCCAAACACTGAACAGACACGTCACCAAAGAGCCGCGGATGGGAAGTGAGCAGGAGGAAAGCGGGCGGCAGTTGGCACACTGGCGTGCGTGAGAGTCGCGGGAAGCGCTGGCCCCCATGCAGACCGGCCGTGGGCAGTTCCTGACAAAGCCAGAGTGCTCATTACCATCCACAGTTTTACACCTGCTTATTGGAGAGAAAAACACGTGCTTACACAAAAGCCTGTGTGCAGCTACTGGCGGGGGCTTTATTGGAAATCACTAACAACTATGCGCAGCCCAGAGGGCCTTGGCTTGAGCAAGCTGTGGCAGCGCCATGCAAAGGAGCAAGAGGCATAACCCGTAATGCAACAACAAGAGAAAGCCAATCATTATGCCATCGAAAGCAACCAGACCCAAAGGCTGCAAGCTGTATGATTTTAATCGCATGACCTCTGGAAAAGATAAAACTGCAGGGGGAAAGCACAGATCAGTGGTTGCCAGGGGCCGGGGCTGGGAAGAGAGCTAACTACAAAGGGAAGTGTGGGGCTGATGGGGGTTATATGACTTGTATGAGTTTGTCAAAACTCAAAACTGTATGTCAGAAAGGTGAATCTCTACTGTATGCAAACCACACCTCAATGACAAAGAAAAAGGGCACCTCTTGGCCTTGGCTGAGGTCGCCCGCTCACAGCTATCCCACCAGAGGCGGAGGGAGGGCCCGGGCAGGACTCGTGCTCTGGCATTGATGCAGAGCTCCATGGGGTGGGCCAGCCCTCAGGCCTGCACTGCAGCGTCCGCCCTGCCCAGTCCTGCCCTTTGCAGCACCAGCCCGGAGGGGTGTCCTGGCCCTGCTCCCGCCCCCCCTGAGCCTCTGCAGGCCTGGCCCAGCTGGCGACGGCTTCCGAGGGCCGAACGCAATCCCCAGCACGGCCCAAGCTCGTTTCATCTTAGACCCCTTTTGAAAGAGGACGTGCTCCATCTGAGCCGAAGCTTCTACGGACATCAGCTCCGCTTCGTGCTTCCTCGAAGCTCCCACCACCCCAACCTCTCACGCCCTGGGGAGTCCGCAGGTGTCGCTGAGAGCGGGTGCCCCTCTGACTTCCCAGGCCCCGGCCGAAGCTCTTCCTGCGGGGGGGGGGGGGGGGCTGCTCACCCTCCAGGATGGGGTTGGCCTCCAGCACCTGCTGCTCGATCCAGGAATGCTGGCCACTGACTGTGGCCAGGAACTGCAGGACAAGCTTGGTGGTCTCCGTCTTCCCAGCCCCGGACTCGCCACTGCAGACGGAGAGGGGCTTAGTGGATAGACAAGGAGATTTTCCGCCCCTCAACTCTCTGCCCCCCCCCCCCCCCCATACACACACACACACAGGCCTGCTTCCTCGGCCGGTCTGAGCAGACACCTCTCCCCAGGAGAGGCCCACATGCGCCCCATGCGGTCCAGGGTCACGGGCACAGCATTTTTTCCCCTGAGAATATTTTCCTGAATTTTTCTAAACTTTTCATAGAGAATATATATTAGTTTCATGGTGGTGAGAAATGAAAAATAGTTTTTAAAATTACTTAGGACATGTAATTAAGTTAGAAAATATACTGTGTCCTTGGTTGCAGGCACATCCCCAGAAGGGGGCATGCAGGAGGCGGCTGATCTATGTTTCTCTCTCACCGATGTTTCTAATTCTCTATCCCTCTCCCTTCCTCTCTGTAAAAAATCAATAAAGTATTTTTTTTTAAAGAAGATATGCAGCCGAAACCGGTTTGGCTCAGTGGTAGAGCGTCGGTCTGCGGACTGAAAGGTCCCAGATTCGATTCCGGTCAAGGACATGTACGTTGGCTGCGGGCACATCCCCAGTAGGTGATGGGCAGGAGGCGGCTGGTCGATGTTTCTCTCTCATCGACGTTTCTGGCTCTCTGTCTCTCTCCCTTCCTCTCTGTAAAAAATCAATAAAAATAAAAAAAGAAAATATGCAGTGTCTGGCACATGGCAAACACTCACATTTGTAATGATGAATATTACTGCTATTGCTGAGGCTTAGACGTTACTGTTGTGTGATTACTCTGCACGGACACTGTCGGGCATTACAGACGGAGGCAGCAGAGTGCAGTGTCTGCTAACAGCAGCGGGCCCTGGTGCAGCGCTGCCCCCGGGCTCAGGCAGGGCTGCCCTGTCAGGGGCCCCAGGGCCTGGACGGGACAGTTTGCAGGATGAACTCCCACAATCCCGTTTCCGGCTTCAGCTCTTGGCCCATTTTGTTTCCTCTCTTGCACTATTTTGAAGTGAATCCCAGACAAATATTGTTTAATCTGAAAATGTTAATTTTTAAAAAGTTTTGCTATGCCAGTGAAGTCAGCCAGCTCCCGGAGCCCCAGCCAAATCAGACGGAGCCCCTGCCTCTGGTGCAGGAGCAGGGCAGGAGTAGGGGCAGGGGCAGGGCAGGGGCAGGGCAGGGCAGGGGCAGAGCAGGTTAGAGGCAGGCACAGGGGCAGGGGCAGGGGGACAGGGGGCAGGGGCAGGGGCAGGGGCAGGGCAGGGACAGGGCAGGGGCAGGGGGGCAGGGACAGGGGCAGGGCAGGGGGGCAGGGACAGGGCAGGGCAGGGCAGGGCAGTCTGACTGGCTGGCTAAGTGTCACCCAGAGGGGTGAGGTCCGGTGTTCCGCCCTCTCCGCAGGCCCTGGCCCCGGTGTGAAGGCAAGGCCGTAGCCTGCAGCCAGCCACGCCAGGCCCCAGGCTAGGGGCAGGGCAGCAAAGCCTGAGAGGGTCAGAGGGAGCCGGCAGTGAGCCAGGGCAGTGAGTGGGACAAGGACACTGAGGCAGAGCTGAACAACCCTCAGGCCCATGCACAGCAGACAGAAGCCCCTCCCTCAAGGTAACATCGAGGCCTCGGTTGCAGCTCAGCTCCAGATGCAGGAAAGCAGCAAAGCCAGGTGAGTGGCAGCAGGACCAGCTGCGATGCCTGAGGAGCCCCTGCCCTGATGCTGACCCCTGGCGGAGACCAGGCCCTGGGCGCCCACTGGAAACTGATGGGTTTCTATTAAGACTCCCCCTGAGGCACCCCCTCCCCAAGATTCCCACCTGCAAGAGAGATAAAAGCCTCAGGACACAGGACCCAGCTCTCCCCGGACAGCACCATCTTCCCTTCCCTCTCCCCACAGTGTGCATCTCCTCACTCCAGGGGCCTCATGGGCGGACGGGCCACCAGGCAGCGCAGTACAGGCTGATCCACAGCCTCTCCCAAGGGCCCTTCTGAGAGCCAGGGCCCAGCTGGCGCCTGCTGCTTCCTCTGTGCGAAGCCCTCCTTGTCCTGGTCCGGCTTTCTGCACGCTCCTCGCAGTCACCTGGACTCCACTGTGAAATCTTTCCCGCCTGAAGCCTAGGACCCACCCGCTCCTGGCCGGCCCCAGGCAGCTGCTCAGGGCCAGGCCTTGCTGGGCACAGAGCATCAGCCCCCGGAACAGAGCCCTCTCCCTGGGAGAAGGGGGCATCACCCGCTCTCTTCTCTTTTGAGCCCTGGGTCTCAGTCCCTGCGTGTCAGCTGCCTGTCCCTGGGAGGGCCTCTCGCCCTCTCTGGCTGTAGGACAGGGGCAGGGGCAGGGGCATGACCAGCTGACAGAGCTGCTGCTGCATGAAGCTCGGGGGCCTGTGCTGCCATGCGTTTGGTGCTGCCACAGCCTCTCCTCCACTGGAGGCTGGATGGCCTGCCCTCCACCAGGCACGGCCCGACTCTCTCTCTTCCCTGCATGCTTTACCTCAACGCTCCCAGGACCAGCTGGGAACACTGCTACTTATTGTCCCCTGAATGTTTCCCTTCTCCAAGATGGATGCTCCTCGAGACAGGACTGTGGGCTCTCCACCTTAGGATGGGAGGCATAGGTGGAGCACAGCAGCACCTCTGATAAGTGAGTGAATGAGTACTGAATGAATGAACGAGTGAGGGAGTGAATGTGTAATGAGGGAATGAATGAGTGAGGGAAAGAATGAGTGAGTGAGGAAATGAATGAGTGAGGGAGTGAATGAGTGAGTGAGTGAATGAATGAGTAAGTGAAAGAATGAGTGAGGGAGGGAATGAATGAGTGAGTAAATGAGTGACTGAGGAAATGAGTGAGTGAGAAAATGAATGAGTAGATAAGTGAATGAATGAGTGAATAAATGAATGAGTGAGTGAGGGAATGAGTGAGTGAGGGAATGAATGAGTGAGTGAGGGAATGAGTGAGTGAAGGAATGAATGATCGAGGGAGTGAATGAATGTGTGTGGGAGGGAATCAGTGAATGAAGGAATGAGTGAGTGAGGGAATGAATGATTGAGGGAATAAGTGAGTGAGGGAATGAATGATTGAGGGAATGAGTGAGTGAGGGAATAAGTGAGGGAATGATTGAGTGAGTGAGGGAATGAATGAGAGAGGGAATGAGTGAGTAAGAGAATGAGTGAGGGAATGAGTGAGGGAATGAATGAGTGAGAGAATGAATGAGTGAGGGAATGAATGAGTGAGGGAATGAGTGAGTGAGGGAATGAGTGAGTGAGAGAATGAGTGAGGAAATGAGTGAGGGAATGAGTGAAGGAATGAGTGAGTGAGGGATTGAGTGAATGAGGGAATGAATGAGGGAATGAGTGAGGGAATGAGTGAGGGAATGAGTGAGTGAGGGAATGAGTGAGTGAGTGAGGGAATGAGTGAGTGAGGGAATGACTGAGTGAGGGAATGAGTGAGTGAGGGAATGAGTGAGTGAGTGAGGGAATGAGTGAGTGAGGGAATGACTGAGTGAGGGAATGAGTGAGTGAGGGAATGAGTGAGTGAGTGAGGGAATGAATGAGAGAGGGAATGAGTGAGTGAGAGAATGAGTGAGGGAATGAGTGAGTGAGGGAATGAGTGAGTGAGTGAGGGAATGAATGAGAGAGGGAATGAGTGAGTGAGAGAATGAATGAGTGAGGGAATGAGTGAGTGAGGGAATGAGTGAGTGAGTGAGGGAATGAGTGAGTGAGGGAATGACTGAGTGAGGGAATGAGTGAGTGAGGGAATGAGTGAATGAGGGAATGATTGTGGAAATTAGTGAGGGAATGAGTGAGTGAGGGAATGTGTGAGTGAGGGAATGAGTGAGGGAATGAGTGAATGAGGGAATGATTGTGGAAATTAGTGAGGGATTAGTGAGTGAGTGAATGAATGAGTGAGGGAATGAGTGAGTGAGGGAATGAATGATTGAGGGAATAAGTGAGTGAAGGAATGATGATTGAGGGAATGATTGAGTGAGTGAGGGAATGAATGAGAGAGGGAATGAGTGAGTGAGAGAATGAGTGAGGGAATGAGTGAGTGAGGGAATGAGTGAGTGAGGGAATGAGTGAGTGAGGGAATGAGTGATTGAGAGAATGAGGGTATGAGGGAATGAGTGAGGTAATGAGTGAGTGAGGGAATGAATGAGTGAGAGAATGAATGAGTGAGGGAATGAATGAGTGAGGCAATGAGTGAGTGAGGGAATGAGTGAGTGAGGGAATGAGTGATTTAGAGAATGAGGGTGTGAGGGAATGAGTGAGGTAATGAGTGAGTGAGGGAATGAATGAGTGAGGGAATGAGTGAGGGAATGAGTGAGTGAGGGAATGACTGAGTGAGTGAATGATTGAGTAAGTGAATGAGTCAGGGAATGAGTGAGTGAGGGAATGGGTGAGTGAGGGAATGAGTGAGTGAGGGAATGAGTGAGTGACAATGAATGAGTGAGGGAATGAGTGATTAAGAGAATGAGGGTGTGAGGGAATGTGTGAGGTAATGAATGAGTGAGGGAATGAGTGAGTGAGTGAATGATTGAGTAAGTGAATGAGTGAGGGAATGAGTGAATGAGGGAATGAATGAGTGAGTGAGGGAATGAATGAGGGAGGGAATGAATGAGGGAGGGAATGAGTGAGTGAGGGATTGAGTGAGTGAGGTAATGAGTGAGTGAGGGAATGAGTGAGTGAGTGAGGGAATGAGTGAGTGAGGGAATGAGTGAGTGAGGGATTGAGTGAGTGAGGAATGAGTGAGTGAGGGATTGAGTGAGTGAGGGAATGAGTGAGTGAGGGAATGAGTGAGTGAGGGATTGAGTGAGTGAGGGAATGAGTGAGTGAGGGAATGAGTGAGTGAGGGAATGAGTGAGTGAGGGATTGAGTGAGTGAGGGAATGAATGAGTCAGGGAATGAATGAGGGAGGGAATGAAACCTTAGCACCAGGCAATGTATCTTGGATCCAAGCTTCCCCCTTGCTGTCCCCTCACCTGGCACCAGGGGGCAGTCCGGTCAGGTCCTGGCAGGAGGGACACCTCCTCTGGGCCAGTGCCAGAGGGCTACCCCTGGGGCTACTGTCTGTCCTCCCGGAGGCCTGCCCTGAGCTGTGTTGTTGTAGTGAGACTCACCTGTTTGACCACAGCCCAACTCCATTTTCCCCTGAGCCCTCCCCCTCCCCCCCCCCGCCCACACCCCCTCCCATCTCAGGAACTAGTCACTGGAGTGGGGACAGTCCAGGCCCCGGAGATGCTCTGGAAGAGCAGGTTCAGGAGGAAGGAAGGGAGGAGGGAGGGGGGAGGCAGGGAGGAGGGGGGAGGAAGAGAGGGGGGAGGAAAAGAGGAGGGAGAGAAAGAGGGAGGGAGGGAAGAGGGGTATGGAGGTGGAGGGAGGAAGGAGGAAGAAAGGAAGGAAGGAGGGGGGAGGAGAGGAGAGGAGGGGGGAGGGAAGACCGGGAGGACCTTTCAGGGCAGAGGGCCGGCAGGGCTGGAAGCTGGGGGTCCTGGGCTGTGGGAGGTGTTTGCAGCGGCCGGAGCACAGAGCCGGAGCCCGGAGCCCGGAGCCCGGAGCCTGGAGCCGGAACCCGAGCCCGGAGCCCGGAGCCCGAGCCCGGAGCCCTCCCCCGAGCCGGAGCCGGAGCCGGAGCCTGAGCCTGGAGCCCGGAGCCCGAGCCCAGAGCCCTCCCCCGAGCCGGAGCCGGAGCCGGAGCCGGAGCCCGGAGGCAGCTGTGGGAGCTCAGAGAGGAGGCTCCCTCCGGGAGGCACAGAGGCGGCTGGCCTGCCGTGGGAAGGAAGGCCGCCCACCTGATGACGCAGCACTGGTCCCTCTGGTTCCTCTGCAGGTCCAAGTAGCAGCCGTTGGCCACGGCGAAGACGTGCGGGGGCAGCTCGCCCGCCTGGCGGCCGTGGTACAGCTGCACCTGCTCCCGGGTGTAGAGGGGCAGCTCCTGGAAGGGGTTCACGGCCACCAGGATGGAGCCTATGTAGGTCTGGGGGCAGAGCGGGAGCTGTCTCTGTGCTCGGAGCCGCCGGCGGGCGGGGCTGGTTCTGGCCAGGCTACAGCACCCTCAGCCCCGGCCTGTCCTCCGAGGAGGCGGCCCGCGGTGAGCTCCGAGGGCACTGGCCGCTGTGGCCTGAGGAGCTGGAGGAAGCTGGGCTGGCCTCTGGGAGGCGGTCACAGTGCCGGCCTCCGATCCCCCTGGGACCCGGGAGCGACCACAGGCTCATGTGCAACCCCATAGCCCCACCTGCCCCCGCGGTGGACAGAGCAGCCTCCTCCACGAGTCACAGGGCCGGCCCGTCTCAGAGGCCCGCTGGCTGCCTGTGAGGCCTGACAGCCAGAGAGAGGGCAGCCCCCCCCCCCCCCCCCCGCCTCCCAGACAGGAGCTCCCACGTAGATTGGGGGGAGTGGGGGAGGGAAGGGGGGCCTCAAGAGCCCTCCCAGGACCACCTCCTGGTCTTTGCTCACCCACCCCTTCCGGGCGCCCCAGAGGAGCGGACTGAGCCGCGTCTCCCGGGACAGGCCGGGATCAGGACCGCCCCTGCCCCGCCCACCTTGTCCACCCAGACCGGGAAAGGCCGCATGGTGCACGCCCTCCGGTGTGCCAGACGCCGGCGGAAGCCACGCTGGCCGCTGGCCTGTCTGCACAGCAGGAGGGCCTGGCAGGGCTGCCGCAGCGCGGGGTGGGCATGGGGAGCCGGTGGCCGGCTGTGCGCAGTGCTGCGGACTCACGTAGATCTTGTGCTGCCGGTAGCGGGTCAGGAGGTTGTGCACCATGCCCGCCTCATTCAGGTCCCCCAGGTGGATCATGTCGTCCACGCCCTGCGCCGAGTTGGGGTGCATGGGGCTGAGGGAGCCGAGGTCCTCTGCTTGGACCCAGTGTTCCTGGAAGGAGGGCAGACTCCTGAGGTCCCTTGTCACGGCCCCTCCACCGTCCCAGCAGGTCACTGCGACCCGCTCCTGCCCGCGGCCTGTGCTCAGGGACCCGCTCCTGCCCGCGGCCTGCAGTTCAGGCCACGAAACACCTGGCACCACACTAGGTTAGGCTGGTTGGAGACCGGGACTGGGGCAGGGGCAGGGGCAGGGGGCAGGGGGGCAGGGGCTAGCAGGCAGCAGGCAGGGGGCAGGGGGCAGGGGCAGCAGGCAGCGGGCAGGGGGCAGGGGGGCAGGGGCCAGCAGGCAGCGGGGCAGGAGGGCAGGGGGCAGGGGGACAGGGTCAGGGTCAGGGGGCAGCGGGCAGCGGGCAGGGGGGCAGGGGGCAGGGGCCAGCAGGCAGCGGGGCAGGGGGGCAGGGGGCAGGGGGCAGGGGGACAGGGGCAGGGGCAGAGGGCAGCGGGCAGCGGGCAGCTGGCTAGGGCTGAGTCTCAGACCAGGGCCAGGGAAGCTGTGATTGGGGCGGGCAGGCTGCAGCGGGAGCCTCACGGATGGCTGGAATAATAGTACGCAAGTAAGCGTGTTTTCCACCTCATAACCTCATTTGCAAATAGAGATGTGGTTGTTAACCCAGGACGGGCTCCCGTAGCAGGCCACAGGCCAGCGTCTAGGACCTGCTCCCCGGAAGCCATGCTCCCGCCCCCGCCCCATGGAGGCTGCGGATTCAGCTCCCCATCTTTCAGCTCAGCACCCCTGCCACCCGCTCTCCGCCACAGCCCGGCCCATGGCTCCTTCCTGCTGCCCTCCATCTCCCGCAGGCCGCCAGGCCTCGCGGGAAGGAACTGCCTCGTGGGGAAGCGCCCAGGAGAGGGGCGGCACACTGACCTTGCCCTCGTCATCTTCCACCAGGGTCCGGCCAGGCTTGAGCTCTTTGACGATGCCCCCGATGGCAACGCTGGTTTTGTCGGCAGAGGCGGGGTGCAGCCACACATGGTCTCCCTAGAGGAGAGAGAGCCCTGCCTGGACCCCTGCTCCACCTTCCCTCGTGCTCAGGGCTTCCCTGGCGCCTCCTCCCTCCTCCCTCCTCCCTCCTCCCTCCTTCTCTTCCCCTCTTCTCTTCCTCCATCCTCCTCCTCCCTCCTCCCTCCTTCTCTTCCCCACTTCTCTTCTTCCATCCCCCTCCTCCCTCCTCCCTCCTCTCTCCTCCCTCCTCCCCCCTTCTCTTCCCCTCTCCTCTTCCTCCATCCCCCTCCTCCCTCCTCCCTCCTCCCTCCTCCCTCCTTCTCTTCCCCTCTTCTCTTCCTCCATCCTCCTCCTCCCTCCTCCCTCCTTCCTTCTCCTTCCTTCTCTTCCCCACTCCTCTTCCTCCATCCCCCTCCTCCCTCCTCCCTCCTCCCTCCTCCCTCCTCCCTCCTTCTCTTCCCCTCTTCTCTTCCTCCATCTTCCTCCTCCCTCCTCCTTCCTTCTCTTCCCCTCTCCCCTTTCTCCATCCTCCTCCCTCCTCCCTCCTCCCTCCTTCTCTTCCCCTCTCCTCTTCCTCCATCCTCCTTCTCCCTCCTCCTCCCTCCTCCCTCCTCTTTCCTTCTCTTCCCCTCTCCTCTTCTTCCATCCCCCTCCTCCATCCTCCTCCCCCCTCCTCCCTCCTTCTCTTCCCCTCTCCTCTTCTTCCATCCCCCTCCTCCATCCTCCTCCCCCCTCCTCCCTCCTCCTTCCTTCTCTTCCCCTCTCCTCTTCTTCCATCTCCTCCTCCCTCCTCCCTCCTTCTCTTCCCCTCTCCTCTTCTTCCATCCCCCTCCTCCCTCCTCCCTCCTTCCTCTTCCTTCCTTCTCTTCCCCTCTCCTCTTTCTCCATCCTTCTCTTCCCTCCTCCCTCCTCCCTCCTTCTCTTCCCCTCTTCTCTTCCTCCATCCTCCTCCTCCCTCCTCCCTCCTTCTCTTCCCCTCTTCTCTTCTTCCATCCCCCTCCTCCCTCCTCCCTCCTCCCTCCTCTCTCCTCCCTCCTCCCTCCTCCCTCCTTCTCTTCCCCTTTTCCTCCCTCCTCCCTCCTCCCTCCTCCCTCCTCTCCTCCTCTCCTCCTCTTCTCCTTTCTCCTTTCTCCCTCCTCTCCTTCCCTCCTCCCTCTTCCATCTTCCCCTCCTCCGCCCCCCTCCCTTCCTGGTCACTCTTGCCAGGATGGTGACAGGAAGTGCTGCAGAAGTGTCCCTGGCCATCCTGGTGCTAAGAGAAGGACAGCGGAATTGGCAGACTCAGTCTTGGCCCTGGGAACAGCCGGAAGTGCCAAGCCCATTGGCTGGGAGAAGTGGCCGCTAGAACCTCACTAGGCCTCTGCTGGCAGGCACAGACCTCCGGGGCCCCAGCTCACCCAGCAGAGAAGAGTGATGCTGAGGGACCAGCAGAGGCGTGCTGGCTGGAGGCTGATCTACAAGCAGGGATGGAGCAGGGACCCACCGGGAAAACAGACAGACAGACAGCCCTGGGAGCTGTGACCAAGTATTTCATTTTGATTTCCAAAACCTTACTGAGGTACAGACCAGAAGCAAACGATGAGATGGTGAGACAACATAAAGGATGAAGCTCTGGCTGCAGAGCTCAGACAGAAGTGGAGGAAAAGAAGTAAACACGGGTCAGAAAGGACAGCAAAGCTGGAAACAACACAAACAACAAAGCTGGGGAACAGATCAGCACCCTGGGGAGCTGCCATCCCAGGAGCTGCCATCCCGGGGGTCAGCCATCCCGGGGGTCAGCCATCCCGGGAGCTGCCATCCCGGGAGCTGCCATCCCGGGGCTGCCATCCCGGGGCTGCCATCCCGGGGGTCAGCCATCCCGGGAGCTGCCATCCCGGGAGCTGCCATCCCAGGGGTCAGCCATCCCGGGAGCTGCCATCCCGGGAGCTGCCATCCCAGGAGTCAGCCATCCCGGGAGCTGCCATCCCAGGGGTCAGCCATCCCGGAAGCTGCCATCCCGGGGGCTGCCATCCCGGGGGCTGCCATCCCGGGAGCTGCCATCCCGGGGGCTGCCATCCCGGGAGCTGCCATCCCGGGGGCTGCCATCCCGGGAGCTGCCATCCCGGGGGTCAGCCATCCCAGGAGCTGCCATCCCGGGGTCAGCCATCCCGGGGGCTGCCATCCCGGGGGCTGCCATCCCGGGGGTCAGCCATCCCGGGGGCTGCCATCCCGGGGTCAGCCATCCCGGGAGCTGCCATCCCGGGAGCTGCCATCCCGGGGGCTGCCATCCCGGGAGCTGCCATCCCGGGGGTCAGCCATCCCGGAGCTGCCATCCCGGGAGCTGCCATCCCGGGAGCTGCCATCCCGGGGGTCAGCCATCCCGGGAGCTGCCTTACGCATCTGACTTCCAGCCTCTGGGTGTGGGAGCACAGGGACCTGCGGCGGGCCAGCGGCCTGGCCTCGGGAAGCCCTGTGTGCAGGATTCCCAGAGAGCAGTGCCCTGAGCACCAGGCCGGACACCGAGCACGTTGTCTGACCGGCGCCTGAGTCGGCGCGTCTGCACCAGAGGAAGCCGCGCCTGGGCAGGAGCCGTCCCTCCCCCCGAGCCCTGGCCTCGGGCTCCCATCAGAGCGCTGCTTGGGCTCTGCCTGCGGTGTGCTTACCGAACAGCTGTTCCTTTTTATTTCAGATAGATTCCTGTTGCCTCTCACTTTGGCCTTTTGTTTTTGGGCTAACAAAGTCTAAAGAAAATGAATACTTCGCTATAAATTACGGAGACCTTGAACCAGAAATGTGTGGTGAGAGAGAAAATGCCGATAAAGGAAATGAGGAAGACCTACATACGTGAGGAGCCATATTGGGAGACTCAACACAGAGAAGGTGCCCACGTTCCTGACCCAGCAGGTGTCTGGGTGGGCACAGATAAGCTTAATATGTATGGAAAGGACCTGAATACCCAAATGCTTTAGAACATGAGAATACATTAGGAAGGCTCACTCTCCGGTGTCATGGCTAGATCGGCAATCAAGGCCATTGTAGTGTTAGTGGAGGGAGACACACAAAACAGGATCCAAAAGTAGCGCCTCCACATGGCACTGCTGTGCCACAGGCGCCAAGGCAGCTGGATGGAGGGAGAGCCTCCCACACAGCAGAGCCTCCCACCACACCCCTCCTGGGCCACGCCTCACACCCACACTCCACGTGGACTAAGCACAGAACTAAAATGAAGCAAGAAGAGTCACCGGGAACGATGGAGTCAGATGGGAATAAGCATAAGTGTAATTAAACGTACCAATTAATCCGCACCAACAGAACTTCCTTCTGTGGATGTGATTGTTCCCCTCTCATAAACACCCTGGCCTTGGTCTCTGCAGCAGAGCACTGTTTGGCCTCTGCCCAGGTCAGTGCTTCCTGAGGAGCCCTTCCTATTGACCTCTCGCTGTGGCCTTCTACTTTTAGGTTAACAACAGGAAGAAGAAAAGTGAGCAAAATGACATAGAAGTTTTAAAAGATTAGGATCAGGAAGAAAAGAATAGCTGTGGGAGACAGCAAAAATACAAGTAATTGGAGTTCCTCAAGAAGAAAACTAGGAAAAGAAAAAGATTATTTAAAGATATAATTTAAGACAACTTTCCAGAAATCAAAGCCTTGAACCTACAGATTGAAAACACACCAGGAAACAGACAAAAGAAAATAATCGGATTACTGAGCCCGGGTCCCACGTCAGAGAGGATTACTGAGCCCGGTCCCACGTCAGAGAGGATTACTGAGCCCGGTCCCACGTCAGAGAGGATTACTGAGCCCGGTCCCCACGTCAGAGAGGATTACTGAGCCCGGTCCCACGTCAGAGAGGATTACTGAGCCCGGTCCCCACATCAGAGAGGATTACTGAGCCCGGTCCCACGTCAGAGAGGATTACTGAGCCCAGGTCTGCTGAGGCCAGCTGGCCTGCTTCTCAGACTCCACCTCCCTGGTGTCCCCAGGCCAGCAGCCTCTCTTCTGTCCGGCAGGGACTGGCTCCTCTCCCACCGCAGAGGGAGCGGGCGGCATGCTTACCAGTCTGAAGGCCGACATCCTGGACAGCAGCTCGCAGCCTGTAGACAGAAGGCAGGGTCAGTGCTCGGCCCCGACTGCCTGTAGCGCCCAGTGCTTTTTGGCCACACGATGCCTGGTTGGGGGCCAGGGGCCTGGTTGACGGGCTCAGGGACCCTGGTTGGGGGCCTAGTTGGGGGCCTGGTTGGGGGGGCCAGGGGCCAGGAGCCTGGTCGGGGCCCTGGGGCCTAGCCAGGGGCCTGGTTGGGGGGTCTTGGGGCCGGGGCCTGGTTGGGTGCCTGGTTGGGGGGGTCAGGGGCCTGGTTGGGGTGTCAGGGGCCTGGTTGGGAGGGTGGGGTCTGAGCGCCCTCGCCTGTGGCCTTGGTGATGGCCACCCACGCAAACTACCACAAACCTCAGGAGGGGCCTCGCCCAGAATGACAGCTAAGCTGCCCTTAGCTGTGTGGCCTGCAGAAGCTGTGTGAGATAGTAAATACTTGTACTTTAAGCTGCAACACTTTGGAGTGATTTGTGATGCAGCAATAAAAAGCTAATCAAGGTCTCACGCCTTCATTCACCCTCACTCTTCTGGACGTTTCTTCCTGCAGAGAGGTAAACTACAATGAGTTTTCATGCCTCATTGACACCTTCCAGGTACTGCCCTCCTCATGTTTTTGCCCCATAGCTGAGCTGCTTGAAAAAGTTGCCCAAGACCTAAGGCAGCATAGATAGAAGCTACACTAATCACCTCCCAGGATCAAACTGGAATTACTACTAAATTATATAAAAATCAACCTCAATAACCAACTGAAGACTAGCTGAAGAGAAGCCTTATAACCAAGAATTTACAGAAGTCACATCAGGAAGGAAGGGCAGAGACATGCCCCTAGACACCTGTGTGGAGGTTTCAGTGATCCACAGTTTGTGGTGCCTTTTCTGGTTCTGGGCACACAGGTAGGAAGGGCAGAGACATGACCGGGTCTGGCCAGGCTCCCACAGGCAGTAGCTGAGGTTTTGGAGGAATAGCTCAGCTGAGGAGAATCTCCCTGAGAAGGTGGGGCCTAAACCCACAGTGGCCCCCAGCCCTTTGTGTGTGAGCCAGGAAGAAGCAGCCACAGGACCTCCAGCTGGGAAAAGAAGCAGGTTTCTGCCTGCCAGGTGGAGATGGATAGAGACACAGGCATTCCCTTAAAGGGCCAATGCTCAAAATTCCATTCACAGCCACTCACCCTGGGCTTTGGCAATGGCAGGGCAGAGTGGAAGAGAATTCCAGAAGAAGGGTTTGGGGTTGTGGCTCTGGGGGGACAGCTGAAGTGTCAACCACTAAGATCCATGTGATGAGTCATCCCCTCCATCAGAGACACCATCCTTCTCGGGCAGAGCACTCCATCTAGGGCATCAGCTGGGGGAAGCAATAGCCCCACCCTCTGGAGTTTCTCTCACCTCACCCTGCAGACCTTACACCCTGCTGAGAAGCTCAGCCAGGGCCTCTTTCAATGATAGCCTAACAGGCAGCCAGCAGGTGGAGGCAGGTAGAGCCAGATCTCTGGGTGCTTTGGGTCCTTTGCCGAACAATCCTGGGCCCGGTTCTGGTAAAAGCCAGCCATGTCTGGTAAAAGCCAGCCATAGCTGGGTCCTTCTTGTGTGCGCCCAGAACCAGAAGAGGCACCACACACTGTGGATCACTGAAACCTCCACACAGGTGCCCAGAGTCAGCCATGGCAGCATCTGACATTGGCCTGCATCAGAGTCCCTCCCACGAGCCCCAAACCAACACACCCCGTGGCCATCTTCGGTCACTAACAGAGCAGGACCCAATAAAGTTCCCGAGCAGCACATCCACAGGGAATCAGCAGGCACAGCCTGTGGAGACGGGTTCTGCACCGCGTGGTCAGCACTTGCACGGCACCTTGCCTGCCATGCTGAGGGTTAACCTCACAATCAGCCACCTGAGATCAGTCCCATGCACTAATGGGCAATAGCAATCAAGACTCAATTTTAGCGGGAGGGCTCACATAACCCACAAAAAGGCCATTCTGAGAGCACCCAGCTCAGGAGATTAAGGAGACTATGCCACTGGGTCCCACAGGACACCGCCTACACAAGGCCCCCCTACCATGACTGGGAGTCATAGCAGATCTCCCTAATACACAGGACAAACACAAAGAGACAGCCAAAATGGGGAGACAAAGAAACAGGCCCCAAATTAAAGATCAATAGAATTCTCCAGAAAAAGAGCTAAATGAAATGAAGGCAAGCAATTTATCAGACATAAAGTTCAAATTAATGGTTATAAGGATGCTTAAAAGCTTAAAATGGACATAGATATTATAAAAAATGACTTGTCAGAAATTAATAATACAATATCTGAAATGAAGAATACACTAGAAGGAATAAACAGTAGGTTGGATGAAGCAGAAGATCAAATTGGTAATTTGAAATACAAGGTAGGGGGAAAACCCTCAATGAGAGTAGTAAAAAGAGAAAAAAATTATATGAATAGTTTAAGGAACCTTTGGGACAACATGAAACATAACAATATCCACATCATAGGGGTACCAGAAGGAGAAAAGGGAGAGCAAGAAATTAAGAACCTTTTTGAAGAAATAATGACTGAAAACGTTCCTAACTTGGTGAAGAAAAAAGACACACAAGTCCAGGAAGTGTGGATAGTCCCAAACAAGATCAACCCAAAGAAGCCCACACCAAGACACATCATAATGAAAATGGCAAAGATTAAAGACTAAGAGAGAATCTTAAAAGCTGCAAGAAAAAGGCAGTTAATTACCTACAAGGGAGTGCCCATAAGACTGTCAGCTGATTTTTCCACAGAAACATTTCATGCCAGAAGGGATTGACACGAAACATTCAAAGTGATAAAAAGCAAGGACCTAAACTACTTTACCCAGTAAGGCTATCATTTAAAAAAGGAGAAATAAAGAGCTTTCCAGACCAAAAAAAAGTTAAAGGAGTTTGTTACCACCAAACCAGTATTGTAAGAAATGTTAAAGAGCCTGCTAGAAGAAGATGAATAAATGGCAATAAATATGTTCCATTGTTAATCACTTTAAATGTACATGGCTTAAATGTTCCAATAAAAAATCATATGGTAGCTGAATGGTTAAGAAAACAAGACCCATATATATATATGCTGTCTACAAGAGATCCACTTCAGAACTAAAGATACACATAGACTGAAAGTAAAGAGATGGAAAAAGACATTTCATGCAAATGGAAAAGGGAAAAAAGCTGGGGTAGTAATAGTTATATCAGACAAAGCATACTTAAAATCAAAGACTATAGTAAGAGACAAAGAAGGATACTACATGATGATAAAGGGAGCAATCAAACAAGAGAATTTTAACACCCAATTGACATTAATGGCTAGATCTTCCAGATAAAATCACAAGGAGATGGCAGCCTTAAATGACACATTAGATCAGATGCTTCCATTGATATCTTCAGAGCAGTTCACTCTAAAGCAGCAGAATATACATTCTCCTCAGGTGCACATGGAACAAATTCTAGGATAGACCACATGTTAGGACACAAAACAAGTCTCCATTAATTTAAGAAGGTTGAAATCATATCAAGCATCTTCTCTGTCCCTAATGCTGTGAAACTAGAAATCACAAAGAAAAGGAAAAACACACAAAGACTAAATATCATTTTACTGAACCATGAGATCCGAGAATAAATCTAAAGATATTTTGAAATAAATGAAAATGAGAACATAACAACCCCAAATCTATGGGACACAAGAAAAGCAATTCTGATAGGGAAATTTACAGCATTACAAGCCTACCTCAAGAAACAAGAAAAAATCTAAAAATAAATAAATAAATAAATAAATAAATAAATAAATAAAATATGACTTTACAACAGAATCCAAAATGACCAGAAAGGAGGAAATAATAAAGATAGAACATAAATAAACAAAATAGAGCCTAAAAAAAGTACTAAAGATCAACAGTTGGTTCTTTATAAAGATAAGCAAGATTGACAAGCATTTAGCCAGACTTATCAAGGGAAAAAAAATAGAAAAAAAAAACCCACAAATAAACTATGGGACTACATCAAACTAAAAAGGAAACCATCAACAAAATGATGGGATAACATATTTATCAAAGATATATCTAATAGAGGTTAATATCCAAAACTTATAAAGACTTATACAGCTTAACACCAAGAAAAAAAAAACCACAAAAAAACGATCCAACTTAAAAAATGGGCAAAGGATCTGAATAGATACTTCTCCAAAGAAGACAAACTGATGGTCGGTAGACATATGAAAGATGCTCAACATCACTAACCATTAAAGAGATGCAAATTAAAACCACACCTGTCAGAATGGCTACCATCAATAAATCAATAAACAAGTGTTGATGAGGATGTGGAGAAAAGGGAACCTTCACGTGCTGTTGGTGGGAATGTAGCCACTGTGGAAAGCAACATCCTCAAAAAATTTAAAATGAAATTATCTTATGACCTAATGATTCCATTTCTGGGAATTTATTTTAAAACACACACACACACACACACACACACACACACACACACACACACACACACCAAAACTCTAATTTAAAAGAATGTGTGCACCCCTATGTTCATTGCACTGATATTTACAACAGCTAATATTTGGAAGCAGCCCATGTCTATCAGTAGATGAATGAATAAAACAGCTAAGGTACATTTACACAATGGATTACTAGGCGACCATTAAAAAGGTGGGAATTTGCCGGGACTGGTTTGGCTCAGTGGATAGAGCGTCGGCTTGGGGACTGAAGGGTCCCGGGTTCGATTCCGGTCTAGGGCATGTACCTTGGTTGCGGGCATATCCCCAGTAGGTGGTGTGCAGGAGGCAGCTGATCGATGACTCTCTCTCACTGATGTTTCTGGCTCTCTATCTCTCTCCCTTCCTCTCTGTACAAAAATCAATAAAAATATATTAAAAAAAAAAAAGGTGGGAATTTTACCCTTTGTGACAGCATGGATGGACCAGGAGAACATTATGCAAAGTGAAATAAGCCAACTACCATATGATTTCACTCATATGTGGAATCTAATGAACAGTATGAACTAGCAAGCAAAATAGAGACAGACTCAGATAGAGAGCAGGCTGACAGCTGTGGGAATGTATGGAGTGGCTGTTTTGGGGGGGATTGAACAAAAAAAAGAATAAAAGAGAAAGAACTCATGGACACAGACAACAGTGTGGTGACTGCTGGAAATGGGTAGGGGGAGATGGATGAGGGTACAGGCGGATAAATGGTGATGGACACACACAGTGTACAGATGATATGTTGTGAAATTGTGTATCTGAAACCCATGTAAATTTGTTAACCAGTGTCACCCCAATAGACTCAATAAAAAGGAGAGGGGGAAAAAGAAAACATTGCCTCATCAAGCTGCCTCCACTATCTCACCCCTCTTGTCTTCCCAGCCCGGGGTCACATGCCTGTACCCACAAACATGACACTGACCCTCCCGGGCCAATCTTGTCCACGTCCAATAGCTTCACTTGCTCTTGCTCGCCGTGCACTCTTTCCTCACCACATCCCCTTGGCTTCTACATGACTTCATTTCCCTGCCTTCCTTTTGCCTCTGGGGACCCTTCAATCCTGTCCTAAGGCCTTTTCCTCACCTTGATCTCTTGGTGACGGAGGGATATGCTAATTGTTTTGTTTTTTTTTTCTTTTCTGTCTGGCATGCTTCCCTCTGTTTCCTTTTGGGAATATTCTCCTCCCCTTCTCTACACTGTTTTTCTAATGGTGACCATGATTATGGAACCCCAGAGAGGGCATAAGACCCAAACAAGGACCAATCATAGGTTTTCCCTGTCATGTTCTGAATTGGGGGTTGGTTTCCCTCAGTCTGAAAGTTATAAAATGTCATGCCAGGGGCTATAGTCCCATCTTTCTGAAAATAGCTGGTTTGAGAGAATAAAGTTGGCCGGAAGCAAGAGAAAGAGACAAAAGACAGAAACCCTGTGTCTGCTTTTTGGACTTGGATTATTTAAACTATGCTATTTGGATTCTGTCATCAAACTGAGAAGTTCTCACTAATCTGATGGTTCACATTCTATTCTCTTTTATCCTGCCAGTCCCATTTTGCATCCCCACCTTTTGCCAGGCCCATTGCCTGAGTCAAAGCACCAGCTCCAGCAGATGTGCCATAGGCTATCAAACTCAACAGGACACAGCAACTCATCTCCTCCATCCCCAAACATGCTCTTTCCCTGCATTCTTTTTGTTGTTGTTGTTAATCCTCACCCAAGGATATATTTCCATTCATTTTAGAGATTAGAGGAAGAAAGAGGGAAAGACAGTAGCAAAATTACAGTTATGAAGTAGCAACAAAAATAATTTTATGGGTCGTCATCAATGTGAGAGAAACACATCGATTGGTTGCCTCCTACATGAGCTCCGACAAGGGCCAAGGCTTGAGGATCCTGCAACCAAGGTGGGTGCCCTTGCCTGGAATCGAGCCCAGGACCCTTTGGTCCGCAGGCCAATACTCTATCCACTGAGTCAAACCTGCTAGGGCTTCCCTGCATTCTTAATGTCAACAAATGAAACTATCAATTGTTGAAGAAGACACTTGGGTCTTCCTATTATCTTCATATTAAATGATTGCTAGGAACTGAATATTTTCTCTTAAAAAACTTGAAGGTGCCTTGCCCAGCATGCCGCAGTGCTTGAGCATTAACCTATGAACCTGGAAGTCACAATTTTATTCCTGGTCAGGGCATATGCCTGGGTTTGGGGCTCGATCCCCAGTTGGGGATTATGCAGAAGGCATTCAATCAGTGATTCTCTCTCATTATTGATCTTTCTATCTCTCTCTCCCTCTCTTTTTCTCTAAAATCAATTTTAAAAATATGTTTTAAAAAACAAACTTGAAGGTCCCAACTATACATTATCTATAAGGAACCTACTTTAGATATAAAAACACAGATAGATTAAAAGTAGAGACAGAGAAAGATATAACATCTAAACTATTTAATACTAACCAAAAGAAAGCTGGAGTAGCTCCACAAATTTTCAGAGCAAGGAAAATGATCATATATAATAAAAGAAAAACATGTAAATTGACTGTACCTCCATGACCACCAACCAATCAGGAGTGAGTATGCAAATTAACCCAACAAATATGGTGGGTTAATTTGTATACACAGGTGCTGGGCTGAGAGCAGAGCAGGAGAGCTGGTGGCTTGGGGGTTGGTGTGGCTCCCTTGGTTATCGAGGAAGCCATTTCCCCCAGCCCCCTTGCTGCTGGTGGAGAGCAGAGTGGGAGAGCTTGTGGAGAGTGGAGTGGCTTGAGGGAACTTGGCTCCTCAAGCTGCCAGACAGAGAGAAGAGAGGGGGAGATGGTGGCTTAGATGACTTGCCAGAGTAAGAGGCCATAGGATGGAGACAGAGCAAGAAGGGAAAACCAAGAGTTTGAGGAGCACCAGGAATTCTGGGAATAGTACTTCTGGTGGCATCCCCAGGACTGGAAGCAGAAGCCCAGAGCACAGGGAGCACCAGGAATGCTGGGAATCGTAGTTCTGGTGGCATATGGATCTCCTAGACCAGTGGTTCTCAACCTTCCTAATGCCGCAACCCTTTAATACAGTTCCTCGTGTTGTGGTGACCCCCCAACCATAAAATTATTTTCGTTGCTACTTCATAACTGTAATTTTGCTACTGTTAATGAATTATAATGTAAATATCTGTGTTTTCCAATGGTCTTAGGAACCCTGCTAGTAGTTCTCTACGTGTGGAGCCTAAGACCATTGGAAAACACAGATATTTACATTACAATTCATTGACAGTAGCAAAATTACAGTTATGAAGTAGCAACAAAAATAATTTTATGGGTCGTCATCATTGCAGCCAGGATGGTGTCCCACCCAGCTCCCACCTTTAAATCCATTTCTGCATCTTCTTTCTTTATTTCTATTATTTCTCAATCCCTGGCCATCTCCACTTAGAACTGGTTTGTTCATCTCTCTTTCAGCACTAGACATGGAAAAGGGAGATTCCTGCCATGTTTGGCCCCCACCGCATCAGGCCCCCGCATTCTGGTGACCACTGTGGGGTAAAAGAGGCAACAAGAGAAGGATCAATGCAACCAATTCAGGTGCCAGAGCATTACGTCTGTCACCACAATGGACCCAGAGAAGCTCCTGTGTCCCTTCACTCAAAAGAACTGAGAGTTGCCTGATGACAGCAAAGGGGAAGAAGAAGAAAACTGAAAGCTACACAAGGGCCTGAGGTGCCAACATGGAGTCATCTGAAGAAGTTAACGACTGAAGTGCAGCAGGTTGTGGAAAAGCAAGAAGTGGAAGCCACTTCTTCAACCTTGCTCCTGCTCAGGTTAGCGTCTGTAAGCTGCCAGTCTTCTGCAAAGTCTTGGGCAGTCAAGTCCAAGGACTCTGAGTAAATATACACCAGCAGCAAAAGAGACTTCTTTCATTCAGTAGCTACAAATGTTAACATGTCCATAGTTTTGATTTTGTTGTTTTTGCATTGGCATTGTTTTGTTATTATTTAACAGCCAGAGTTTTGCTCTTGACTTTCAAGTTTTGAAAATGATAACATGTATTAGTTTAGTTTTGCATTGGCATCATTTGCAATTGTTTTAACATTAGAGCTTTATTCTTAATGTTAAAAAAAAAGAATTTCATGGTTGGGGGTCACCACAACATGAGGAACTGTATTAAAGGTTGTGGCGTTAGAAAGGTTGAGAACCACTGTCCTAGACACTAAAGCAAAGTGAGCCCAGAGCAAGTTACTGTTGTGGGCGGGGGTGGAGGGTAAGCAAAGGTGAGAAACATAAGTAAAATCAATGTGTTTAGGAAAAAGCAAAGGGAAGATATTCTAAAACTTCCAGGAAACCTCCACCAATAAAGCAAAAGAAAAAAATGCCTCTATTATTCTGTGAGCAACAAACCAAATTAGGTTGGGGTCTCAGACAATTCGCTCAAAAGATTGCAAAGACAGACAGAAACTCGGGACTGAAGAGGGCTCCCCTGAGGGCTCCCAGATTGGAGAGGGTGCAGGTCGGGCTGAGGGACACCCTCCCCACCCAGCCCCATGCACAAATCTTTGTGCACCAGGCCCCTGGTATATATATATAAAATCCTAATATGGAAAGTGTTCCTTCGGGAGTTTGATGGCACTGATCACCAGGGCGTGGCATGGAACGAAGGGAGGCCCTGGCCAGCAGCTGCTCGGGAGCCCACTCGTGCATGAATATTGTGCACCAGGCCTCTAGTGAGAAATAACAGCGGAATTACATAATACCAGTTCTCAAAGAACGCATAACAACACTTCATGTGCCTAACAACAGAGCTTTAAAATATAAAAGCAAAACTCGTAGAATGACAAGAAGAAAAAGAGTATTTACTATTCTAGTTGGAGACTTTAATGCAAATCCTTCAGATTCAGCAGAAAAAACCAGTAAGGATACAACTGAGCTTAACAGTGCCATCAATCAATTGAAACTAATTGCTATTTGTAAAATACTTTATTCAAAAACAACAGAACATACATCTTCACAAATTCACAGTGAGTTTTCACTAATATAAACCACATTCTGGGCCATAAATACACCTGAACAAGTTTAAAGAAATATAAATCATACAATGAGTGCACTCAGATCACAATCGTATTAAACTAACAGAAAAATATTTGGATATTAATAAACATATTTCTAGCCTGGCAGGTGTGACTCACTTGGTTGAGTGTCGTCCCATGCACCTAGAGATCACTGGTTCAATTCCCAGTCAGGGAACATGCCTGGGTTTGGGGCTTGATCCCCAAAAGGGGGCATGCAGAAGTCAGCCAATCAATGATTCTCTCTCATCATTGATGTTTCTATCTTTCTCTTCCTCTCCCTTCCACCCTCTTTAAAAATCAATAAAAACATTTTTTTAAAAAAACATATCCTATATAATAAAGATGTAATATGCAAATTGGCATCACTCCAACACACAAGATGGCTGCCCCCATGTGGACACAAGATGGCCACCGCAAGATGGCCAGCAAGAGAGGGCAATTGTGAGCAATAAGGTCAACAGAGGAGGGCAGTTGGGGGGACCCAGGCCTGCAGGGGAGGTCATTGGGGGGGACCAGCTCTGCAGGGGAAGACAGTGGGGGGAACCAGGCCTGCAGGGGAGGACAGTTAAGGACAAACAGGCCAGCAGGGGAAGTAAGTTATTGGCAATCAGGCCAGCAGGGGAGCAGTTAGGTGTTGGTCAGGCTGGCAGCAGAATGGGCAGGGGCAATTAGGCAGGCAGGTAGGTGAGCGGTTGGAAGCAAACAGTCCTGGACTGTGAGAAAGATGTCTGACTGCCCATTTAGGTAATTGGACATCCCTCAAGGGGCCCCAGATTGGAGAAGGGCTGAGGGACTAATAAAAGGGTAATATGCAAATTGATCAGGATGCTCTCACAGTAACAAACAACAGGCTGTATGGGGCAACCAGGATGGTAGGAGGGAGGGGTGGGGGGGGCAGTGAGGGATGACCAGGCTGGCAGAAGGGAGCAGTGAGGGGCGACTAGGCCAGCAGAGGGGCAGTTGGGGGTGACCAGGCTGGCAAGAGGGGCAGTTGGGGGTGACCAGGCTGGCAGAGTTGGGCAATAAGAGGCGACCAGGCTGGTGATGTGTGTGTGTGGGGGGAGTTGGGGGCAACCAGGCCAGCAGGGGGCAGGCAGTTGGGGCTGACCAGGCTAGCAGAGGGAGGCAGTTGGGGGTGACCAGGCCAGCGGCGGGGGGGAGAGGGAGAGGCAGTTAGGGGCGATCAGGCATGCAGGTAAGCAGTTAGGAGCCAGCAGTCCTGGGATCGGGTCCAAACTGGCAGTCAGACATCCCTGAGGGGTCCTGGATTGGAGAGGGTGCAGCTGGGACACCCCCCACGTGCATGAATTTCATGCACCGGGCCTCTAGTTTCTAAATAACATGAGTCAAATAAATATCAAGAAACATTTAAAAATATTTTCCACTAAATAGAACCAAATATAGAAACTATCAAAAATTGTGGAATGCAGTGAAAGCAGTGTTCAGAGGGAAATTTATAATATTGAATACATATATTAAAAAATAAAAAAATCTAAAATTAATAAGCTTTAACCTTAGGAAACTGTAGAAAGAAGAACAATGTAATCTAAAAGCAAGAATAAGAAAATAGGTAATAAAAATTAGAGCAGAAATCATATGAAATTAGAAACAAAAATCAATAGAGAAAATCAATGAAACAAAAATCTGGTTCTTTTAAAACATTGTCAAAACTGATAATGTCAGGCTAACCAAGAAAAAAGATAAGACTGCAGATCTCTATTGTAAGAAATGAAAAGGGGACTATGGTCCATTACAAAGCTGCCACTGGAAGGGCGAGCAGTTCCGGAGGTACCTGGGGAAGTCAGGGGTGCTGGACACGCTGGCCAGGGTATTGGTACTTCGTGTGAAGAACCAGAGAAACCTAATGCTGCTTTGGATTTTTTAAAGCATCACTTAGGAACTGCTACCCCAGAAAATCCAGAAGTAGAGCTGCTTCGTCTGGAATTGGCAGAAATGAAAGAGAAATATGAAGCTATTGAAGAAGAAAATAAAAAACTGAAAGCAAAGTTTGCTCAGTATGAACCACCTCAGGAGGAGAAGCATGCTGAATAGGATTCTTCTCAGTTGAAAAGACACTGAAAAATGTTTTGTAAGACTTGAAATAGTTTGTATAGTATATAATCTTTTCTGAACAGATGCTATAGAACATGTGTGTGTGTGTGTGTGTGTGTGTGTGTGTGTGTGTGTTAAACTCACCTATCACACTTTAACTGTTATAAACACATATTCTTATAATCACCAATAAAAACTCAATATAACCTTCTTTGGGTCTTAAAAGCAGGAGTATCCAAAGTGAATCCTGAAAAAAAAAAAAATCTAAACACAGTTTATCTAATTTATTACCTTAAAAGACATTCTGTTTACTAGTCTGACTAGGAATGCTGGTACTGGTTGTATTTTAGCTGAGGAAGGTTAGCATGGAGCTGTTCCTTGGTTAGTTAAGGATATGAGCACAGGTACAGTCATTCTTTAAAACGAAGATGACATTGTTTATATTCTCTGTAGGCAACTGGAGAGATCTGTGTGCCATGAGATGCCTTGCATGGGTTCTAATGGATCTTTTGCTCACTTATTTAACGCGGAATAAATAACTCCTCTTTGCCACCACTTTGCCTTAGATAACTGTGTGCCAGTTTGAACTGACACCACGTTTTTCTCCTATGCATTCATGCCCTATTTGATGATGCTGCCTTGCTTGCTACTTGCACATTGGCTTTCCTTGTTGATTTTCAATTTGCTGTAACAGCAGTTACTCTGTTGTAACTTATATAACATTAAGCAGGATCACACTGTTCCCCTGCCTTACTTAGTTGCTCAGTTGAGTACAGAACAGAGGGAATATAAAATTCTGGGTTCATTCACAAGCTGGGATGAGAAGGAGAATAAGCCATATATAGAGGAAAATTATAGTTTGCTGGTATAATTATATAGTACTTTTCTCTCACAATATTTTTCTGGCTTTGGATCCATTCCATCTTCGTTATCCCTGTGAAATAGGTAGGGCCAGTATTGGGTGTTGAATTTTAGGCCAAAGACTGATGTTAATACAAATTACTGACTGACTGCTGAACCTGGGCACATCAGTTAACTGCTCTGAGATCCACTTTCCACATCTGTTAATTGAGAATAATATCTGTGCTGCCTACCTCACAGGGTTGTTGTGAGGGTCAAATGGAATGTAGAAAAGATTTGTAAATGGTAAATCACTAGATTCTTGAAAAAAGAAAGAAAGAAAGAAAGAAAGAAAGAAAGAAAGAAAGAAAGAAAGAAAGAAAGAAATGAAAAAGGGATAACCCTTGGACAACTGATCTGACCTCCTAGCTGTAGACACAAAGACACAGATGGATGAAAAGTAGAGACAGAGCCGAAACTGGTGTGGCTCAGTGGATAGAGCTTTGGCCTATGGACTGAAGGGTCCCAGGTTCAATTCCAGTTAAGGGCATGTACCTTAGTTGCGGGTACATCCCCAGTATGGGGTGTGCAAGAGGCAGCTAATCGATGTTTCTCTCTCATTGATGTTTCTAACTCTCTATCTCTCTCTCTCTTCCTCTCTGTAAAAAAAATAAATTATATATATAATTATATATATAAATTATATATAATTATATATATAAATATAAATACATATTTATATATAATTATATATAAATATATGTTTATATATATAAATCATATATATATATATATTTTTTTTTAAAGTAGAGACAGAGAAAGATATACCATCTAATATTAACCAAAGGAAAGCTGGAGTAGTTCTACAAATTTTCAGAGCAAAGAAAATTATGAGAAATAAAGAGGGGAATTATTGAATACTTAGCCACTGAAAGGATAATAAAGGAATATTATGAACATCTCTATTCCTCCAAATAGGAGATTAAATGAACCAATTCTCTGAAAGATACAATCTATCAAAACTCACACTAAGAGAGGTTTTTAATCAAGATGGTGGGCTACCTAAATGAGTTACTCAAATCCTCCCACAACAACATCAAAATCACAACCTAACTACAGAACAACCATCATCCAGAACCACCTGAATCTAGCTGGACACGAGTCCTACAAACGAGACTATGAAGAACAACCACAGAGAATGGTAGGAGGGATATGACAGGGAACATGTTGGGCCCACACCAGTGTGGTGATTAAAAACCAGGAGGAATATCTCAGCTGCAGAGATTCCTCATGAAAAGTAAGGGTCCCAAGCCCACACCGGGCCCTCCAGGGCATGGTTCCAGTGCCAGGGAGAGCAGCCCCGGCCTGCTGGCTGTAAATCTGCTCAAGCCCCAGGCATGGACTTACTCCAACTCACTAGCTCCAGTGCTCAAAAGGCACAAGGACATGGGGGAAAACGAAATTGTCTAGCAACAGGGCAGGAGTTGTAGGGCTTTCTCCTAGACCAAAGTGCTGGCAGGGGCCGTTTTCCTCTGCTGAGCCCTCGCGTCACAGAGTCTCCATTAACCTAGCTTACACTGTCACCCCTGCCCTGTAATTCATTAAAACCCAATCACACCCAACTTTTAGGCCCACACATGCTGTTTCCAGTAAGTAGCTTTTCCATTCGAATGGCCTGTTTTGGCTCATGCTTTGAACTTTCCTAAAATCTCTCAAACAAGCAGCATCTGGCTTCAGGGTACCTTGTACCTCTTGCTATGTGGTCCCAGGCCTGGCAGCAATAGCAACTGGCCTTGGTTCATAGCTTCACCTCTCCTGGGCACCTCCAAGCTCAGCACAAGTAACGCCATCTGTAGATTACTTTGCAACTCATGCTGGGAAGAACACATGCAGTGGCTGACCTTGGCTTTTACCTCCAAGGAGACCCCAGAGCCAGTGCAGCCAATGGACAGCTTCAGACCACACCACCTCCACAAGCCACACATTCAAGAGACAAATTCAACAGGTGCCAGAGACCTGCTGAAGGAAGTCCTGTTAGTGCACAACTTTCGTGCACTGGCCTCCTGTATAGTCAATAATCATTTATAATTAAGAGGGATTATGCTAATTGACCCTCACACCATTGCAAAAGATGGCAGTGCCCACAGCCAATAAGGAGGGGATATGCTAATTGACTGCCACACCCTCAGAGATGGTGGCACCCACAGCTTCAAGATGGTGGTGCCCAGTCCCCTCAGCCCCGCCAGGGCAGGAGGCATGTGGCAAGGCCAGGCATTTCCCCAGGCAGGCCCAGCTTTTCCGAACGCCTGCCTCTGGAGTCCCCCTCCCATCAGCCCCCCACCTGCCGCCCGAGGCTCAGGTAACCAGAGCTGGCTGAGGCTTGCGCTGCCAGCGGTGGCAGCAGAGGTGTGATGGGGGCATCACCTTCCCCTGATTGCCAGGTCACATCCTGCCCCTGAGAGCTTCTGGACTGCATCCCCCACCCCAGCCCTGGCTCTGCACCTTCCCCACAGCCTCCTTCCCAGGCTGCCCCCACCTGGCTGCATGGCCCTTTGCTCTCCTCCTCTGACTTCCTGATTCCGAGAGGCCTGTGCCAGGGCGGGGCCACCTGCAGGGAAGGAACCGCTGCCGCTGGGTGACCAGCTGAAGATGAGAGGGCTAAAATGGCGCTGGTCTAGAAACTCATGTCATTCCCATGTTTCTTCTGCTACAAACCGGCCCAGGCCTTCATTCCCCGTACATTTGCCAGGTGCCCGTTCTCTGAGCCTGGGGGCGGGAGAAGCAGGCGGGATCCTTGAGGCGGCCCAGCCCCTCCCTGGAGGTGCTCCCCGTCCAGTGTCACTGAGCAGAGCTCCAGCACGTCCCCTCAGTGCTTTCCCGTGACAGGCACCCCACCGTCCGCTCCTGGCATGAGATGGCGTGAGGATGTGCAAGCCATGAGAAGGGGGGTACGAGGAGGCATCGGGCAGGGGATGTGTTTGTCCTCCCCCACAGACCTGGCGCTGAGGACCCAGCAGGGCCACGGTAGATGGGGGGGAGGGGGTGTCCTCCTGAAAGAGGCCCTGGGCCAGCCAGCAGGTGCTTGGGCCACGGAGGGACCCTCCCGGGGAAGTGCGCACAGCTGAGCGGTCCATGGTGTGTGTGTGTGTGTGGGGGGGAGGGTGTGTAAAGGGTGCTCCAGGCCGAGAGAGCCCACACAGGGCTTTGGGTTTCTTCACACTAAAACCCTCAACTTTGTTCAGGGGTTGATGGGTTAGAACAAAATTCAAATTCAAGCCCAGAGCTAGAGAGCACAGCCTGGGGGGCAGCGGGGGGCGGCTGCTTGTAGGGACAAACACCCACTTTAGATTGGGGATGGGGCCCACCCCGCCCGGAGCCTGACCATGGCCAGTCCCTACCCATGCGTGTCTCGGGTTCCTCCTCTGTGGACGGGGACTCTGTGGCCACTCGGGGGAGGCAGCACGGAGCCCACGTGGTGGCCCCTCAGTCACCCCTTTCCCCAGAGGAGGCTTGGAGACCAGGCTGCAGGATCCTGCCTCCCGCCGGCCCAGGCCACCCCCAGGGGACTAACCTGGTCCTTCACACTGTCCAGGTGGCACCCCGGGGCTCAGAGGCGCCCTCTGCACTCGGTGCGGGCCCTCGGCTTCCACGGTCGCCGTCTCCGGCCCTGACACCATTGTATGGGATTGGTGTGGGGGGGGAGGGGGCGAGCACTGAGATGCGTGCTCCTGCCCGGCACCGGAGGCTGCTGGGAGGGGCAGCCGCGACACCCACCATCCCCTCGGCCAGGAGAGCTGGCCCTCAGCCCATGGGCCAGGCTCTGGCTGCCCTTTATGGTGCCAGTCAGCTCCCTGCTCCACAGGCCTTCCCACCTGCCTCCAGTGAGCCCGTACTGCCCCACACCTGGCCCCCACTGCCCTGTCCGGCCACCTCTTCCTTCCAGCCGCCCAGCCTGCAGGCCGAGGCGCAGCCCAGGGCCTCCCACAGGCAGAGGCCCCGGCCCAGGGCCTCCCACAGGCAGAGGCCACGGCGCTCCCTTACCTGGTCAGGACTCTGCTCCCCTGCACCGGGCCTCTGAGAGTGGGCAGGGACAGCGGGAAGAGCAGGGCCAGGAGGAAGTGGCCCGGCACTCTGGCCCACGTCACTGATGGCTGGACCTTGTCCCCCATGCCCGGCACGCCCACGCCCAGCCCTGCAGCCTAGCAGGCACTCTGCTCTTTACCCCCGGCCTCAGCCATCTCAGGCCCGGCTCCTGCTCTGAGGCCCGGCTCCTGCTTATGCAGGGTGCTCAGATCTTCCCGGCTCACGGGGACCAGGGAGCTTTCAGCAGGACGACGTTCTGACTCACACGGGAGAGCTGGTAGCCAGGGAGCCTATCACAGACCAAATACAGCGGCAACTACCCCGTCCGGAGTCCCTGGGAGCAGGGCTGGGCGGTTCTGCTGAGGCCAACACAGCCCTCTTACGGGAGGGCCAGGCTGGAGGGCCCGGAGGCCCTGGAAGTGAGGCTGGGGTGGGGGTTAAAGATGCCGGCTCCCTGCAGTGGTCCTGAGCTGGCCAGGCAGGTTCCTTCCCTTCACGGGTGTGGGGCACGGGGCTGCAGGCAGAGGCGGGGACTAGCTATCATCTTCAGAGTTGAGGCCGGGGTGGGCGGCAGCCCGGATGTCGGGCCTCTGGCCGACAGAAGCCAAGTGCTGGCAGGATTGCCGGGAGCCCGGGCCGGGTGTGCGAAGAGCCCTTGGGGGTCAGCACCGGTTGGGTGCTCTCGGATCTGCCATTGCCCTTGTGCAAAAGAAAAATATTAATGATTTTTCATTTAAATTATATTTTTGTTGACTTTAGAAAGAGAGGAAGGGAGAGGAATAGAGAGAAACAATGATGAGAATCATTGATCAGCTGTCTCCTGCACGCCTCCTACTGGGGATCCAACCCGTGCAAGCATGTGCCTTGATGGGGTATCAAACTGACTTCTTGGTTCATGGGTTGATGCTCAACCACTAACCCACACTGGCCAGGCTGAGGGGAAAAAAAAGTAATGGTGGGACAGAATATTTGAATAGAGGTGAACAATGTAATACATGTCTTTATGCAGAGCCTGTCTTAAGCAAATCTAATAGAAATATGTTTAAATATCTACAGACTTATCTCCTGCTTCTAGACACGTGCAACGTTATCCCATAACCTTTCTTAACCGGCACTGACCTTAACCGCCAAGCCTGGTGGACAGAGCCGTCCTCCTCCTGAAGGCACTCCGTCGTTTGTGAGACATCCTTCTTGGATGGCCGTCACCTGCAACATGGCAGTGACAGTGTGTGCTCACAGCATGGCTGGCATTGCCCATCACTGAAACGAGGGCCTGAGCATTGCATGGCTGGCCTTTCTCAAGTGGCACTTCAAGCCAGTGAAGGTGTGCAGGCAACTGCAGGAGCCTGGCCTGACTGCCATGCGACTGGAGAGGCTCAGAGGGGGCAGCTCTCCTGGGGCCTCAGGTTGTCCACTACTGAGGGGCCCCATACCTTGAAAATAAAAAAGACGGGCTCAGGGCAGTCAGGACAGGCTCTTCCTTGTCACACCTGTTGACCAATCATGGCTTTCTCACAAGATGCAAATATTATGCTAACATTTAAAATACTAGAGGCCTGGTGCACAGATTCATGCACATTGAAAGGAAATTATTTTAATATCGCTATTCACCCTTTTTCTATAATAGAAGTGTCAACCAAATTCATGATCAACAATGACAAATATAATAGAAACACAGGTATGCAATTGGCACCAGTAAGAGCTTTATATGTATCACTCATGCAGACTTTTATAGATATAGAATAAACTAGCTTAATTAGAACTGCTTTCTGATATAGCTAAACTTTTTCCAGCCCAGTGAAGCACCCCAACTTTTCTTTCATGTAATTGTCAGAAACACAGCAGTAAATATCAACACGAAGCAGATTATTATTGTAGGTCATGCAGGGGGAACAAAGGGTGAAATATTAACTGCAGCGGTGTTCGACTGTATTCTGTGCAGTGAGAAAACCTGAGTTATTTTCAAGGTCCACCATTTCTTACTTCTTTTCAGTGAAGTTTCTAAGCTTTCTAAGTATCTGCTTTCTGGCTAATGAAAAGAAAATAGGATTCCACCGAGTTTCCTATCTACCTACCCCAGGACTTCTGTGAGGATCAAATGAGATGAGGCATGGAAAACGCTTCACAGACATTTGGTTAAAGTGTAAAATGTTACCACTTGGCTATAAAGCAAGTCATGCTCCAGGGCTGAAGAAATTGCAAGAAGGCTAGTCGCTAGGGAGAGGAAGCTGGGCATTGCTATGTGACATCATTACCAGGTCAGTCAGACAATTAGCATATTAAATATATATATATTTCTCAGTTGAGCCAAAATACCTCTATGTTTCATTCCATTTCTGCCCAAGGATGGAACCCAGTGTTGTGTTGGCATAGTAATTAAAACAGAGCACAGTGAGCATTTCATTTCAGCTCTACCAATGCATCATCGAACTTCCCTGCTTCCTGGTGGCCCTTATCTTCCCCTCTAGCCTACAGCAGACAAGTTATCCATTAACGCTATAAAATAGCAGAGTGGCCAGCATTGAGCTCTGTCACTGAGCTACTCTTCAGAGAATTTTAAAATTTGGTTTCAAAGAGAGCTAGCATTTCATGAGAACCTTCAATGTGCTGGGCTCTTTGTATGAACCATCTCACTCATCCTTCATCAAAATCCTACAAATTAGAGGTGTTATTCTCACTTCATAGTAGGAAAGTTAAAACCAAAGAGTTTAAGGAACTTGCTTAGGCCACACAGCTAAAAGTGGTGAGGCAATATTTGAACCAAGGTCCATTGGATTCCAAGGCCAGTACTGATTGCGCTTCAATACACCGCACCAACCTTCATACCAACCAGCCTCCCTGCTTCCTCTGCCCAAGGATGAACGAGACATATTTTTAATATATTTTTTTATTGATTTTCCACACAGAGGAAAGGAGAGGGATAGAGAGCTAGAAACATCAATGAAAGAGAAACATTGACCAGCTGCCTCCTGCACATCTCCCACTGGGGATGTGCCCGCAACCAAGGTACATGCCCTTGACCGGAATCGAACCTGGGACCTTTCAGTCCACAGACCGAAGCTCTATCCACTGAGCCAAACCAGTTTCGGCGAGACATCCTATTTTTAAAGATTTGCAAGGAAGGTGCTTTTCCATCTTGCTTGCTCCAGCCCAGGGTATGAAGGACCTTTCCCTTTCATGGCCATGGTCTCCAGTGTGAGGGCAGAGGGATATCCCCCGGAACACAGCTGTGCACAGTACACACTTCAGAGAACCACAGGGCATGATCCATCTGGTGGCTTAGAGCTTCTCAACCTTGGCACTGTTGAAATTTTGAACTAGATTATTGTTTGCTGGGGGGCTGGGAGGAGCTGCCTGTGCAGGGTAAGATGGCCTCCACCCACTAGATGCACTCCCCCAGTAATGCGATCAAAATGTCTCTGAAGACTGCCAAATGTCTCTGGGACAAGATTACCCCAGCTGAGAACCCAGCTAGGACTCACAGGTCCGGGTGCAGTCGAGGCTGAGGGCAAGAGGAGCCAGCAAGGGCTGTTGTCCTGGAAGAGATGCCCACCCAGTTGGTCTCCTCAAATGGCAGGAAGACATGGCTCAGAAGGTGTGGAGGGTGCAGGAAATGGACTATTGGACTAGTGCTCCCTAGAGGATCTTGATTCTGATATGCCACATGACAGTGTCATCAGGCCAGCAGAGTACTCCCTTCTCCCTGCACCTGCAGCTGTGGGTTAGACATTGTTAGACTGGGCAGAGCTCGGATCCCAAGTCCTGATGGGTCACAGAGGCCACCTCAGTCCACCCCTCATTTATGATTGTGCTTTATCATCATAACCCTCTGAGGACCCCCCTTCCCCAGAGGTTTGTCCATGGCAGCAGGAGGGGTCCACTTTCTCCCCTCTGGAGAACTGTGGGCAATCAAGTGAATAAATCTCAGTTTTGGACCCTGGCATTTAAACCTAGGCAACTAATCATAGACAGGGGCCTGTGCCTCAGGACCAGGGTCGATGATATCCTGGTGACTAATTTTATTGCCCTGGGACGCTGAATTAGCGGGAGGGTAAAGCAAAACTTGATTATGTGCCAAACTCAATAAACCAAGTAAATGATGTTGATGGGTCTGGTTGTCATGGTGATAATGATACTTTTTGTAACTCTTGGGGGAGGTTGAGGGTGAGGAGTGATAAAAGTTTCATTTCTGGGAAAAGAAGCGTTAGGATGGATTTCTTAACTCCTGGCTGTAATGCTCTTTGTCACCACCATAAGCTTCCTTTTCTTCCTGGACCCATAGCTGGGACCTTCATTCCAGCCCCAATCACATTTAAGGATAGCCATGGCATGAGAGCAAGTAATAAGTTCCACTTGCAAAGCTAGGCTCATTAAAATCTCCTGTGCCATCCTGCCCTGTCTTTCTTCTCTCCTTAGCTGGTGGCATGCAGAGCATCCAGCAGTGGATTCTAAGGCCCTAGGAAATGATGGAGGCACAATATGGAAAGAGCCTGGGTTCCTGAATGACAGCAAGGAACAGGGTGCTGCCAGTGGAAATCATGATCTCTCACAGAGTCCCAAGGAACAAGACGTGGGGGGATTGTGGCGTGGTAAGGTTCAAAGGCTGCCCCTGGGTGCCCAATGTCTCATCTCCATCTATCCCACCCTGGGAAAGGTCCAGCCTCATCTGCATCCAGTCCAAAATAAAGGCCGTGCCCAAGATCCTGTGCCATTGGTTTGGCATCAGCAGTCTTAGACCCTGTCCAGGTAGTACAGTGCTGTTCTTTGCTGTACTGCTATACCCAGGCTCCTGCTTGGACCCTGCATTTGGAGTCTGCAGAGTTGGCATGCTTGCTAAGGCCACATGGTTGCTAAGGAAAGAGAATGTGCCAATGGTGAGTGCAAATAACTGGGAGAGAGAGGAAAGGGGCTTTGTCTTTATTAGGCTTAGGTTAGTGAAAGACTAGGATTACAGGCTTTATTAGGGGGAAAACCTGCCGGGCTGTCTCACAAGAGGAGAACAGCAACTGTGCAGAGGCGAGCAATGGAAAGGAATTGAGGGGAGGAATTGGAAGGAATTGGTGCTTAGGGTACTCAGCGCACGCTGATTGGTGGCTTAATGTATGGTCCATATAAAGTACATAGTTAGTCATTCAGGTACTTAGGGACAAGGGCTTAGGGTTTATGGTATTTAGCAGGTGCTGATTGGTTCGTCAGTGTATATGTCCATTCAGGAACCTGTTAGGTACTCAGGTATTTCATACTCCGCCCACCAGTTGGGGGAAGGGAGGATCAATCAGTTATATTATCTCAGGCTTGGGACAGACCAGGCACTTTTTCAAACTAATGTATCAACTTCCTGTGGATGCAAGGGACCACATGCTAAACTGACAAGCTTAGGGAGGCCTGCATGTTGGTCTTGCTAACTCAGACCTAAAGTAACCCCAAAGGCAGGTAATCACCGAATAGGCTGGTATTTTCACTGACAATGTCAACCTTTACCTTAACTAAGCCTACGTGTCTTTTTGCATCTATAATACACTAGAGGCCCGGTGACTAAAATGTGTGCACTCTGTGGGGAGGGGGTAGTGTCCCTCAGCCCAGATTGTGAGAGAGTGCATGCTAGGCTGAGGGATCCCACTAGTGCACAATTGGGGCCGGGGAGGTTGGCCAGTCAGGGAGGGACCACAGGAGGGCTCCAAGGCATGTCTGGCCCATCTCACTCAGTCCCGATCGGCCAGACCTCAGCAGCAAGGTAACCTACCTGTTGGAGCGTCTTTCCCCTGGTGGTCAGTGCACGTCATAGCGAGCAGTTGAATAACCTACCGTGTTTCCCCAAAAATAAGACATCCTCCGAAAATAAGATCTAGCGCATGGAAAGATAAGACATCCCCTGAAAATAAGACCTAGTGCAACTTTGGGAGAAAAAATTAATATAAGACACTGTCTTATTTTCAGGGAAACAGGGTAGCATATCATTAGCATATTACACTTTGACTGGTTGAATGGCTGACCAGATGACCGGACACTTAGCATATTAGGCTTTTACTATATAGGATACCCTTGAAATGTCTGGGTAACTTGTAACTTCCCTTTTTCTGGACCCCTTGGGGCACAACCTAATGTACTGGGTGCCAGGACCAGATACCACAGATTCCTTCATTATTATCATGTTAACTAGAGGCCCAGTGCATGAATTAATGCACAGGTGAGATCCCTTGGCCTGACTGGCTATTGGGGCCAATTAGGGCCAGCAGCTGGCTAGGGTGGGACCACAGGAGGTTGGCCAGCTAGTGGAAGAGATTGAGGGAGGTTGGTTGAGGAGGTGCATGTCATAGCGACCAGTTGACCAGTCATTTGGTTGACTGGACATTATGGTCACTTAGGCTTTTATATAGAGAGAGATTGTTCCTGTACCCACCTAAGTATGTGTCATCGTTTTGCTTTTTATCCAATCCCAAGGGTCTCCTCACTTTTATTTCCCCCATTTCTCTAGTCTATCATCAGTGGATTTCATATAACCTCCCTATGTCCCTCCTCTGATTTCAACTATAAACATAGATGTAACCTGCCATTCTCCAGAGCACTATCCCAATCCGTTGTGATTTTACTTCCTGTCAATTGTTGAGTTTGGCTCACATAAACTCACAAACATTCTTTACAGGTTTGAATGTTTTTATGTTAACATTTCTAAGCCTTGGGAGCTTCTGATGGGCCCCTAACCTACCCATTTCCTAGAACTTCCGGGGTTCTGTGTCCTATCCAGTTAGATCCCTTTCCCAGGCTAGTCTGACAGGCCTCTATGGTGGCCATGTTGGCTCTTAGTGCACATGTGTTTACCTTCTCCTTTATGATTCTAACCCCTTCCCCAGAGATCTGCTAGAACAGACAGGTGGTTTCGGGGGAGTGTGGTGAAGCTGTATTTAACTTCCTGGAGAATCAAGCAAGCCCCTGCTCCCTAGTTTGTTATGCTTAATAATGAGAGAGAGATAGAAACATCAATGATGAGAGAGAAGCATTGACAGGCTGCCTCCTGCACATCCCACACTGGGGATCAAGCCCGCAATCCTGGCATGTGACCTGAGTAGGAATCGAACCGTCGATGCTCACCACTGAGCCACGCGGCCGGGTAACTTTTTTTCTGCATAGTCCCTAAACTAGATATACAAGCCCTAGTCCCTTTTCCTAAATCTGCTCTTAATAGAACTATCTTTCCAGCTTGTACCTCCTGTTAAACCTAGACACAAGAATACAAGCTGTCTTCAAATAGATGTGGGAGCCAAAAGGGGCCCAGGGCCTTGAGGGGGTCTGTTGTGAAAGCCACTCCATGACGCGCCCTCAGTCATTTCTCAGTGGGTGTTGACTGCACCTCTGCTCTACAGCAAACCACTCTGGGCTGGGGTGCAGGGAGGGCTCACAGCCCACACCTCAGTGCTGCCACACACAGGACAAACGGGAAGGATGGGCCAGGGAACACTCGGCTTGCTTGTTTGTTTTTAATTAATTAAAGAATTCCACAATCTCCCCTCATAGGCTGGACTTAGTGACTCACTTCCATAGATTAAAGTACAGAAAAAGAAAAATAGCACCTTGACATTAGAAAAACCTAGAAGACACTACTCTAACCATGTGTATATCCTGAATTGTGTTAATTTTGTTATCTTAAAACTTTGCTGTTCATAACAGTTTTATTGTCAATAACCAAAAGGTGAAAACTATTCAAGTGTCTGTCAACAGGAGAACAGATAAACATACAATTGAATATTATTTATCTATTAAAAATGACATCTTGACATATGGACAAACCTTGAAAATATGCCAAGTGAAACAAGCCAGTTAAAAGAGGACAGATATTTTATTATTCCACTTACATGGAATGTCTAGAATAGGCAAATTCGTGGAGAAGGAAAGTAGAATAGAAGTTACCAGGGGCTGTGGTGAAGGAGACATGAGGAGTTATTGCTTAATGATTACTGAATTTCTATTTGGGGTGATCAAAACTTTGGGAAATAGTAGTGACGGCAGCATGCCATTGTGAATTTGATTAAAACCTCTGAATTGTACACTGGCCAGTAGTTAAGTTGGCAAGTTTTGTGTTATATATATTTTACCACAGTAAAAACAGCTTAAAAAATAAAGATTGTGCAGATCACTTGGTCTAACCATGGTTCCAAAGCTGACTTCCTTTATTCCACACCAGCAGCCTCTGTCTGCATACTTCCATGGATGTGGAGCTCACCACAAAACAAGAACCCACCAAAACAAAGTATCACTTTGTGAATGGAATGATTCGGACACATAAACTGTGCATTGAAGTGGGATCTGCTCAGGCAGCACACACCTAGGTTTCCATACAAGGAGAGCCAGAGCTCAGGAAGAATCTTGCCAGGCTCCCAGCCTGAGGCAGACCACTCATCGCGACTCAGCCCAGGCAGCTCAAACCTGGCGACTGGAGAAGAGCATTTCCGGTTTCAAATTGTGGGCTATGGCCTGTCGATGGCCTGTCAGTTGATTTAATGTGCATGACAGTTAAAGTCGAGAAGAAGTTAGCATGTGGAGCAAGAGTAAGTACTATGTGTAATTAAAAACTTAAAACCGGCCGAGATCGGTTTGGCTCAATGGATAGAGCGTCGGCTTGGGGACTGAAGGGTCCCGGGTTCGATTCCGGTCAAGGGCATGTACCTTGGTTGCGGGCATATCCCCAGTAGGGGGTGTGCAAGAGGCAGCTGATCGATGACTCTCTCTCATCGATGTTTCTAACTCTCTATCTCTCTCCCTTCCTCTCTGTACAAAATCAATAAAATATATTTTAAAAAAAAACAAAAACAAAAAAAAAACTTAAAACCGCATTTCCACCTCTTTCCCACAACAGACAACCAATGATTGTTTTCTTACACAATTTTCAATTTTTTAAGTATATAATAAAATAACATAGGCAACAAGAAACATTTTATCCTTCCCTTTTCACAAAAGAAGGCATACTATAACATTATTCTGCACTTTTCCAGTTCAAGAATCTTTTATATCAGCACATTAGAAAAAAAAGGTTTTGTGTTTCTTTTTTGTTATAGCTACATAACATTGCATTATACAGATGTATCATAATTTTGTGATCATTCCTGTTTGGACACTTAGGTTATTTCCAATGTTTTGGAACTAGTGCTGCAATTAATAATTTTATAGATACATCATTTGTGCATGGTGAAGGATATTGGTAGAATACATTTTCTGAAGTGAAATTATGGGCCAATACATTTGTAATTTTTTTTAGTTTTCATAAAGGTCTATTGGTGGGTAAAAGCATTCAGCAGTTAAATACATTAGGTGATGCATAGTGGCTGCAGAATGGCGCATTGGGAACTGGGTACATCACCAATTTCACCAGAAACCAGAGAACAAGCAACTGCCTAGATGTTTGAAGTGCAGCTCTTACTCCGATCGCTTTGTTCTGACCACCTTCTGGGGGGGGGGGGGGGGAGGCTGCTGGTCACCCTGGAAGTATATGAAGGCCAAATCTTCTCATATTCATCCCCAGGGGTTTCTTTCTTTCTTTCTTTCTTTCTTTCTTTCTTTCTTTCTTTTCTTTTCTTTTCTTTTTTAAAAAAATATATTTTATTGATTTTTTACAGAGAGGAAGGGAGAGAGATAGAAAGCCAGAAACATGGATGAGAGAGAAACATCAACCGGCTGCCTCTTGCACACCCCCTACTGGGGATGTGCCCGCAACCAATGTACATGCCCCTGACCGGAATCGAACCTGGGACCTTTGAGTCCGCAGACTGACGCTCTACTACTGAGCCAAACCGGTTTTGGCCTCAGGGGTTTCTTTCAGCTGGACTAAGCCTCCAACTCCAGGGCAAGCCAAAGTCTGTGGCCTCCACACGATGCTCTTCCCACCTACCGGGCAGGCAGGGGACGTGGCACCAGGCTCAGGTCTGAGTGAGCCCACTCCAATCAGACTAGAGTTGTTCACTTCTGCAGAAATGGCAGCAGTGGGATCCAACGGATACTTCACTGCAATGCCAAAGCTAGCGCCATTGGTGCATGATGTCCCAATAGGGTTTACTGAAGTGCTGAGACCTCACACACTTTCTAATAAACTGATACTCCAAATTCTGTCCCCTCCTTGACACCAGGGTGCAGCCGGGAGTCCCCAGTCCTGTAACCCACTCACAGTTAGTCCTGTCAGCTCTGCTTTGGCACTGTCAAGGGTCATCTGGAACCTTCAGCCAGCCCTCGCAACCAAAGGCTGACGCATCGTGATCGCAGGTCCAGCACCAGAAAGTCAAGGCACAAGGAGGGTTTAGGCACTTCCTCTGTGGGAAGCCCTGGCTTCACCACTTTTCTTTCCATGCTTGGTGAAGAGGTGGTATTAAATGCCAGTTTCAAACCTGGACAAATCTAGTCTTCAATTATGGTCTCTGTTCCCATTGCCATTGTCCCGCTGCCCTGTGAAAGGAGGACATATTCACCCATTTCTGTTTGGTCTCCCAGGTCCAGTGACTTTACCTGTATCTGTGTTAGACCAGTGTTTCCCAAAGTGCGGTACACATACTCCCAGGAGTATGGGAAGAGTTTGGTGGGGGTACGGTTGCACTGGAGTTTGGTGGAGATATGCACTGCACCATTCTTAGCTGCGCCTAATTCTATGTTCTCATGAGTACGAGGGGTACTCAGCATTACAAAAATTATCAATGGGGTACACATATGTCAAAAGTTTGGGAAACACTGTTAGATGAACAGATGCTGAGAATTCCATATCACTGTATAACTTGTTTTTACATCCAGTTTGATCAGCCCAAAACCAAATTCGCTTTTGGAAAGATTTTTAGCAACTTTGCCCAGGTCAACATACCAATATGATGGAGGACTGCCCACGGCCACGTGCAGCTCTGCGTGCTGGCGGCCACGGTACGGCTGTGGGAGGGGATGGGTGGTGCTCAGGGCTTCTCCCTGGAGGCTGGCTGGGGGCCAGGGCGTGGGCTGCAGGGCAAAGAGAAGGAGACACCATTCCGCAACCTGTCTTCCTCCCTCCGGGACCCCCATTCGTAACTTTTTTTTTTAATATGTTTTTATTGATTTTGTATAGAGGAAGGGAGAAAGATAGAGAGCTAGAAACATTGATGAGAGAGTCATCGATCAGCTGCCTCTTGCACACCCCCTACTGGGGATATGCCCACAACCAAGGTACATGCCCTTGACTGGAATCGAACCCGGGACCTCTCAGTCCCCAAGCCGACGCTCTATCCATTGAGCCAAACCGGTTTCGGCCCATTCGTAACTTTTATAAACATTTCCAAATAGCTTTCTGTAGACGGCTGTACCAATATATTCCCACCAGTGCCTTCTGAGAAGGTCTCTTTCTCCGTGTCCCTCACCATTCCCAGATTTTTGCAATCTGAGAAGTGAAAAATAGTATTGATATGATTTTAATTTGCTTTTATCTTATTTTTAGGGTGAATATCTTTTAATGTATCTTAGATCTGCTAATAGTTTCTTTTCTATGAATTGTCATATCCTTTGCCCATTTTCCCATTATTACTCTTCTTACTGATTTCGGGCTTTATGCTAAATAGGGAGAGATCAGCCCTTGGTCTATGATAGGAGCGGAAAACATTTTTTAAATTTCCCGTTCATTTATCTTTTGGTTTTACTAAGCTGTGTTGTCTCTACCATGCATGCTTTTAAAAGTGATTTTAAATATATTTTTATTGATTTCAGAAGGAAGGGAGAGAAAGAGATAGAAACAAATGATGAGACTATCATTGATTGGCCGCCTCCTGCAAGCCCCTTATTGGGGATCGAGCCTGCAACCTGGGCATGTGCCCTTAAATGGAATTGAACCTGGGACCCTTCAGTCCGCAGGTGGATGCTCTATTCACTCATCCAAATGGCTAGGGTAAGTGTTTATTTTAATGTAGTCGAATTTGTCATTCTTCTATGGCTTTTCAATCTTTGCTATGAAGTCCTTTTCCCTCCATACTATCAGATAACTCTTGGGTTGTTTTTGTGTGTGTTTCTTCTTCACTCTTTGGATGTTCACATAAATAAAGTCACCTTTTTCACTTAATGTATTCTGGACATCCTTCTCCTGGCACTTCAGTTGTATTAATAGCTACAGAGTGTGCCAGGGTGCGTGATTCACTATCCACTATGGATGGGCTTCAAGTGAGTCCCAGTTTTCAGTATTAAAAACACATTTTGCAACCATCTTATGGGTTGTGAGGCTGGGACCTGTGACTGCCGCCAGGGCAACAGGCGTCCCTGTACTTGCTCTCACTTGTTTCTTCACTGGCAGCGCCCCTAGTGGCTCAAGCACTGGAAGGACGACCAGGCCTTGAAATTTCCTGATTCAACTCTCTCCTTTGACAGACATAGGAGACTCCCAGCAGGCTTGTGGCGACTCCCCAAGCACACTAAGCGCAGACCCAGCGCTCTCAGCTCCGGTCTGCGTCTGTACCAGTGCCCAGCTGTTTCTTATGTTGTGTGATCTCACACACCCCAGCAAGTTCAGCAAGTTAAGTGTCTCAAAGGCTGGCCAAATAAATCTTGCATTCACTTGGGGAAATCCGTCACTGGGGCAAGGGAAAGAGAGCGCTGGAAGAACAAGTTTGTCTCTTCTTCCTCCTTTCTGGCTTTTGTGACCCCCCTGTGGGTGCCTCTTCCCCTCCGCCCCACCAGCATGGGCCCGCTGTGCTGGAGGGGGAGGCGCCAGGGGACTGGCAAGATGGCAATCCTCAGAAGCCAGGCCGCCAGAGGAAGGAAGGATGTCTGTGCTGCTTGGCATTTCTCAGTCAGAACCCTGGGGGACAGCCCCTGGCAAAGGGCGCCTGACTCTCCTGGCGCTGTGTCCGCGTTGGCAAGCACATTGCTTTCACGACCTTTTCAGAGGTGTGTCCTGCTTCCTAACAGTGGTTGGCTCCTTTAGTACAAAAACTTCTCTGCAGCCTTTCAGGGCCAGCTCGCCGCTGTGTGTGCAGTGGGCTTCTCTCTCGGTGTCACAGAGCGGAGCTGAGATGTGCTGCACACGCTCGGTGACCTGCAGGCTCCTGACTTCGCACAGGACAATGCTCAGTCTGTGAAAGAGCCGCAGTTTTATTCAGGTCGAGAGAAAGATGCCAGCATGAGTGTCCTGGAGACAGGATCAGGGAGAAGCCCAGGACAAACTGCCGCCACCCCCCCCCCCCCACCCTGGTGCGGTCCGCTGCGAGGAGCGAGCCTTCGTCGGCTGGACACAGGCGAGCTCGCAGTGCGTGGCGCGCTGCGGTCGGTCAGTCCCGGGAGTTGACGGGTTTTTGAGGGCGGGTTGTCCCTAAATTTGTAGTGCCAAATTCTATTTCTGCCTTCTGGTTGGGAGGGGGCTTGTTCTAATATGGTCTGTTCTGAAGTGTAATGGTATTCTCCTTCCCCAGTTCTCCTTCTAATTTTCATTATAACGGTGGTCTAAGGAACTGGTCCCTGTCTGGTCAATTTTCCTCCATCTTGGGTGCATCTGGTTTTAGCCAGCTCCCGCTGTGGACTCCTGGTGACCACCACGGGAACTGCCTGTTGTAAACAGTCCCGTTGGTCCTGTGTGGAGTGGGGCTCTGGGGAGAGGACCTAGCAGCTTACCAGCAGGTGTTGTCCAATCCTACTTCCCCATCCCACTTGTCAGGAACTTGCCCCAACTTCTTTCTATCCTGCTTTGTCTCCACTCTCGAAACAACCAGGCCAGTTAGAATCTTTCCTTTTAAAGTTCACTGATTATTCTCTTGTAATCGCAGTGTTTATTCCAATGTCTTGCATGGCCATTGTTCTTGGGCCTCTGGTTAAATCCAAGGTCCTTCTTAGCAGGCTTTTCCCTGGATTACCTTTCATGAAACCTCTCCCTGGAGTTCTGTCCTATTCACCTTGCTTTATTTATACAGCACAATCTCACTCTCTTCAGGAAAGCTCCGATCCGAGGCCCTTTGCCATCAAATGGAGAGAAGTATTTCTACTTTGCATGTTTGGTTCCAGGTCCTGTTCATTCCTTGTTCTTCTGATTCTCACCGCAGCCTTGGATTTCAAAGTTGTTTTCACTACACAGGGCAAGTTATACCCATGAATTCTCTTTTAAGAAAACCAGAGGCCCGATGCACGAAATTCTTGCATCCCTCTCACCCTCTCACAATCAGGGACTCTTTGAGGGATGTCTGAACCCTCACTCCTAACTGCCTGCCTGCTCACTCCTCACCACTTGGCTCACCACTCCTTAGTGCTGCTGCAGAGGCGGGAGGGGCTCCCGCCACCACCGCTGCACTCACCAGCCCTGAGCCGGCTTCTGGCTCAGCGACGCTTCCACTATGGGAGCACACTGACCACCAGGGGGCAGCTCCTATGTTGAGTGTCTGCCCCCCTGGTGGTCAGTGCACATCATAGTGACTGATCATTCTGGTTGTTCTGTCATTCTGCCATAATGGATGCTGGGCTTTTATATATAATATAGACTAGAGGCCTGGTGCATGAAATTTGTGCACAGGGGTGTGTGTCCCTCAACCCTGCCTGCACCCTCCCAACTGCTCGCCTGCTTGCCTTCCTGATTGCCCCTAACCACTTCTGCCTGCCTGCCTGCCTGATCATCCCCTGACCACTCCCCTGCCAGCATGATTGATGCCTAACTGCTCCCCTACCAGCCTGATTGCCCCTAACTGCCCTCCCCTGCAGGTCTGGTCACCCCTAACTGCTCTCCCTTGCATGCCTAGTCCCCCCTCCCCCCCAAAAAAAACACACAAAAAACTACCCTCCCCTACAGGCCTGGTTTCCCCCAACTGCTCTCCCCTGCAGGCCTGGTTTCTCCATAACTGCCCTCTTCTGCTGGCCTGGTCACCCCTAACTGCCCTTCCCTGCAGGCCTGATTGCCCCCAACTGCCCTCCCTTGTAGGCCTGGTCTCTCCCAACTGCCCTCCCCTGCTGGCCATCTTGTGTTCACATGGGAGCATCCATCTTTGACCAAATGGGAGCAGCCATCTTCTGTGTTGGAGTGATGGCCAATTTGCATATTACTATTTTATTATATAGGATAGAGGCCTGGTGCATGGGTGGGGGTTGGCTGGTTTGCCCTGAAGGGTGTCCTGGATCAGAGTGCGGGTTCTTTTGGAGTGTGGGGTGGCCTGAGCGAGAGGCCTGTGGTGGTTTGCAGGCTAGCCATGCCCCTGGCAATCCAAGCGGAGGCCCTGGTATCTGGAATTTATTTACCTTCTACAATTGAAACTCTGTAGCCTTGAGCAGAGGCCAGGGCAGGCCAGGAAGCTTAGCTTCCTCCGTCACTGGGAAATCCCAAGCCTCCTGCTCGCTCATGGCTGCAGCCATCTTGGTTGGGTTAATTTGCATACTTGCTCCTGATTGGCTGGTGGGCATCGCTAGTGGGCATAGCAGAGTTATGGTCAATTTGCATGTTTCTCTTTTAATAGTGTAGATTAGTATTTCCAGAAAGAAACCACACCTCTTTCTTCCTTCTCTTCCTGTGCCCTTTTCTGAAGCCTAGACCTTTGTTCTGCCAGCATGCAAACTGGCTAACAACAGGTTCAAAGATGATTACAAGTGGGATGTGGTCTGACTCAGAGCATTCTGGGAATTTGCAGCAGAGCTGGCATCAAAGAATCCCCATCTCTCAACTCTGAAGTAGGAGGTGGACCTCCCAGTGCATCAAATGAGGCCTTACAGAGGCTATAGACATGCTTAGAAATCCCGTCCAAGATGCAAGTCAACTTTGCCAACTAACAAAGGCCTTATTTCTGAAAGCCTGCACCTCTTGGGCAATCTTTGCTTATACCTCCACTGTCCCTCCTCCAATCAAAAGGCAAGAAAATTCTCCGCTTTGTCTAAGACAAAAATAAACAAGTAAGGAGATGGATTCTATTCAGGACATTGCAATAGGAAGAGTACTCCAGTGTGGACGAAAGGGGGTCGCGTGCCAACCTGACAAGCTCAGGGGAGGCCTACCTTTGCAAACTTAGAGACCTAAAGTAACCCCAAAGGATGGTCTGAAATGAAAACATTTTAAACTAAACAGCAGTTTATGGTGGGTAGTCATGTCCTAGGCTGGTATCTTCCCTGACAAGGTGGGTCTTTACCTTAGCTGAGCCTGTCTATTGTCCTTTTGTATCTACCATCCTATCTAATAAAGAGGGAATATACTAATTGACCATCACACCCTCACAAAGACGGCAGCGTCCACAGCCAATAAGGAGGGAATATACTGACTGCCATGCCTTCAAAGATGGTGGCGCCCAGTATCCTCAGCCCCACCAGGGCAGCAGGTGCGTGGCACAGCTGGGCATGCCCCCCAGGCAGGTCCAGCCACTCACATGCCTGGTCCGGAGCCCCCCAGTCCTCTCAGCCCCCCCCCCCTCCTCGGGCACCCTCAGGGCTGGACCAAGGTGCAGGAAAGCCTCAGATGGCAGCTGCCCCGCTACCCAGGGCCAGTCTGAGGCACAGGTGACCAGGACCGGCCAAGGTTTGCACTGTTGGCAGCAGAGGTGTGATGGAGCATCGCCCACCCCTGAGGGCTCCCAGGCTGTGAGAGGGGGCAGGCCAGGCTGAGGGACCCCCTCCAGTGCATGAATTTTCATGCGCCGGGCCTCTAGGAACACATAGTTGGAATATTGTGATTTTCCTTTTTCTGGACCCATCAAAGCACAGGCACAGCTCTGTGGAGATCACAAACTCCCTCATCGCTAGTGAGTTAATTGCTGACTATTAATTATCCTGCACCCACCTGTGTAAAGGAAGTATGTCTATCTTTTTATTTTTTACCCAATCCCAGAGGTTTCCCTGCTTTGCTCCCCCCCCCCCCGCCCCCAATCTATCACCAATGGATTTCATGTAATCCACTTACTGTTTGGATTATAATGTATAAATTGTTGAATCCTAAATCAGCGAGATAGATACAAGACTCTTTATGAGCCAATTAATTAGGAGCCATTTATTGCATGGCCCAGAGGCAGGTGTTTCTTCCATATCTCTGAGCGAAGACACAGAGGAAGTTTCCCGTATTTATACCTCTCGGCTCTGTGTCTGCAGGTTTTACAAAGAGCTCTGTGTGAGTTATTGTGACAGTTTGTAATCTTGGATACATAAAGAACAAACATTTGGCTTAAGAATATGAGTTATTATCAGTATTAGTCCATTATGTTAGATGGCTATCTTGTAAGGTCAGGCAGTTGTTTTTATCTTTTTCTATTATTTAAACTAAAAGTTATTTTATGAATAAGAGACGGGCTAAAAATAACAGTTTACAGAACAAGGGACTATAACAATAGCAGAGAATTTCCAACAGGAGTTTTTATACCAGATGGAGGTTACTATGCTTCAAAACAAGGTGCAAAGCTGCCATTCTCAGAGCATTTTCTCAATCCGTTGTCACCTGTTTGGCCTAAATAAGCACACAAAAATTCTTCACACGTTTGAATGTTTCCCAGTTAGCACAGACATGAAGACCAGAGCATCCATCCAGGCAGGTGACTTTCCTTAGGCTGCCACAGGAGGAAGGTGGTGGTTTGCAGTTGGGATTGTTTTACAATCAGAACTTTCAGCCAGGGGAGCAGAAATGTCTATTTTCAGGGGAGTAAAAAGTTCTAATCTCAACTTCATTCATTACACAAGGCGGCAGGTGTGTGTGTGTGTGTGGGGGGGGGGGGGGGGGGGAGCAGCAGGTTCAGAAAAAAGGAAGCCTTCGCCGCCTTCGCCGGAGTAACGGGCCATCTGCCATCCTGCGGCGCGGCGCGGGTGGCTCAGCGGAGCGCGGGCGGGCCGGGCCGCCGTTCCCCGGAGCTCGGCAGGAAGGCTGGGGGGCCCCTTCAGCGGGGATCTTTCTGGAAGCAGAAGCCTGTACTTCCTGGGGTCCAGGGCTTCTTCAGACGGGCTTGAAGCCGCTAACTAACAGGCAGAAAGATGCCCGGAAAGGAGCGCTTGGGCGGACAGGCAGCGCCGCCCGGACTACAAGCCCCAGGGAGCCCCGCGCCGCGGCCCGGCGCCGGGAGGGGCGGATCCTGCACCGCGGGACGTGGGGGCTGGGAGGACGGCAGGGTCCCGCCGGGGCCTTATCTTCCGGAGGGCAGCTCAGGAGTTCCTCGCCCAGGCGCCAGCGCGGTCATAACGGAGCCACCGCGCAGGCCGCCTCCGAGGGACCGGGCCGAGCTCCCGCGACCCTTCCGTCTGGGCGGGCGTCCCGCTCGCCGCGCCTTCCCATTGGCCGGCGGAGGGACGGCGCCTGCGCGCTGCGTCCCGCTAGAGTCGGAAGCGGACGCCATTGTGGCCCGAGGTGCTTCTGGGAAGTGGAGCGGCGGCGCGCACGCTGCTCCGCCGGCCGGCGGCTCTCTTGCCGGGCGCGTAGGCCGGTCCCGCTCCCGCACCTTCCCGCGCAGGCGGCGGAACCCCGCGCCCGGCCGCGCCGTCGGGGTGCGTCACCCCGCCGGGAAGGAGGAGCGGGCGGCGGGGCGCAGACTCCGCCGGGCCGCCTGCCATGGACCCGGCTTTTTACCGCGGCGACCAGTCAGGTGGGGCTGGGCCGCGGGGCGCGGGGAGGGGGGAGCGGTCTTCCGGGTCCGCGAAGGTTGGGGGAGTGGGAGCCCCTTCCGGGTGCAGGGCCGGGTCGCTGGTGCCGGTGCCAGTGGCGGGCTGTGGGTGGGCCGGGCGCGGGCTCAGCCGGGCTTTCCCTCGGGCCGTGGAGCCCGGCCGGAGAGCGAGCGCTCTTTGCGCGCCCACGCCCTCCCCTCGGAGCGAGAGTCTGCCTCTCCGCAGCCCGCCGCCGCCTTTCTCCGCCCCAGGCGCCTCGCCTCTCCCGCTCACTCCGGGGGCAGGACCGAGGGGGGGGGGGTACAGCGCGGGAGGGGGGCAAGACCGGGGGGCACGCCCCGTGGCTGTGCCCTGTCCAAGCGCCTTAACCTCCTTCCTGTCTGAGTTCAGAGAATAGTTAAGACTACAAACGCTTTTCTTAACGTGCACTGCTGCTTTTCTGTAAACGTTTTCAAAATAGTGTTTCAGTTCATTTGAGTTTTACATTGTTTCTTAGATAAGCAATTGTATGCAATACCTGTATAAAGATTAAGTGCTGAAAACATGCAGAATAGCAGTTCCCTAACTTCACATTCTTTTTCGGTGTTGTCTCCCAGTCCCAACCCATGCGCTCTTGTTGCTTCATTTGTATGGCCTGTTGTGGGAGAACAGAGTTGCATCTTAGTGCCCTCTTCTCCCCCTGCCCTCACTGTTCAGCGTAATTGTTAAATTTCCAAATTACTGGTTTATTATGACTACATAATCTTTACTCTTTAGCCGAGTAGCTCTGTGTAAGAGTGATCCTACTCTTCTGCAACTTTTTTGTTTTCCTGTAGGTGGCTTTGTTTTTATTTAAAAGGATTTGTTTTTATTTTTACTAAACATCAACCAAGCCTTCCCACATCCTGCAACAGCCCTACATTCCTCTCAGTACACTTTTCATTTACATCTAAAGCAGAGGTGCGCGGGAGCAGCAGCTCATTGGCACCCTTTGTGGTGGTGCAGCACATGTCTCTCTTGAAGGCGGTCACACTGCGGTGCTTCTGACCTGCATTCCGTGTGCTCCTCATTCACAAGCACGTGCTGTGCACCAGGTCCCGGCAGGGCAGGCCTCGGCTCCAGGACTCCCCGGGAACATGGCCCTGCAGTTTGGGCGCTTACATTGAACAGATTCCATTAGGAGGGTAAGTGCTGTGGTCACACAGACTCAGTTGTCACGGAGTTGAAGCAGTCAGAGAGCACACTATTGTTTAGAGGTTGTTGGCTTGGTCCTTAGTTATGTTTCTCAAGCTTCACACTCCTTTCATGGTGTATTTTTTCTGCCACGTGTGTCCCAGTCCCTGTTATGATTGTTGGTATTTCTATGGGTGTTACACTGTTGTCTTGTTTACAACATTAGTTATGCTTCATCAGAGGTAACCTTTACTCATGTTATTCTTGATTCATTGTGTTCCTGATACCTGGAGATGATCTTCATCTTACACCTGAAGTGGGTTTTTGTTTTATTTTTAAGCAGATGATGGTGGCGCTACCCCAGTGCAGGATGAACGGGACTCAGGGTCAGACGTTGAGGAGGATGTAAATGAGCAGCACTCTGGATCAGACACGGGAAGTGTAGACCGACACTCAGAGGTATTGGCTAAACGGCGTCTTCGGGGAGCTTTCCCGTGCATTATGTGACATCTGTCTTCTGTAGGCGTGTAGAGACCCTGGAACAAGGCTTAACCTTTGGGGAACAGAATTGTAAGTGCATAGAGAACTGCTTTAACAGTCACAGGGAATTACGTTCTGATTGGGTTCCATTTCACATGTTAGGCAGTTCTTGGCAGTTTTTGATTGAGAAAATAGGCCAGGCTTTTGATATTTGACTATGCTTCCCCATCCCCAAAATGATATCTTACTGGAGCAGTGACCATTTGCAAACTGAAGATATTCCTTTTGGAATCAAAAGTTATGAGGGCTATCACCTGGCAAAAATTATATCAGAATTTGGCTTTGCGCTGTTCTGCTGTAGGAAATAACAAAGCACATATCATTTAAAAAGCTGTTGTAGCTTAGTAATACAGAGTTGTACTGGATTTTGTGTATAGCATTTCAACATATTTTGCCCATTACATATTTTTTTTCTATTGAGTTAGTGCTAATTTAATTTCTTTCAACAGTATTCTGTAGTATTAAGAGTAAAAGTTTTTTGTTAAATTCATTCCTAACTTTTATTATTATTTTCTTATTGATTGATTTAAAGAGAGAGAGACATCTCATTGTTGTTACACTTGCTTATGCATTCATTGGTTGATTCTTGTAGGTGCCTTGACTGGGGATTGAACCCATAACCTTGGCATATGGGGATGGTGTTCTAAGCAACTGAGCTACCTGGCCAGGGCCATAAATATTTTTTAAACTGTTTAATTTGCTTCCCTGGTTATATCATCTATATTGTACAATGTTAAAATAAAACTGGGATACTTTTCAATAAATCAACTATGAGTTTTTGGTAAACACAAACTAACAAACACATAGAAATGATAAATATGGCCAAATTTTCTTTTAAGAACTGATAGGCCATATATTTTGCTTGGTTATGCATGTGCAGAAAATTGTCAAGTTTTTTTTAAAGTGGTAGGTATAATTGTTAGAGGTTGTTCTTTGACATATCAGTAGTATATCCATATTCTATCTAATGAAGAGGGAATATGCTAGTTGACCCTCACACCATTGCAAAGATGATGGTGCCCACAGCCAATAAGGAGGGAATATGCCAATTGACTATCACACCCTCAAAAAGACAGTGATGCCCAGTCCCCTTAGCCCCCCAGTCACCCAGGGCCGGTCGGAAGCGGTGAGATGGGGTGTCACCTTACCCTGATCGTCAAGTCACCTCCTGCCCCTGAGGACCCCCAGACTGAGAGGGGGCCGGCCAGGCTGAGGGACCCCCCCTCTCCTGCCCCTGAGAACCTCCAGACTGAGAGGGGGCCGGCCAGGCTGAGGGACCCCCCTCTCCTGCCCCTGAGGACCCCCAGACTGAGAGGGGGCTGGCCAGGCTGAGGACCCCCCCTCCAGTGCATGAGTTTTCATGCACCAGGCCTCTAGTATTCAATATTTATTCAGCACCTGTTGCTTGTGTCTGGCTCTTCTGACATATCAGTGACTAAATGAGGTCCCACTTTTTAAAATTATATAGTTTTTTGGAAGATGATAACACTATAGAGAAAGGTAGAACAGAGTGAAGGATGCCAGGAGGAAAGGCAAGTTTTGGTGTTAAATAGGGGGTTCAGTAGGCCTTTTTAAGAAAGTGACATTTGATTGTTTTTTAATACATTTTATTGATTTTTTTTACAGAGAGGAAGGGAGAGAGATAGGAACATCGATGAGAGAGAATCATCGATCAGCTGCCTCTTGCACACCCCTACTGGGAAAGTGCCCGCAACCAAGGTACATGCCTCTGACCCGGGACCTTTCAGTCCGCAGGCCGATGCTCTATCCACTGAGCCAAACTGGTTTCAGCGATAATGTGAATATTGTAGTTTATTTAGCATGTAATATAAGTTTCTTTGGCAAACGGTGGCCTCATGATTCAATTATAACCATCAAGGCTTACCTTTTAGAACCTTAAGCTATCTGCTTGTAGTGAGATGGATTCTAAATAATAAATGTGCATGTTGTCAAAATTTGGAAATTTTAAATGTTTAAAGAGAAAATTAAAATGACCATATTCCTATTATAGAAATGACTGTTAACTTTTTTATATTATTTCTCCTGCATCTTTATTCTCCCTCATGTATATAATAGGTGTATTTGTTTTAATTTACTTAAGTTTTTATTATGTATTTACATATTTTGTCTTTTCTGATTATACCTTAAGTATTTCTCCATGTCATTAAAGATTCTCACATAATTTTTAATAATATGGATGTACCATTACTTATTCAATAATTTTCTAATTTTTAAAAAATTTAGTCATTATAAGTGGAGCTGCTATGAATATTTTTGAACATAAATATTTGTCCTTAAAAAAATTTTTTTTTGTTACTTATAAATCTGCCAGGAGAATTAACCAGAATAAAGAGACTAAGATATTTTAAAGCTTTTCATAGATATTTCCTTCCAGAAGCATTCTCCTAATTCGTTATAGTACTAGTTAGTAGTTTGAGAGCTAATTGTACTCTTAAGTGTTGAGTTCAGGATTAATGTTCTTTCGCCTGTTTAAAATGGCTTCTAAAGAGAAATTTTGGATTGTTTTTAGCAGCTAATGGGATGTTAAAAGAGTACAGTTATATTCAAGTGATCAGTGCGGAGTACAGGGCCCAACCTGAAAGAGACGTATCATTTCTATTGATGTCTCAGAGTGTGACCGATCTTGTGGCTTAAACAGCCAGTGTTTGCCTGTGGCCGGTGCGGCTCAGGTGGTCCCATGCACCAAAAGGTCGCAGGTATGATTTCCCGTCAGCACGTGCCCACGTTGCTGGTTTGGTTCCTGGTTAGGGTGTGTACAGGAGGCAACCTAATGCTGTTTCTCTCTCATATGGATGTTTCTCTCTCCCCTTTTCTTTCTCTCATCTGATGTATTTTTCCCAGTGATTTTTATGGAAGGGAGGGATGGGGAGGAGAGAGAGAGAGCCATCAGTTGGTTGCCTCTACATGTGCTGGCACCATGGGTTTGGGTCAAACTTCCAACCTAGGTATGTCCCCCCAACTGAAAGTCAAACCCACAACCTTTCAGTCTACGGGCCAGCGCTCTAACCACTGAGCAACAGCTAGGGCAGATCCTTTATTTTTTAATTGGGCTCTGTGTTGTTTTTTTATTGAGTTGTAAGAGTTGTTTTGTTGTTGCTGTTTTAAGTTTGGATACAAGTCCCTTATTAGATGACTGATTGGCAGATATTTGCATAGCATGATTTGTCTTCTCACAGTGTCCTTTAAAGCACTAGTTTTAAATTTGAAGTCCACTTTATCACATTTTTCTTTTATTGCTTATGTTTTTACTGACATCTCTAACCCTCCTTTTCCAAATCCAGGCATGAAGATTTACTCCTCTGTTTTAAGAATTTTATAGATTTAGCTCTTACATTTAGATATTTGATCTATTTTGAAATTGATTTTTATATATACTTTGAGATAAGGATCCAATTTTATTCGTCTGTTCATGGCTATCCAGTTTCCGATAGGAAGGTCTTGGCACCGTAGTATTCACCTTTAGGCTGAAAGTTTGTATCCTTTACCAGCTTCTCCCTGTTTCCCCCACCTCTATCCCCTGGAGACCACTTTCCTACTATCAGTGTCTCTGCTTTTGATTTCTTTTTCAGACATATAAGCATATCATATAGTATTTGTTTTTCTCTCTCTGGCTTATTTGACTTAGCATAATACCCTCATGGTCCATCCTTGTTGTTAAAATAGGTAAGGTTTTCTTTTTTGGCTGAATATTCCATTGTATATATGTATATACCACACTTATCCATTCATCGGTTGAATTGTACAAGTTGTTTTCATTTCTGGACTATAATGAATAATGCTGTAGTAAACCTGGGAATACAGATAGCTCTTCAATATCCTGTTTTCATTTCCTTAGGGCAGTGTCAGCAAACTCGTTAGTCCACAGAGCCAAATATCAACAGCACAACGATTGAAATTTCTTTTGAGAGCCACATTTTTTAAACTTCTAATGCCACTTCCAGTCCGTGGTGTTTTGTGGAAGAGCCACACTCAAGGGGCCAAAGAGCCGCATGTGGCTTGAGAGCCACAGTTTACTGACCACTGCCTTAGGGTATATATTCAGGAGTTGGATTGCTGGATCTTTTTTTTTCTTCTTTTAATAGATTTTTACTTATTTCAGAGAGGAAGAGAGAAATAGAAACATCAACGATGGAAGATAATTATCAGCTGCCTCCTCCATGCATTGCGGGGGATCAAGTCTGTAAACTGGGCTTATGCCCCGACAGGGAATAGAACTATGACCTCTGTCTGGTTCATAGGTCAACACTTAATTTTTTGAGAAACTTATACATTATTTTCCATAGTGACTGTCCCAAATTGCATTCTTATCCTCTTGTGTCTCACATTTTTTTAAAAATATATTTTATTGATTTTGTAGAGAGGAAGGGAGAGAGATACAGAGTTAGAAACATCGATGAGAGAGAGTCATCGATCAGCTGCCTCTTGCACACCCCCCCACTGGGGATATGCCCGCAACCAAGATACATGCCCTTGACCGGAATCGAACCCGGGACCCTTCAGTCCCCAAGCCGACGCTCTATCCATTGAGCCAAACCGGTCCCGGCTGTCTCGCATTTTTTATGACATGCATTCTAACAGGTTTTAGGTGATCTCTCATGTGGTTTTGATTTGCATTTCCCTAATGAGTGCTGGTGTTGAGCACATTTTCATGTGCCTGGTGGCCATCTGTACGTCTTTGAGAAAATATCTATTTAGCTCCTTTGCCCTTTTTTAAATCAGATTGCTTATTTTTTTTCTGTTGAGTTGTGTGGTTTTCATATCTATCTTGGTTATGGACCCCTTATCAGATATATTATTTGCAAATATTTTCTTCCATTCATTATGTTGCCTTTTCATTTTGTTGATGATTTCCTTTGCTATGCAGAAACTTTGTAGTTTAATGTCTTCCCACTTGTTTATTGCTTGTATTGCCTTAGCTTTGGGTGTTAAATACCAAAAAATTGCCACGACTCAAGGAACTTACCTGCTGTCTTTTTCTAGGAGTTTTATAGTTTTAGGTCTTAAATTCAAGTTTTCAGTTCATTTTTAGTTGATCTTTGGGTATGTGGCTCTCCACTTTCCCCAACACTATTTATTCAGAAGACTGTCGTTTCCCCATTGTATATTCTTGCCTCCTTTATCATAAAATAATTGGCATATATGCATGGGTTTATTTTGGGGCTCTCTATTCTGTTCCGTTGGTCTTTGTGCCTGATTTTATGCCAATACATGCTGTTTTGATTATTATAACTTTGTAATATAGTTTGAAATCAGGAAGTATGATCCCTTCATTTTTGTTCTGAAGATTGTTTTGGCCCTGTGTGTGTGTGTGTGTGTGTTTCCATGAAAATTTTAGATTTTTATTCCTGTGAAAAATGCCATTGGAGTTTTGTTAGGGATTGCATTTAATCTATAGGTTGCTTGGTAACAATGGACATTTTAACAATCTTAATTCTTCCATCCATGAGCATGAATATCTTTCCATTTATTTATGTGTTCAGTTTCTTTAAGTGTACAGTTCTTTCACTTTTGAGTAAATTTATTTCTAAGAATATTCTTTTTGGTGCAGTTGTAAATGAGATTGTTTTCTTCATTTCTCTGATAATTGTTAGTAGATAGAAACAGTTGGGTTTTGTGTATTGATTTTGTATCTCTAAACAGTACTGAATTGTTTATTAGTTCTAATAGTTGTTTTTGGTAGTCTTTAGGCTTTTCTGTATGTCCTATGTGGCAAATGGTGACAGTTTTACTTTTTCCTTTTAATTTTGGAAGGCTTTTGTTTTTCTTGCCTAATGGCTCTCTGTATAGGACTTTCAGTACTATCTATTGAATAAAAGTGGGAAGAGGGAGCATCCTTGTTGTACCTGCCTAATCTTAGAATAAAAGCTTTCAGCCTGACTGGTTGAGCATCAACCTATGAACCAGGAGGCCATGCCTCATTCCCTGTCAGAGCCCATGCCCAGGTTGCTGGCTTGATCCCTGATAGGGGGCATGAAGGAGGCAGCCTACCAATGACTCTCATCATTGGTGTTTCTCTCTCTCCCTTCTCTGAAATCAATTATGTTGAGGTACCATTCCCTCTACACCCAGTTAAATCCCATTATATCATGACATACGATTCTTTGTCAAATTAGGTTTGTTGAGGAGTTTTGCATCTATTTAATCAGGAATATTGGCCTGTAGTTTCCTTTTCTTGTCATGTCTTTGTATGGCTTTGGTATCTAGGTAATGCTGTCCTCATAAAATGAGTTTGGATGTTTAACTTTCTTGTTTTTTGGAAGGATTGGTATCAATTCTTTAAATGTTTGGTAGAATTCACCAGCCATCTATTTATTCCTGGACTTTTCTTTTTGGAAGGTTTTTGATAACTGATTAAATTTCCTTACTAGTAATTAGTCTGTTCTTCATGATTCAGTCTTATTTCTTCATGATTCAGTCTTAGTAGGTTGTATGTCTCTAAGAATGTACTAATTTCTTCTGTGTTGTCCAATTTGTTGGGATATAATTGTTCTTACTCTCTTAAGGTTCTTTATTTGTGTGATATCAATTATAATTGTTTATAATTCTGACTTTATAGTGGTTTGTAAGCTTTACTGATTTTTTTCTATTATCCTTTTTGTCTCTTTCATTTATTTCTGCTTTGATCTTTGTTATTTCAGTCTTCCTTTGTTGTTGTTTCTAGTTCATTGGAGAGTAAAGTTGGGTTGTTTGAGATCTTTTTTCTTGGTTTAGGCATTTATCTCTGTAACCTTTCCTGTTAAAACTGCTTTTGCTTTGTCCATACATTTTGGTATATTGTATTTTCATTTTCATATGCCTCAAGATATATTTTCATTTCTTTTTGACCCATTGGTAGTTTAGTAGCATGATCTATCTGTTGTTGAAAAAGAGATATTGAAGTCCCCTACTATTATTGCATTGCTGTCTTATTTCTCCTTTTAGGGATTTTAATATTTGCTTTATATATTTAGGTGCTCCAATGTTAGGTACATAAATATTTATAAGTGTTAATTAACACCTTGTTGGGCTATATATCATTTATCATTATATAATGAGCTTTGTTTCTTATTACAGTTCTTAACTTAAAGCCTGTTTGGCTGATATAGCCATCCCTGCTTTCTTTTGTTTTCCATTTGTATGGAATACCTTTTTCTATCCCTTCATTTTCAGTGTGATTTCCTTAAAGCTGAAGGGAGTCTCTTAAAGAGATGGGTCTTGTTACTTTATCCATTCAGCCATTGTATGTCTTTTAATTGGAGAAGTTAGTTCATTTACACTTTAACTATTCATAGGTATAAACTTCTATTACTATTTTGCTCATTGTTTTCTAACTATTTTATAATTCCTTTGTTGTTCTCTTGTTCTTTTCCTATGTGGTTTGAAGATTTCCTATAGTGGTATGCTTTAATTCCTTTCATTTTACTTTTTGTCTATATAGGTTTTTGCTTTGTGGATTTCCATGAGGTTTACATAACATATTTATGTCTATTTTAAGCTGATAACAACCTAATTTCTAACACAGCACACCTTTACATTTTTATTTATCTCCCTTCTCCCCTTTTATGTTTTTGATGTCACACTTTCCATCTTTTCCCCTTGTGTATCCATTAATAAATTATTGTAGTGGTTTTTTATGCTTTTGTGCATTTTAATTTTTTAATATGTTCACTATGCTTTTTTAGTTCTTTCTTTAATAGTTATTATAGGGTTTGCCACATATATCTTATCAGCTTTAAGTTCCAGGGGTATATAGAAATACTATATAGCTTTATTCTCTTTTTGTAATATTATTGTTATACATATTACCTGTGTTAATGTTACAAACCCAACAATACCTTATTATAATTATTACTTTATCATCTGAAATAATTTCCTTAGCTTAAAAAAGCTCTGCTACCATTTACCTCCTTTGTAGTGTTATTGGCAAATATATTATACATATATTACATATATTGCAGGCCCAACTCTCACTATATACATATTACTTGGTGCAGCTACTATTTAAATCCGTTAAAATAAGAAAGGAGAAAAAGTTTGTTTATACTGTCCTTTATAATTACACTAGAGGCCCGATGCACAAAAATTCATGCAAGACAGGGCCTGCCTTCCCCCAGCTGCCAGCACTGGCTTCCCTTTGCCCCAGATTCGTCAGGAAGGACATCCGGAAGGATGCCTGGTCTAATTACCGTATTACCCTTTTATTATTATAGATCATGACAGTTGCTCATTGTTTTTTCATGTGAGGTCATGTTTACCATCTGAGGTCACTTGCTTTCAGCTTGTAAAACTTTTCTATTTCTTTTATGGTGGGTCTGCTAGACAAATTCTCTCATTTTATGATTATCTGAGAAAGTTTTCATTTCTTTTATGTGTTTTTAACTTATGAGCTTTAGATTTATAATTATTATTTTTGAAAGGTGGTTTTGTTGGATATAGGATTCTTGGTTGACAGATTGTTTTTTTCTTTGAGTACTCTGAATATTTTATCCCACTGCTTCTGGCCTCCATTTTCCTGCAGCATAACTTTATCAACAAGTTAATTCAGTCAAATTCTGGCTCCTTTGACAGAATAGTTTCTGAGGTCTGTATTTGATACTTGTTCTGACACCAGAATGGTTTTTTCCCAGCGTCTTATTTTCTGCTTCCCTCCTGCAAGTAAGTCTATACACGAATCCTTGGGGAAACATTTCCACAAAGGCAGCAGTGAGTTATTTTGGTTCTCCTTCCAAGTACCTTCCACCACATCTTCCAGATTCTTGAAAATGCCTTGGCCTGACATTCCCTGGGCATGGTGACAGGAAGTCCGTTTATTTGGGGAGGGGTTGGAGCTCTCTGTTTTACTGCCTGCTTTTTCTTACTGGCAATATCTTTGAGTCAGGGCTCTTGAACTGGTGTTGGGGACAACGGAAAACTTCTCTCTGAGTGAAACCCAGATGTACACTGAGCTCTCAGTTGGAGGTAGCGATTAGGTAATGCTCTTGGCTTACCTCTTCTGGCATGGAGCCACTGTCTCATAGGCTGATGCAAGGGCATTCAGGTGTTCTCAGTTTACTGCACAAGGGAGAGCCTTCTTCCCACTATTGAGGGCTGCATAGAAGATGGGAACCCACCTCGGTTGCTTCTCCTGGAACTTCGTTTCCTAGTAGGTTGTTTGCAGCAGGATAAGAAGTGCTGGTGGCCTGCACCTGGGAAAGAAGCCGTCCACCTGAGAGCTGGAGGAGGGCACCCTGTGTCGGCTGCAGCACTCTGGAATGGAGGCTCCTCCACTGACCTGTGAGGTTGTAAGGGAGGCGTGGTCTTGGTTCAAATACCACACTCTTGATTCTCTTAGCCAGTGTTTGAGGAACTTGGAGAGATGCTTCTTCGTTTGTTCTTTGCTTACAGGACCATTTCCCAAGGCTTTCAATGGTGGTTGTTAAATACTTTCAACCAATTTCACTGGGGAGCAGGCCGATGGAACTTTTCGGCTGTCAATCTGTTGCTGGTGAAAAATGAGTGCGCTGGCAGTGCCATAAGCACAGGAGGCCAGAGGCACACACGTGGAGGAGTTAGAACGTGATGGCAGGATGTCATTGTGAGTTCAGGGGCATGGCTGGTTGTACACCCTCGGGCATCGAGCGGCTGGGCAGGCTACAGCCCCGCCCTGACAGTCCGCCGTCTGTCTTCCTGGTCACGGGAAGGACAGCACCGTTCCTGACCTCCCCAGACCTGCCCTGGGCTCCTTCCCAGCAAATGCTGTGGGGCTTCCGGTCCTCTCTCCAGTGTGACTCCTTCCCCTGCCCCAGGCTGGGGCCTGCCCTCTGGCTCCTCACCCTGACTCCCCGCGGGGTCCAGAGCCTCGGTCACAGCAGCCAGTTCCCCTGGGCACCCGCCAGCAGAGGCGCTTCCTCAGGCGCTGTGCGGGCCGGGCCTTCCTGGGAGATGGCCGGTCCCTTCGAGGACTCAGGATCCTCTCTGGCCGTTGCCTGTAGTGTGTGAACAGGGCTGCTCACCGGTCAGCTCGCTGGACTGCTGCAGCTTCCCAGTTTATTAAGATTATATCGTCCCCTTTGCTCCGTGGTGTGAGTAACCAGCCATCTTCCTTCCATTAGTAACTACCTGTGTATGCTGACATCTCCCCATCCAGAAAATGTGAGCCTTTATGATCTTTCTTTTCTAATTAAATCTTTATTGTTGAAAGTATGACATATGTCCTCTTTCTCCCCACATTGACTTTCTAACCCATCCCGTCCACCCACCCCAGGCCTTCACCACTGTTGTCTGTGTTCATGGGTTACACACATACCCATACAAGTTATTTGGCTGATCACTTCCCACCAACCCACCCTCCCCCGCCTTCCCTCTGAGATTCTGCAGTCTGTCCTATGCTTCTATGCCTCTGGATCTGTTTTGTTCATCAGTTTATTTTGTTCATTAGATTCCACATATGAGTGAAATCATGTTTACTTGTCTTTCTTTGGCTGACTGACTTCACTTAGCATGATACTCTCCAGGTCAAGACAGTTTATTATTTACTTTGTAATTTTAAAATGTCACTTATCTGTGTGTGTGTGTGTGTGTGTGAGTTGTAGTCCTGGTGTGTGTGTGTGTGTGTGTGTGTGTGAGTTGTAGCCCTGGTCCTTAAGGAGGGTGACTACTACAGTATGTATTCTGCGATAAATGACCAGATTGTTCATATGGATAGCCAGCAGCTATTTATTAATATAACAACAATGTGAATGGTTTTAAGAGGGGAGGTGTGAAGTATTATAGTCACTTCAGAGTGCTCAGTTTCTCTGACAAGTGACAATTAGAGGGATTTTCTTAATGATTCCTACTACTGAGTTATTGTATTCATATCTAACTTAAAAAAAGAACTTTGGATAATTTTTTATTGATTTCAGAGAGGAAGAGAGAGAGAAACATTGATGAGAGAGGATCATTAATTGGCTGCCTCCTGCACATCCCCTACTGGGGATTGAGCCTACAACCCAGGCCTGTGCCCTGACCAGGAATCAGACCGTAACCTCCCAGTTCATATGTCAATGCTCAACCACTGAGCCACGCCAGCTGGGCTGGATTTTTTTAGGTTTGCAATTTAAACTACTTTCAATCTGAAACCAGTCTAAAATGTTTGAATATTGTTTTTTGTTGTTGTTTTTAATCCTCACCTAAGGGAGAGAGAGAGAGAGAGAGAGAGAGAGAGAGAGAGAGAGAGATTGATTGAGATTGAGATTGTTTTCCACACACACCCTGGGATTAGACCCGCAACCCAGGTACGTGCCCTGACCAGAAATCAAACCAGAACCCTCCAGTGCACAGGGTGATATTCAGTCAGCTGAGCCACCCGGCCAGGGAATATTGTTTTGATAACTTGTAATCTTGTATGATTTCTTACATAATCTTACCCCAAACCTCATGATGTCATTGTCTAAGTGCATTCTTTTTTTTTTTTTTAAATAAATATTGTTCATATTATTACAAATGTTCCTTCCCCCCCCCAAACCCCCCTGCCCACCATTGCTCTCCTCCACCAGGTTCCCACCCCACCCTCTGCCCTTTCCCCACTCCCCATAGTCCTCATCCATAGGTGCACAGTTTATGTTCAGTCTCTTCCCACATCCCCCTCTCCCCTTTTCCCCAAGAATCGATAGTTCACTCCCCTTCCATACCTCTGATTCTATTATATTCAACAGTTAATATTGTTCATCAGATTTTTTTTTTAATTTCCTTGGTTTTTAGATTCACTTGTTGATAGTTACGTATTTGTTGTTCATAATTTTTATCTTTTACTTTCTCTTCTGAAAGAACCCCCTTCAGCAATTCATATAATTCTGGTTTGGTGTTAATGAACTCCTTTAGCTTTTTTTTTATTAGTGAAGCTCTTTATCTAACCTTCGATTCTGAGTGATAGCTTTGCTGGATAGATTATCTTTGGCTGTAGGTTCCTACTATTCATCACCTTGAATATTTCTTGCCATTCCCATCTGGCCTGCATGGTTTCTGTTGAGAAATCAGCTGACAATCGTATAGGTGCTCCTTTATAGGTAACTACCTTCTTTGTTCTTGCTTCTTTTAATATTCTCTCTTTGTCTTTTGCTCTTGGAATTTTAATTATGATTTGTCTTGGTGTGGTCCTCTCTGGATTCCTTTTGTTTGGAGTTCTGTGCGCTTCCTGGACTTGTAAGTCTAATTCTTTCACCAGGTGGGGGAAGTTTTCTGTCACTATTACTTTCAGTATGTTTTCGATATCTTGCTCTCTTTCATCTTCTGGGACCCCCATAATTCTGATGTTGGTTCGCTTGAAGTTGTCCCAGAGGTTTCTTACATTATCTTCAATTTTCTGGATTCTCTAGCTTCTGCGGAGGAGTGTCTTCTGGCTCTTTATGTTCCAACTCTTTGACTTGATTCTTGCGATATTCCATTCTGTTTTTAGGACTCTATAATATTTTTTATTTCAGTCAATGTACTCTTTATTTCTTGTTGATCCCTTATCATTTCTTGTTGATCCCTTATCATTCCTTGTTGATTCCTTATTAATTCTAGTTGGTCCCTTTTCATATCCTCAAAGGTCTTATCCATCTTTTCTAGGAAATTCTTGAAAAACCTTATAAGCGTAGATTTGAACTCTACATCCAGTCGCTTTTTGTCCTCCATTTCTTTCGTTTGAGATCTATTTCGTCTCGGCATTTTCGCAGCTTTCCTGAGTTGGTAGCCTTAAAAGTCTCTGTGTTCTGCTTGGATGGGACAGGGTTTCAGGGTGGAGCCTGCAGCCTTGGCTTCCGTCAGCCCTGCCCTATGCGGGTCCTTCAGTACTAGTTGCAAGCCCCTCTGAGAGAAAAGTGCCCTCGATTTTCGCCTGCTGCCAAACAGTCTATGCTCTCCCCCAATGAGCCCGGTATTGGGGTTCAGTTCAGTTGGAAATGGAGTTGGAGGTGGCGTTCAGAGCAGACTGGAGCCCCAGTCTCCTTCCCGCCGGGGCAATCCCTCGGCACAGCCAACTGTCCCTTCTCTGCGCTCAATGTGCGCGCCGCCGGGACCCCCTTTCGCCGCTCCCCCGGAGCTCCGCCTTAGCCCAGCTCCCTATGGCTGAGCCTGGGTCCCCGGGGTCTGGCCTAGAACTGGGGTTCAGAACAGTCAGAATGGGGCCCAGCACAGTCGGAGTTTTATCTCCTTCCCGCTGGGGAACGCCCGCCAGGCACTCAGCCGCCCTCCTCTCCGGCTCCTTCCCTAGGCTTTTCCAGCTCCTCCGCGCTTCCTTCTGGTTTTCTCCTTGCTTCTCGCTGTAGGATTTCCAGTCAGTCGACTTTCCTGTAGTTCTGGGTAATGTCCATTTTATATTTTAGTTGTATCTTATTGAAATTGTTGTGTGCAGCTGTGGCTAGGTGTCTACCTGAGCAGCCGTCTTGGAACGACCACTAAGTGCATTCTCAAACTTGTCTATCAAACAGCACTTTCTTACTACAGTATTTTTTTTTTTAACAGAGAGGAAGGGAGAGAGAGAGAGAGCTAGAAACTGGAAACGTCGATGAGAGAGAAACATCGACCAGCTGCCTCTTGCACATCCCCTACTGGGGATGTGCCTGGAACCAAGGTACATGCCCTTGACCGGAATCGAACCCAGGACCTTTTAGTCCGAAGGCTGATGACGCTCTACCACTGAGCCAAACGGGTTTCGGCATTACTACAGTAATTTCTTAACCCATTTTCCCCACCATGTCACAAGTAATGGATAGATTGCTTTAATGAAACTCCTTAAAACTGATGGGAATTCATAAGTTTTGTAATCAGCATCATACAATGTCCTTGCAATGGTTGCTTGTTTTGGAATGCACCCGTCCGTCCTGTGTGAGGAAATCCGGGGTAGAATATTGCAGGTAAGTTTGGGGATGATTGCCCAGTTTGTGGTTTCTCTCTGTTTGGGGAGTGGCTCTCATTGCTGTGCCCATGCTCTGGCCGTAACCCATTGAATCACCAAGTCTCACAGCATCTAGTATTGCTGTAGCCAACTAGATGATCTCTCCAGACGCTGAGATTTAGCAGAGGTAGCTAGCTCATTTATATGTGAAAGATCTTGGAGTTCCCTTTTCTAAGCTCCCTAAGCTTCCTGCCCTTCCTAGTCTTAGTCATCTATCCTACTTTGATTCTGGAAAGATTGTTCTTTTTGCTGGAGATGGTTCTGTTGTTTGCAACTAAAATAGAGTCACAACACAAATACGGTGTTGATATGTCAGGGCCATGTCATGGAAAGCGCTCCAGGAGCCGGTTATAATTTTACTACATTGCCTCTTGCTTCAGTCGACTCTGCTGCTATCTTTCCACGTCAGTAATCTCGTTAACTTCTTACTCAGTCATCTCAAGCTAATGCAAAACCTGTTGTGAAACACCTTTTAGAGGTCACTCTCAGCTCATTTCCTATTGGCTTTCAAAATAATTGTGCCCACCTCCATAATAGTGGTATGATCTATTTGGCTGGCTCCTCATTAGACAGCCGTCTGAATGGCTGTTAAAGTATAGGTATTGTGCCATTTATCTTGTCGCTGGATTCTCTAGTCACTTTATTTTATAGCATGATTGTGGGCATATACATTATTAAAGACTCTTTGTTCCTTGGAAATTGACCTGTGGTGAGTTCATGTAATATCAAGTCATATATTCTAAAGAGAAATATTTAGTAAATAGACTTAGTAAATTTTTAACCCAGAAATCCTTTCACTTTTAAAACCAGATGTTATCACTGTTATTGAAAGATGCTAGAAGGGGAAAATATTCCCCAGATCCTAAAACACTGCGTTATTAGTGTCTTCATATGTTTAATTTTATGTATTTTTCTATGCATTTTAGAACATAGCTATAAAATACATATACTAAGTTCATATATGTTTTCAGGTTACTTCCATATAACATTGTATCAGTATAATTAGATTAGTCATGTTTACCCTAAAACTTAAACTTTTCTACCTGGATTACTAGATATATGATTAAGACTACTCCAATCCTGTTTTCTTATCATATTAAGTTGTGAAGAGTAAATAATTAATAGGAAAGACTAACATGGTATCTAGCTTAGGTACTTAGTAAATGTTCCTTATATCTCGCCTTGGTTGTTTATGTTAACTTGGGAGTACATGCCTTTTTTTTTACCCTTTAAAGTTTTATACTTATTTTTCTTAAAATAATTTTAACCTTGCCCTAACCGGATTGGCTCAGCGTCGGCCTGCGGACTCAAGGATCCCAGGTTCGATTCCAGTCAAGGGCATGTACCTTGGTTGCAGGCACATCCCCAGTAGTGGGTGTGCAGGAGGCAGCCGATGGATGTTTCTTTCTCATTGATGTTTCTAACTCTCTATCCCTCTCCCTTCCTCTCTGTAAAAAATCAATAAAATATATTTTTTTAAAAATGATAATTTTAACCTTGTAAAATCTTCTTTTAAAAGAAGTTGGGTGCATGTTTGCTTTTATTTCTTTGAAAACTATGTTTAGGAGCTAGAAATACGTGAGAAAGTTAGACTTTCTTTCTTAGCTCTTTAAATTATAAGTCTATGGAGTAATCAGGGGATATGCTTTTATAAATGTGTTGGAGAAAGCTGGTTATCTCTTTCCCATTTTGAGTCCAAGCCATGTTAGCCATTCTACAAATAGATGGCATCCTTTAAGGTAGGATGTTATTGTGTAGGTATAACTCGAGAATTCTACATTTAAGTGTGCATATTCCTACAATTTTAAAAATTGTTGAAAATTTTTAACATTTCACTACCAAACATTTTTTGCATCTTCCTCATTTTTTCTCCCTTTACTTTTCAGAATGAACCTAGTGATCGAGAAGATGGCCTCAACAAAACACATCTTGTGACAGACTCTGAGAATGAAGACCCCTCAAACCTCAATGCTAGTGATTCGGAAAGCGAGGAGCTTCAGAGGCAGAAGGACAGCGACTCGGAATCTGAGGAGCATGCAGAGCCTCCTGCAAGCGATTCTGAAAATGAGCGTGTCACTCGCCCTGGGAGCGACTCTGAGAGCGAGGAGACCAAGAAAGCACCTGCTAGTGACTCTGAAAACGAGGAGCTTCTTAATGGGCGTGCAAGTGACTCAGAAAACGAAGATGGTAGGAAGCCTCCTGCCAGCGATTCGGAGGTTGAGGAGCTCCCCAAGAGTCCGGCTAGTGACTCCGAGACAGAGGACGCGCTAAAGCCCGCCATCAGCGGCTCTGAGAGCGAGGAGCCGCCCACGCACCCAGCCAGTGACTCGGAAAGCGAGGAGCTTCCCAAGCCTCAAGTCAGTGACTCGGAAAGCGAGGAGCCTCAGAGGACTCAGGCCAGTGACTCCGAAAATGAGGAGCTCCCCAAGCCCCGTGTCAGTGACTCAGAAAGTGAGGGTCCCCCAAGGCATCAAGCCAGCGACTCCGAAAATGAGGGGCATCCCAAACGCCAAATTAGTGACTCTGAGAGTGAGGACCCGCCACGGACCCAGGCCAGTGACTCTGAAAACGAAGAGCTTCCCAAACCCCGCGTCAGTGACTCTGAGAGCGAGGAGCCGCCGAAGGGGCCTGCCAGTGATTCCGACACGGAGGAGGCCTCCCGGCACCAGCAGAAGCCAGAGTCAGATGAGGACAGCGATGGGGAGCCTAAGGGGGAGGATACAGAAATGCAGAATAGCGCCTTCCATTTAGATGGCCACGGAGACAGGAAAACGTTTCACAGTTCTGACAGCGAGGAGGAAGAGCCCAAAAGGCCAAAAATTGACAGTGATGAAGATGAAGAAAAAGGGGGGGAAGAGGAGAAAGCAGCAAAGCGAAAAGCTGCTGTACTCTCTGACAGTGAAGAAGAGAAAGCATGTAAGGAATTATTTGGGGCTGTTTAGCCATAGTTTTACTTACCATCTCAGCTGATAACTACAGCATTCTGTCTTTTTCTGGAATGTTAGATCTGTACTTTCTTCTGAGTTCTAATAGCATTTCTTGAGTTCTGACTGCCTCAAAATAATACGCTAAACTGCTTTCATTTCCATGGGAATATGGAAGATGTAGTATTTTTTACTGGAAGGTAAAATTTCCAAGAACTATGTTTATATGGAAAGCCAAGTGTTGACCAGAGTTAGCTGTGAGACCAGCCAGTTAGTGCCCTGGAAGCCATCCAGACAGGGACAGGCTCTCGCACGTGCGTGCCTCTGCTTAGAGATGCCATCCCTGCAGAGTGCTGTAGTCTTTGCTACTTGACTACCTTTTCATGAAACTTACCTTTTTGGAGAACATATTCCCTTCTAACCTGGCAGTTGTTCCAGGAGGAGGAAAGCGCGCCGCACGTGCTAGTTTCTAAGGGAGAGGAGAAAGTCCAGGACTGATCAGGGCAATGGGCTCCACAAAAGGATGTCCAGCCTTTTACTCTGCTAACACTAAGCCACGCAGAAGGCGTTCTGGTTCTGTACATCAGCCTTGTCTTACTTTCTCTTCCCTAAAAGTAAAGGAAGCTATTTCATTTTTCATCTTTTGGCCACGTTTTCCTGAACAATAACAAATTGTAGGGTGACTGAAACTTTTAGGTTAAGTACTTGTTCTTAGTCATACAATGACTGTGACAGAATAAGATCAGGGATGATTTCTTTTCCCACAGCAGCAAAGAAGAGCCGTGTTGTCTCTGATGCTGAGGACTCTGACAGTGATGTCATATCAGACAAATCGGGCAAAAGAGAGAAGACGATAGCCTCTGACAGTGAAGAAGAAGCTGGGAAAGAAGTATCTGATAAGAAAAGTGAAGAGAAGGATCTGTTTGGGAGTGATAGTGAGTCGGGGAATGAAGAAGAGTAAGTAATATGATAACATGAGTTTTCGAGGACTCATATAAGGTGATAGAACACAGTTTGTCTTCTAACTTTTTACACTTGTATTAAAATTTTGTGTTGAGTTATAGTATAATATATCTTGTCTAATTGCATGACATTGGGAGTGTAGGCTTCTAATTCCTGAAATGTTGATACATACTACAACATAGGTGGATCTCGAAAATATGGTCTTACATGAAAGTAGTAAAGAGGACATGTCCTGTTCACTGCTATGAAGTTCAAGAATGGGTAAAACTAACCTGGTGATAGAAATCTGAATAGTGATGGGTTCCAGGATGTTGACGTGGGGAACTGGCTAGAAAGGACCCCCGGCGACCTTTCTGAGAGAGTGGGACTGGTCTCCTCTTAATCAGGGCAATGATTACTTACAGGTGTGCTTCTACCAAAACTCATTAAAGTGGATGTGAGAATGGCACATCTTACTGTATGACATTATACTCTATGACAAACATTTTAGGTTTTTATGCAAGTGAGAAAGCAAATGAACAGTTTTTAATATATTCTTCTCTTCTAGAAATCTTATAGCAGACATATTTGGAGAATCTGGTGATGAAGAGGAAGAAGAATTTACAGTAAGTATGAGATAGAAATACTTTCTTGTAACTTTTTTTTGCTTTTATGGTAGTAAAATCATCTCTACTAGATGATTCCAATAAATAGAAAAAACAACTATGATATATTCAATTAAAAATTTTATTTCAAAATTATTATTATTATTATTTTTAATAAAACTAGCCCAACCAGTGTTGCTCAGTGGTTGAGTGTTGATCTATGAACTAGGAGGTTCCTGGTCAGGACCTGGGTTGGGGGCTTGATCGCCAGTAGGGGCGTGCAGGACACAACTGATCAATGATTATCTCTCATTGATATTTCTATCTCTCCCTCTCTCTCTGAAATCAATAAAAATATATATACACTGAGTGGCCAGATTATTATGATTTCTGAACCCATAATCTGGCCACTTAGTGTGTATAAATATACTAGAGACCCGGTACACGAAATTCGTGCACAGGGGACCAGGGGTGTCCCTCAGCCCACCCTACACCTTCTCCAATCAGACTCCTTGAGGGATGTCCAACTGCCCGTTTTGGCCTGGTGGAATCAGGCCTGAACGGGTGGTCAGACATCCCTCTCACAATCCAGGACTGCTGGCTCCCAAGGTGCCTCTGCCTGATTGCCCTAACCGCTTCTGCCTGCCAGCCTGATCACCTCCAAACCACTCCCTTGGCAACTTAATCCCCTGCCTAACTGCTCTCTGGCTGGCCCGATTGCCCTGACTGCCCTCCCCTGCCAGTCTTGTCACCCCTAATTGCCCTCCCCTGCAGGCCTGGCCCCTCCCAACTGCCCTTCCCTGCAGGCCTGGTCTCCCCCCAACTGTCCTCCCCTGCAGGCCTGGGCCTCCCCCCCCCCCCCACTGCCCTCCCCTGAAGACCTGATCTCTCCCAACTTCCCTCCTCTGCCAGTTCAGTCACCCCTAACTGCCCTCCCTACTGGCCTGATCACCCACAACTGCCCTCTGTTGCAGACCTAGTTCTCCCCAACTGCCCTCTCTTAGAGGCCTGGATTCTCCCCCCTTTCCCCTCAACTGTCCTCCCCTGTAGGCCTGGTCTCTACCAATTGCCCTCCTCGGCCATCCGGTTACTCCTAACTGCCCTCCCTACTTGCCTGATTGCCCACAACTGCTCTCCCCTGCTGGCCTGGGTCCTCCCTAACTGCCCTCCCTTGCTGGCCTGGTCACCTCCAACTGCCCTCCTCTGCTGGCCTGCACCCCTAACTGCCCACAGCTGCTCTCCCCTGAAGGGCCATCTTGTGGCGGCCATCTTGCGTCCACAGGGGGAGAAGCCATCTTTGACCACATGGGGGTGGCCATCTTGTGTCTTGGAGTCAGTTTGCATATTACTCTTTTATTAGATAGGATAAGAGGCCTGGTGTGTGAATTTGTGCATGGGTGGGGTCTGGCCAGCCTGGCCAGGGGGTGGGGACATGAGTAGTTGGCTGGCCTGTCTGCTGGTCGAACTCCTGGTCAAGGGGACAATTTGTATATCCTGTATTTATTCTATAGGATATACACTGAGTGGCCAGATTATTATACGTTCAGTGATCATAATAATCTGGCCACTCAGTGTATATGCTTTAACAGAGTGATTCAGAAAGTGAAATAAAAAGGTCTGCAAAGCATAAAAGAAAAATAACAGGCAAAATTGGATGAAGGGGAGGAACACAGTAAGATAACAGAAGGCACATTGTAATGCTAAAGAGAAAGATTCTCAGTAGTTAAGGAACTTCTGTCTAGCCAAATGTGTTCCTCATCAGAGGAATGAGGTAGCAGAGAATTACTAAGGCAAAACCAGGAAGAGACAGAAGCCTAAAGAGAGTAAACTTGGCATGTAGAGCTGCCCTTTCTGGGATGTTCAGGGGAGAGGCTGATCATATTTTGGTCTCCTCAAGTCTCGAGAGACAAAATTTGGGGGCCTACAGATGTAGCGTAGTAACACTAGTGGCTAGGTGGGAGGGAGCTGTTTTGCTATATACCTTTTGATACCTCCTTAATTTTCATTCTTTGTGAATGGATTGCAGTTAAAGTACAAGAAGTGAGAGCAGTCACACAGGGAAATCTGTATTGTGGTTGTGATAACTGGCTAATTTACCCTGCTTTTAGGGTTTTAACCAAGAAGATTTGGAAGAAGAAAAAAGTGAGACACTGGTAAAAGAAGCTGAAGATTCAGATTCTGATGATAACATAAAGAGAGGAAAACAGTAAGTCTTTCACTTAAAAAGACTTTTTTAAGGAGACTATAAAAATGAAGGTAAAGGCTAATAAACCGTTATTTTCTTGCATTGGCTCTGACTAGGTAGAGGAAGGAATCTGTTCCATTTCCTCCCTGTTTCTCTGTCTACAGTGCTGTCCATAAACTACTCGCTCTTGTTAGTTTTCATTTGCCCTGTGACATCTGTCGTAGTTTGTGGAGTTTTGTGGTGCTAGGCTCTTCATTTATATCTCACCAAGTGAGCGCTTCCAAAATGTTCTTTTAGAAGGAAGGTTGATTTGGGGGTCCTGTGGAGATAACGCTACAGTCCTAATTACAAACTATCACCTGATTGTGTATCACATGCTCTGTCCATCTATCTGGAACAAGCGGGTGTCTTGAAAGGTGCCCAGTGTGGAATGACTCATTAGCTGTTGCTTACAGCTGTAAAGAGGAGCTTCAGAAGTTCCCCCTTTACTCCTGTGACATGCTGGAGGGGCTTGGGAATGCCTTCGGAAATCATCCCATAAGTCACAGATCATTTACATGACCGAGCAAGTTCACTCCCTCTTTGAGGGCAAGGATTTGGGTGAAAGCAAGTCTATAGATGTCCTCCTTTATCTCAGTGACCTTACGCTTTGAGCTGTACCACTGAAAAGCAGCGGTTTGTTTTCTTTTTTTCTACTTACGCTTAGAAGACAACACCCAAAGGAGTGAACACCACTGTGTCTACCCAAAGGGCAGTGCAGCGATAGCGGAACATGGAATTGAGGCACTAACCCTTGAACGAGAACTTGGCATTTGAAATGTTCGTTCTCCAGCTGATACATGCAAGTGTTCACATAGTGTGTGAAGAGTTTAGTGGGTAACAATTGGGGTGCTATAGAGGTTGAACATAAAACCCAGGAAAACATGCTCTTGTAAAGACAAGTTAGCACTGCTTTAAGAGAATTCTCCATTGAATTACAGTTAAGTAAGTTGGTTCTTAACTGTGATCAAAAGAAATGTGTATTTAACAGGCAGATTGAATATCACTTGATTTTTGTGTTACTGCTTAGTATGGACTTTCTGTCGGATTTTGAGATGATGCTGCAGCGGAAAAAGAGCATGAGCGGTAAGCGCAGACGTAACCGTGACGGCGGTACTTTTATTAGTGATGCAGACGATGTGGTGAGCGCCATGATTGTCAAGATGAATGAAGCTGCTGAGGTGAGTTGGCTCACTTCCAGCTTAATCTTTCTCCCACTCAGTTGGTTCTCTGGCTTTTGGTTTATTTGTTAGTTAGTTTAGCCTTTGCTTACACTACATTTAAGATACTTTGTTTTTTGAAATAAAGCACTTACTATTCTAAATTTTAACTACAGAAAGTTTTTTAATTTTTTAGTAACATGTTTAGAAAAGTGAAAAGAACGGAAGTAAAATAGTAAAATGCGCCTTTTCAGCCTAATGGCTTTGCTAATTTTATGGGGGAATGATTTTCTCTCCACTTTGGCTGGTTTACCACAATACTTACTTTTTCTTCACATATAAAAAGTCATAAACTCAGGTTTATTATGTTATAAACCCATGTCATTCTTTTGCCTTTGATTAAAAGATTGCATTGAATTTATTGTGCTTTAAAATCCTGCCCTGCAGTTTTTTTAATTGACCAAGTACTATGTTTAAAAAACAGTTCTGATCTTTCAGAAACACTTCCTGAAGTATTTATGCATTCAGTGATATGGGTCTAGGATTTGTTTTGAAATAATTCAAGGTTGAGAGGAAGTAGCTAGAGAAATAGCTAAAATAAGATTGACCATGTGTGTTTAATTGTTCAACTGTATGTAACAGGAGTATATTATTTTATTTTCTGTTGTGGAATTTGAAGTTTTTCATAATTTAAAAAATGCCCAAGTAAAGACTGAAATTCTCCTTTTATAACATTCCATTATTATACAAGCCTCTCAGCTGGAAAGTTATTTCTGATAATAAACCAAATTTTCCCAGGTATAATTTTGTACCTTACATGAACTCTTGAAAACTTTACAGTTATGCCAGTATTTTGAATTAAAATTGTGTTCTCAATTTGTGATTGTTAAAGCTATTTTAATGGCTTTATGGGTTTGATTGACATGGACAGATACAAAATTTGGGGCTATACACAAAAGTCAATTTAAAAAATATATATTTTATTTTTTTACAGAGAGGAAGGGAGAGGGATAGAGAGCTAGAAACATTGATGAGAGAGAAACATCCATCAACTGCCTCCTGCACACCCCCTACTGGGGATGTGCCCGCAACCAAGGTACATGCCCTTGGTCGGAATCGAACCTGGGATCCTTCAGTCCATAGGCCGACGCTCTATCCACTGAGCCAAACCAGTTAGGGCAAAAGTCAATTTTTAACTTAATTTTTCTTTCTTTATTTTAGTCTCTGAATTACTGTGATCGTATAGTGGTTGGAATTCATTATTAACAATGGCTTTGTTTCTTTGTTATTTTTTAAATCTTTTTCTTTCTGGATAGGAAGACAGACAGCTGAACAATCAAAAAAAGCCAGCACTGAAAAAATTAACATTATTACCTACTGTGGTTATGCACCTTAAAAAGTAAGTATTGTCCTCTTGAAAAGTTTTTTCCTTTTAATGGAATGATAGTCAGACTATGTATTGGTGTTCCTGAGATATTAAAGAACGATTGCCTTCTGTCAATTCATAGAACAGTAATAAATAGAATTTCCTAAGGTACGCTACCTTCTCACAAATTTCTTTTAAACCTTGATTCCTGATGCAATCAGAACAAATAGCAAACTGATATCAATGAAAGAAAAACTTGGAAACCACTAATACTGTTCTGTATAGACAGTTTTCAGTCTGGTAAATTGAATCTGTTTTCCCAGTGTGAGTGAGAACAGAGCAAATTGCAGGAGAGGAAAGCACATGTCAGACAAGGCTGATGTAGCCTATTCTGTCCTGAACTATGTCATTGGTACTTCTGGAATAAGGGTCCTTTCTTGATGAATCATTATTACCAAGGCCTTTCATTGTTTTGCTCAGGTGCCTGAATAATTTTTTTTTTTTAATCAATCTTTATTGTTCATATTATTACAAAGGTTCCTCATTTCTTCCCCCCTCCACCAGGTTCCCACCCCATCCTCCGCCCCCTCCCCATCCCCCATTGTCCTCATCCATACGTGCAGTTTATGTTCAGTCTCTTCTTCCCTCCCTTTCCCCAATAGTAAATCCCTTTTCAGATAGTAAATCAGATACTTAGCATTTTCTCAAATCAATAATACCTCCACATGCCCAATGATACACTTCACACAAAAGACATTTCCCAATAGGTCCACCAGCCTCATCCAGGCCCCACCCAAGGCACTCACAGATCAACACCCCAGCCCTATACTAACTCAACACATCCAGATCTAAGCCTTCATCACTTGATTCAGCAGACCCTCAAGTCCCACGAAAGTTTCCAGCCATGTCTGAGAGGCAGCCATGGGGCAGGGGCAGGCGAGAAGCGAGCTGTTCCGGGCCTGGCTGCTCAGGGCCTGGCCTCTGTTGCTCTGGTTCGTTCCACAACAAGCTGCTCCGGGTCTGGTCACTGCCGCTCCCGACCTAGTTGCTCTGGACTTGGCTGCTGCTCCCCCGGGCCTGGCCGCTCCCAGCCTGGCAGCCGCTGCTCCAGGCCTGGCCTTACCCGACCCGGCTGCTCCCCCGGGCCTGGCCGCTCCCAGCCTGGCAGCCGCTGCTCCGGGCCTGGCCGCACCCGACCCGCCTGCTCCCCCGGGCCTGGCCGCTCCCAGCCTGGCAGCCGCTGCTCCGGGCCTGGCCGCACCCGACTCGGCTGCTCTGGGCCCGGCTGCCCCGGGCCCGGCCGCTCCGAGCCTAGGCACTCCCAGCCTGGATGCTCTGGGCTTGGCTACTGCTGTTCTGGGTCTGGCTGTTCCCACCCCGGCTGCTCTGGGCCCGGCTTCTCCAGGCCCGGCCACTCCGGGTCTGGTTGTTCCTGGACTGGCCACCCTGGGCTTGGCCGCCTCCGCCTCAGGCCTGGCTGCCACTGCCCCAGGTCTGGCTGCTCCAGTGCTGGCTGTTGATGCTCTGGTTCTGGCTGCTGCTGCTCTGGGCCCTGGCCGTTGCTGCTCCGGGCCTGGCTGCCACTGCCTTGTGCCTGGCCACTCTAGGCCTGGCCGCCGCTGTTCCAACATTCTGTCCTTTTTTTCTTTTTTTTAAAAAAAACGCATTTATGTTGCGATGTTGGCTGTTGAGTTGAGTTCTGACTTAGTCTTTGATTTTTCAAGAACTTTTTTGTATTCTTTCTTAAGTAATTTTACTATCTTTTGCTCTCACTTGATTTCTTCACATTGAGAACTTCTTTGGTTTCTTCCTCCTTGTCCTGGGAGCTCAGCAGGTTGGCCTGTGGCTCCCCTTTGTTCTCCGCGGGCTCCTGCGCTGCTTCAGCCTGTTGCTGGGGACGGCGCCGCCCAGGAAGCAGCCCCTTCCCCAGGCCTTGGTTCCATTGCCCGCGCTCAGCGGTGGAAGGCTCAGGGGCACCCCCCTCCAGGGGCCCCGTCACCCGGCTCCTTGCTGGTTCCTGGTTGGCCGGCATCCAGCAGGGGCTCCTGCTCCCCGCCGCGTTCCCCCAGCCCGGAGCTTTTTTTCTCCTTCCCGCTAGGGGAGTCCAGCATCAGAGTTAACAGACTGTCCTCTGCCGCAGTTTGCGCGAGTCCGGAGGCCGCTCTCCCGGACTCCACCTCTGCCTGAGTCTGGGTCCCCAGGGATTGGCCCAGAACTGGGGTTCGGAGCAGTCCGGACTGAGGCCCAGCGCCGCCGGAGGCCTTGTTTCTTCCGGCTAGGGTAACCCAGCATCAGAGTCAACATTCAGTCCTCTGCGCGCATTGCGCGCGACTCCCGGGGCCCTGCTTTTCGTCGCTTTTCCGCCTCACAGCCCCGTCTCCTCCTGCCGGAGCCTGGGTCCCCAGGGTCTGGCCCATAACTGGGGCTCAGCGCTGCCGGTTCGGGGGGCTAGCGCTGCCCGTTCGGGGGTTCAGCCCAGGCTGGCGGTTTTATTTCCTTCCTGCTAGGGAAGGAGAGGCAGCACCCCGCCCTCTCCTCCTCTCCGGCTGCGACCTCTCTGCGCGTGTGCGGGCGGGCGCGCAGCATGTCTCTGTACCTTAGGCTTTTTTTCAGCTCCTCTGATTTTCTTTCTGGTTTTCTCTTTCCTTCTTGTTGTAGAATTTTCAGTCAGTCGACTACCTGTAGCTCTGGGCAATGTCCACTCTACATCTTAGTTGTATTCCATTGAAATTGTTGTGTGCTGCCGCGGCTAGATGTCTACCCGAGCAGCCATCTTGGATCCTCCCTGAATAATTTTTTTAAATATATTTTTTATTGATATCAGAGAGGAGAAGCAAGAGAGAGAGAGAGACAGACAGATAGACATCAATGATGAGAGAGAATCATTGATCGGCTGCCTCCTGCACACTCCCTAATGGGGATTGAGCCCATAACCTGGGCATGTGCCCTTGACTGGAATCGAATCCAGGAATCTTCAGTCCACAAGCCAGCATTCTATCCACTGAGCCAAACCAGCCAGGGCAATGCGTGAACAATTTTTATTTCACCTTGAACCTAGCCATAGCCTACTTTTTGATGGTTGAGGAGAAATGTACAACAGTGCACCAATAGCATGGTCTAGGACTTTCTACTAGAAAACTGCTACCTCTGATATTGTCATGTTGTCTATTAACATAATTAATTCTAGTACATAAAATGAAATTTAAATGTTAGTAATTCATTGGCAATTTTTTCCTGCTAAGCGAATGCTTTTCTCCCTGGTATCTTGCATAATTCTGAGTTTTCTTTCACCCAAAACAGTTTCAGAATCACTGTCCTGGCAGAGTAAGCATTAATTTTATAGTTGTAATAATTGGAGCTCATTATTCTCACTGTCTGTACCATTTATATTAACATTAACCTGACTTGTATAATTTGGGTTTGTTTTGTTTTAAACCATCTTAGTCTGTCAAGTATGCTTGTGAAAATAGGATCTAAATGTCCTGTTGCTCTGAAACCTGTGGAGAAGGGTGTAAGCAAGAGTGCAGGCTACCTCTGGGAGGGGGCTTTGAAAGCATCACTAAGTACATGAAAGTCCAAAGGAAGCTATAGTAGAACCAGCATGTATAGACTTGACTTCTTAATTTAATTCTTATTGCAGGCAGGACCTTAAAGAAACATTCATTGACAGTGGTGTGATGTCTGCCATCAAAGAGTGGCTCTCGCCTCTCCCCGATAGGAGCTTGCCAGCACTAAAGATCCGAGAGGAGCTGCTGAAGATTCTGCAAGAGGTTAGAGGAATGATCTGATTGTTTGCGCATCATTAATTATTTAACTCGTCTTGTGTCATTGCAACTTCTGTATTTATATTACCTGATATTTGTGTATTCTCTCTGCCATAGCCTGCCAGAAGAAGGGTTTTATTTAGTATGTGTTTTTAGGAACATAGCAAAATAAAATGAGCATAAATGATAAACTTCGTGTGGCTCTGGCATTGAAGGAAAGGGATCCTGGAGTAGCTGTGGTTTCTGTGTAGAGTAGTACAGTAGTGGGCATGTTTGGGGGAGGGACGAAGTAAAAAACACCAACTTCAGCGTCAGGTAAGCCTGCATTAGAATCCAGCTGGCCGCTTTGACATCGCTGTGACACCTTGGGCTAGCGACTTGACTTCTAAGGGAATTCTCAAGAGCCCTCCCATGTGCTAGGTGTTCTTACTCCTCACAGCAAACCTGCACCGTGGGTGTGTTGTCTCCATTTGACAGATGAGGAAATTAAATGACTTGTCCGAGGTCACATTGCTCGCAGATGGCTGTGCTTGGGTTCAGACTTGGGTTTCTTTGATTCTGGGCCAGTGCTGCATCTTGTATTAAACTGTTAACCTCTGAGTATGCGTAGTTTACATTTTTTCACGTTGTTAAGTTTTACTTGGACGAAGCACTAATACTGAACTCTCAACTCGAGAAGTGAACACAGAATACCTTTGTGTTCGCTATCTGTAGGTCCTGGAAATGGAGGCTTTGTTACTTACCCTGTTGTGGATGAGCCAGGTCTCAGAGGCTCCTCTGGAGTAGACCGGCAGGACTCCATTCTGCGTGACTAATGTTATGGGCATGTGCTTCTCTCCTCAGCTGCCCAGTGTGAGCCAAGAGACCCTGAAGCACAGTGGGATCGGACGGGCAGTGATGTATCTCTACAAACATCCCAAGGAGTCGCGGTCCAACAAGGACATGGCAGGGAAACTCATCAGTATGTACATTTTGTGTTTGTTGTATATATGGACATATAAAAGGTAACCACACTTGTACCAATATATATTTAAAATGAATCAACAGAGAAGAAAAAAATGTTTGGTTCCTTCTTATAGGTACCAGCTTTTTCCCTTTACACTTAAAAGGCTTCTCAGTATATTTAAGTATATAATTCAGTATTAAGTTCAGCAAGTAAAATGGTGCATTTTCTAATCAGGGACCAAGAGCAGGTTGTGAGAGAGGCTCTGGAATGCCTGTCCTGACATTAGCCCTCCCTGGTTTCAGATCCTGGATTCAGATCCACCTGCCTTACTGCGTATCCTTAGGCTCCTGCTTCAGCTCTAGGCCCTGGTTTTCTCCTCTGTAAAATGGGGAATTGTGTGCTTCCTTTGGGTTTTTTGTAGAGATTAAATGAGAGAATATATATATCTAAAGCCATAGATATACATACACACATATGTACTCCTCAGGAAATGTTAGCCACTGCTGCTATTATTCTTACTTTTATAATGGTCTTCCAAGCCTCTTTCTAATCAGTTGCTGTAATGTTTATAAAATCCTTCAGTTTTAAGAATGAAAAGCGAGCATTTTCATCATTCTCCTTGACTTGTTGTGCTCCATGTTGGGAAGGAATTTTTAAACTTACAAAGTAGACCGAAAAAGCAACTACTTCTGAAGATAGTAATTATTTTTCTATTGAATTTTTTAAGAGTATTAGAAGTTTTTAAGGGAAATTTAAGGGAAATCTTATTTTAATAATTTATAATTTACTGCCTATTAAATAATAAACTTTTGATGCTTTTGTGCAGTCATTCTTGACCCTCTTTTTGCCCTAGACTGAGAGAAGCAGAATATTCACATTACTCATTTTCACAGTGATTCTGAATCCAGGGGAGGGACTGGAGGATCAGTTTTCAAAGATATTTAGACCACCTTCTCTGAGACTCCTGCTTTCTTATTAGTTTGAGAACACTTAATAGCATATTAAATGCATCAATAGTCTACACCATGTTCCGAAATAGAAGCACCTTTGGACTTTTACTAACTAAACAGTTAGTTTAGTACTTTTTTTCATGTTCATCCTAGCAGCTTTCTTAGATTTAATGAAGCTACACTATTAAAATATAGTTTTTAAAGATTTAGACTATTTGACAAGTAACAAGAGAACTTTATTTTAGAATGAGAAAGTAGAATTTCAAGATTTTTCTCTTTTAAAAAATATTTTTAGTGATTGATATCAGAAAGGAAGGCAGAGAGAGACAGAAATATCAATGAAATGAATCACTGGTTGACTGCCTCCTTCACATCCCCCACTGAGGATTGAGCCCTCAACCCAGGCATGTGCTCTGACCAGGAATTGAACTGTGACTTCCTAGTTCATGGGTCAATGCTTAACCACAGAGCCATGCCTGCCAGGCCAGATTTTCTCTTTTTTTAATAGAGTAAATTAGACATTAGACTATTTTTATGAAATGACAACACAACTTGTTGTTGACTGTTAAAGTGGGTCAGGAATTACTCTCAGTCATCTGGTGATTATAGATTTAAATGACCTTTTTATATTGAATTTCCTGAATCAACTGGAGCTACTTGTAATGTTAGTATTAGGCTGCATTTATCCTATGAATGGTCTTGAGATAATGGTATTTTAAAGAAAGAATATTCTAAATACCTAGAATGTAGCATAACACTAAGATGTGGCTATTTTCAAGACATGGTAGGAGGAATGCAACTCTGGGGGCTAAATAATTGTGTTTTCCTGGTGACAGATGAATGGTCTCGGCCTATATTTGGTCTTACCTCAAATTACAAAGGAATGACGAGAGAAGAGAGGGAGCAGAGAGACCTAGAGCAAATGCCTCAGCGACGAAGAATGAACAGGTATGAGGGGACAGGCATGAGGAAGTGGAGTAAATGTTACTGTTACTGATTTACAACTCAGCTTTGTTGTAAATCAGATTGTTAGGAAACCTGCTAAGATGATAGGATTTTGTCTTTCCTCTCGGCTTGGTGTGTCTGCGTTGCTCACAATACCATTAATTTCTGTGGGACAGTGTGAAGTGAAGGCCACACACCCCCAGATTCTGTCTTGGTCTGGTGGAGTGTGGCCTCGGCCACCGTTCTGGAGGTTGCTTTTCTTGTCCTGGCCACTTGCAGAGAAAACTTTGTCTTCCTCAGTCCCATTTCCAAATTCTTAGGAGAAAAAGAGAATTTTGGTTCAGTTTGTATCAATAAACTGGATATAGTTGTATTCATGGTAGTTACCATTCACCCATAATGAAACATGGCATGCAAGATTAAGAATTATTTTTCCATTCCACTTTGCTCTTTTTTTTTTCTTGCAAAGTTATAAGATTCTAACATTCCTAATATCTCATTGATTACTTTGTTCCCAGCACTGGTGGTCAGACACCCCGAAGAGACTTGGAAAAGGTGCTGACAGGAGAGGAGAAGTAAGAATTTTGCATTAGTTTTCTTTCTTGGCCTGTATCTAGAGAGAATGTTCTGTTTGTTGCTTTGTTTTAAGAAGAATAGCAAATGAAACGATGTATGTTCATATTGACAAGGGATGCTTTTTCAGTTAAACGTTCATTGAATAGCCACAACGCATTGTATTGGATGCTCTGAGGGATCTGAGGGAGATTGAGAAGATTTTCGCCCTGGCCAGTGTAGCTCAGTTGGTTCAGTGTTGTCCTATATCCAAGGGGTAGCAGATTCGATTTCCAGTCAGGACACATACCCAGTTTGTGGGTTCAATTCCCGCTCAGGATGGTGCAGGAGGCAGCAGATCAATGTTTCTTACCTCTACCTCCCTGCCTCTCTCCTGAATCAAATTTTTTTTAGAGGCAATAGTCTTAAAAAATATTATAGGTTTTATTGCTGCTTGCTATGTGCCAGACTTTTGCATTAAGCTCTGGAAATACAGAATTGAATTCAAAATAGTCCATGCTCTCAAAAAGTGTTTAGAGGGATTATAGCCAAAGGGAGGGCTTAAGGCTTTGGGGTAAACGTGTGCAAGGCCTATTTTAGGAATGCCCATTGGACTGGAGCGGTTGGCAGTAGGTGGTGCCTCGGATGCTGGAAAATAGGTTGGAAATGTAGATTTGGACCAAATTTTGAACAGCTTTAAATCTAGATGAAGACTTTTCACTTCTCTTCCATAGAAAGTTTTTGAGCAAGGACATGAAGCCATCAGATTTGATTTGGATGCTGATGGGTGTGTGCAGGCTGGTTGGAGGGGGTAATGAAGGCAGTGAATAGCTAAACTGAGAAGGTGGTGAGGAAGCAGAGGTGGGGAAGCCTTTGCAGGGGCAAAATTGCTTAGGAGTAGGTGGCTTAGTGGGAGAGAAGTTGGCTAGATTTGAAGACCCCAACTTTAACCTAAGTAGCTGAGAGGGTTGTATTTACTAAAAGGAGAGGAGGAAGCAGGCCCTGGGAGGGAAGCTGAGGGGTCCATGCAGAATATGAGTGATGATGAGGCCAGCTGAGACTAGGGCGGGGGTGTAACCATGGGAGGGCAGGAAGGTTTGAAGCCTGTCTGAACGGGATGGGCCCAGCCGTGGTGGCTACGTAAGCATCATGCTCTTCTTACTCAGGGCCCTCAGACCTGGAGATCCTGGATTCTGTGCCCGCGCGAGGGTGCCAATGCCCTCAAACAAGGACTATGTTGTCAGGCCCAAGTGGAATGTGGAAATGGAGTCGTCCCGGGTAAGCCAGCAGGACCACAGCAAGTGGCTCTCATGCCAATGACTACTTACTTTAGTTCATGTAGCAGCATTATTAAGTCAAGTGGTTTTTTTTTTTTTTTTTTTTTACTATTTATCCCTTTATTTCAACCAATTCTTGGAGCCTTAGTGTTCTGCTACGATCATTTTTTTTTTAACTCAGAGAATCAGTACTCACCTGCTTCTGCAATGTCCCCTTCCTTTCCACTGTTTTAAGTAACTCTGTTGTAAAATATGTAGAGTCTAGACACTTCCTCTGTCATCACTGTAAATACTGCTCAGTGATCATCGTTGCTTTTTAGTAATCTTTTTTTATTCTCCATTCCAACCATTCTTTCTAGCCTGGTATTCTTAAAAAGGGCCTAAACCGATTGGAAAAGCATAAGAGGCGGTTTGCCGAGCAGAAACGACTCAGCAGAGTGCATCGTGCTGTCAAGTTCAGCATTGAAGGCAACAGGATGCCCCTGTAGGCCTGGCCCTGCCAGAGCGTGTCCAGGAGGTATCCCCAAGGAGACGTGCTCTGTGCATGCACTTGAATGTCAGTAGCTGAAGTGAGGAAGCGTGTGTGTGTGTGTGTGTGTGTGTGTGTGTGTGTGTTTAACCAGACAAGGGGCCAGGCCCACTTTTAGTTTCTGAAATAATGACCCTCACAGGCACTTGGTGACATTTAGGTCTTCCTGAACATCTGGAAATTGGCATTGGCATGGAAGTGGACTCCTCCTTTACTGGTGCCCTAAAGGTCCACAGATAATCACTTCCCTGAGAAGCATTTTGGTCTTGACTGACCCGTTTTTATTAAAAGGGCTTTTGTTAGGCCTAGGACCCTAGTGGTCTGTGTCACAAGCATATAACCCAGTTAGTAGCTTCTTGGTGGGAGGGATGTGGCTTCTTTTATTACTGTCAGTGGCTCAGCAACATGCCTTTGAGGACTCATCACATAAAGCCTGACACAATATTTAAGAGATAAATCTGATGACTATATATTCAATATGTGGTTGGAAATGAAAGAAACTTCAGAACGTTCATAAAGCCAGTCTCACTGACCTGCCGCACTCTGTGAGTGACAGAGCACCTGTATTGCAGAATATTCTGGACAGTTGGAGGACGCTGAGTGCCTCCTGTGACTTCTCCATGACCCCACTTTGGCAGCTACTTCCATGACTTACACTCACCTTCCTTCCACTTGACTTTGTTGTTGAAACTAATGGCAAAACAAAGCCTACTTTCTATTTGTTAGAATAAATAGCGGGTAGACGAGCACTAGCTCAGAGCCACGGACTTCTTCATCTGGAATTCCTTCCCTTTTTTCCTTTTCTCCATATCCATGCTCCTCGCTATCCCTTCACTCCTACCTTATCCTTCTCTTCCCTCTTTTCTTCCCTGTCTTTCCTATTCTCTCTTCCCCAGCACATGCCTTTGTGAGAGGGAGGATTACGATGTGGCAAAGGAAATTTCTTAAGCAATCTCTGTGACCCTCTACTTCGGAAGCCTGCCTTTCGTCCTGGGGGGATGCGCCAGTTTGCTGCTGTGGGTGGTTCTGGTCCTGCCTTCCCTGTGGCTAAGGTGGTGGGTTGAGATGACCCAGCCTCTGCAAGAGAAGACAAGTGGCCAGCGTGAGGAGAGGGAACTTCTCGTACAGTTCCTCTCCTTTATCCTCAACAATCCAAGATCATAACGTGCTAGCATTTATCTAGGCCTGAGTCTGGCTTATGGAGCTCTTGAAAAAAATGCTTGTTTTAGGGCTGGTGGTCTCATTTTACTTTTCAGTATATTGTCCTTAAGCCATGTGGCTGTCTCCCTGCTCAGGAAGGATTCCTGCATGTTCATTCATGCAGGGCCACACATTGCACCACCACTGAGTATTCATACAAAACATTGTCCTCGAAGACAATTGGAGTGAATCAATGGCTTTCAAATGGAAATGTTTATTTATACCAGGGTGGGCAAAGTAGGTTTACAATTGTTCAAATGAAAAATAATACAATAATGGATAAATGCTAATACAGAAATAAAGTCTTATTTTGTGTACTCACAGCTGTAAACCTATTTTCACCCACTCCTTTATGTTATTTTTATTTTTGAAATTATATATAAACATTAAACACTATAGAATAGCCCGGTTCCCAAAGTATTGGCCTTCCTCTAAGTCACCACTGATTTGGTGTGTTAAATGTATTTCCCGTAATGCTTCAAGCTTAGTTTGTTTTTTGTGTTTGTTTTTTTTAAATTAATTATTTTATTTTAATCTTTATTGTTCAGATTATTACAATTGTCCCTCTTTTCCCTTCCCCATAGCTCCCCTCCACCCGGTTCCCATTCCACCACAGGCCCTAGCCACCCCACTGTCTGCATCCTTAAGTACTGCATACATGCATGTAAGATCTTTGTCCAATCTCTTCCCGCATCCCCACACACTCCCTGCCCCCCGAGAATTGTCAGTCTGCTCCATTTCCATGCCCCTGATTCTATTCCATTCACCAGTTTATTGTTTTCATCAGATTTTTTATTCATTTGATTTTTAGATTCACTTGTTGATATGTATTTGTTGTCACTTTGTTGTTCATATTTTCTATCTTTACCTTTTTCTCTTTCTTCCTCTTCTTAAAGAATACCCTTCAGCATTTCATATAATATACTGCTTTGGTTGTGATGAACTCCTTTAGCTTTTTCTTGTCTGTGAAGCTCTTTATCTGACTTTCAATTCTAAATGATAGCTTTGCTGGGCAGGGTAACCTTGGTTGTAGGTCCTTGTTATTAATCACTTTGACTATTTCTTGCCTCTCCCATCTCGTCTGCATACTTTCTCTTGAGAAAGCTGACAGTTGAATGGGTGCTCCCTTGTAGGTAATTAACTGTTTTTCTCTTGCTGCTTTTAAAATTCTCTTTTTGTCTTTTGCCCTTGGCATTTTAATTATGATGTGTCGTGGTGTGGTCCTCTTTGGATTCTTTTTGTCTTTTTCTTATTCGGGGTGGGTGTTTTTTTGCTTCCTTGTATTTCAATTCTTTGACTTAATTCTTGGGGTCCTCTAGTCTGCTATTGAATCTCTGTATATTATTCTTTATTTCAGTCAGTGTATGCTTAATTTCTGACTGGTCCTTTTCCCTTTTTTTTTTTTTTTTTTTTTTTCTCTCTAAGATCCTTGAAGGTCTCGCTAAGTTCCTTGGAGGTTTCTAGACGATTCTTGAGTAACCTTATAATTGTGGTTTTGAACTCTATATCCAGTAGTTTGCTTTCTTCCATTTATTTCATTTGTGACATGTTTCTTTGTCTCTGCATTTTGGCTGCTTCCCTGTGTTGATAGGGTGGCTTTGTGTGGTAGGTTCCTTTAGGGCCCAGTGGCTTAGCCTCCCCAGTCACCTTTGTGCACCTCTTTGTAGGATATGTGCACAGTTTTTTAGGTAAGCCTTGATTGCTGTTGGTATCACTGGGAGGAATTGACCTCCAGACCAATGGGTTGTGGGGACCAGCTGTGTCTACAATGGAAGAGCTGCTGTGCAGGAGATGCAGTTATGTAGCAGGTCTTGGTTCAGTGGGGCTTTGGTGCTCTCTGAGTCTGCCCCCTGACTGTGTCCCTTATATATGTGAAGGGTTGTAATCTGGTATGGTGTCACACTGACCATTGGATACACTGGCTGTAGGGCCTCCAGAGAGGTGCAAAGTCAGCCACTGCCTGGGGCTGCCCAGCAGGAGCTATGGAGAGATCTGCAGATTTCTCCTCTTTGTATCTGGTTTGAAAGTGCCCAGATGAGGCCCAGCTGTGAAGCAAGGCAGGCTGCTGCTGCTGGTGCTGGCGTTGGGCCTTCTTTTGATAGCTTTGGGGTTCCCTGGCCCAGCTGCAGCATTTTTGAAGGTTGTAGGCTAAGAAAGGATAGGCCATTCATATGCAAAAGCTGGTGCACACAGCTTGGTGGTGGTGGTGAGGGAGGGGGAGTCTCAGAGAATCTCCAGGATAGAGCAAAGAGCAATGGCTGCCAGTCAGCCCTGCACCTGGGATGTCCCAGCACAGGAACAATGACCGCTGTGATCACCTCTGTCTGGAAGAAAGCCACCCTCCCATTCCTGCCCGATGCCAGACAGTCCAGTTTCTCCCCTTATGTGTCTGAGTCCCCCAGAATCTCGCCCAGCCCCGGAGCTCAGAGCAAGCGGGAGGTAGCATATCCCTCTGATTAAAAAAGCACACCTGGGTGCCAGCCCATTCAGCGCCTCTGCACCTCCCACCAGTCTCGTGCGTTTTCTTCTTCACCCTCTAGTTGTAGAACTTCTTTGCCAGCTTTCCCGCGGTTCTGGATGATAGTTGTTCATCTTTTGTAATTTTGATGTGGTTGTGGGAGACAGACAGTACAGGTGTTTACCTATGCTGCCATCTTGGTTCGCCATAGGTTTTTCTTGTTATAATTGTAGAAAATGTGTAGAGGTAGAGAAGAGAAAAAGCACTCACTATTCAAAAGCACTTGGTTGTATTTTTTGCATTTTTTCGATTGCTATTTCAATTATATTACGCTTGTATATAATTTTGATCACTTCTCCTTAAATCACCTTATAGATTTATCATTTATAATGGCTGCATAGTAGTATATCATCTGAATATGTAATTTGCTTAGTCACTACTATAGTTTCTGATTTTTCCTCCTAAATAATGCAGTAGCCTACACTACATTGTATGTTTATGTGTTAATTTATTCCATGTAGTGCTTTTAAATAACATTAAAATGACAAAAGCAATATATGCTTTTATGTAAACTTTTAAATAGAGAAAGCACAGATAAAATTTATGTCACTCATAATCCACTGCACCTGAACATTAACATTTTGAGTTACTTCTTTTTGGTCTTTTCTAAATGCATACATAAACACGATAGCTGGTTTTGGGTTTTTGTACTCTTAAGCAAAATCTTGATCATATTATATTCCTTGTTGGGTTTGGTCTTTGACTTAGCATGGTAAAAATTATTTTTAGTAAACATTCCTTAGTGACATTGTGTCAGAATATAGTTGTACCATAATTATTTTAAGCAAACCCATCTTCCTAATCTTCTCGGCTACTCTTGGTTTTTCACCAGTAAAACTGTGGTAAAACTGTTCTCCAGTGCATTGCAGGTATACTATGCTAAGGATGGTGTGGAGCTGAGGAGTCAGAGATTAGTTTGTTGAATTTATGTGTTAGGTACAGTGTTCTGTGTGATTTCAGGCTTGGGGTCCCTAGGCACCTGGCCGCTACAAGCCTTGATTGGTGATCAGCATAACGTGGTGTGTGTGTTTCAGTTGCTGGGATGGGGGCCCAGACTTGTGGGGGGGTCTGGGAGTGAGCAAGGAGAAATCTAAGCTGGTGTGTAGAGCTGCTGGCAGTTGGGTAGTTGGCAGAGATCTAAGCAAGTAAGACTTTGAGTGTGGACTCATTGCAAGTATATAAATCGGGTTACATTGTCTGAGTGGGAGCAGATATTGGGGACTCTTCAGGGAATCTGAAGATAAAACCCCAAGGTCAAATGGCTGATGTTCAAAACTCCCCTCTCTTCATCCCTCCATCTCTATTCCCCAAGGGGGCATTCATTAGAGAGAGGGTGCCCAGCTCTTTCTCGTCTGAGAGTGGATTTGTATGCTAACTCGGTATTAGTGCCATGTGTTCAAATTGATAGGAACTACTATTTAGAACTGGGATATTCCTAGAAAATCTAGGGTTGGTGATCAGTATGATTCTTATTCAAGGAGGTAGTATAGCGACTGGGGAGGCTCCCGACACGGGGGTTTGTCACACCTGCACTGACCCTGGGTGCCTCCCAGCTCTGCCTTCCCTTAGCAGCTTTGCCTTGAGCTTCATGGGTAACTTACTAGCCAGCATGGGTGGGAAGGGGGGTTAGGAAAACCCATCTCTTTTTAACGATTCAGCATTCTTAAGCGGTTGGAATTAGTAGCAAAAAGAGTTCACCCTGATCTTCGACATGAAGGGCAGACCTTTTTAGCACTTCTAAAAGGTGTCAGACCATATCTTTTTAAAACATACAGTATTTTCAATATAAAAGTAATAACCAAACCTTTAGACGTAAGGGACAAACAGGAAGAGATGTAAGAAATAAGAAGCCCCCTGGTTTGACTTAATTTTCTTTCCTTTTTGTGTCAGATACACTTGTTAAATGTAAACCTAAGGGATTGCTACTATGAGTAATAATAGTCATGGTGACATTTGAGCATTGGCTCTGTGCCCGCCCCTCCTTCTGGCTGACTGTATTTTCTCACTTACGTCTCCCAGCAGTCCTGAGAGGAGTGCTGACGCGGGGCGTGACCTGCCAGGGTCACAGAACCTGCTGAGCAGGGGCTCCACACTGACTTGTTGACCTCTGACCGCAGCCGTCATACTCAGAGCTTTTTCGCAGATGACTCCTTTTCCTTGAAGGTCAAGTTCTTGATGCCAGCACCGTTTGAAGGTGCATCTGTCATGTGAACAACTCCATCTTAGTCTTTGAAAGGGAAAAGCATATTGGCAAGATGTAATCTGATGGAATGGGGGATTATAGTTTTTCTTTTTCCTCCTTTCGCTCATCTAGAAAATGTCCATGGACTGAGACAGAGTTTACCATAAGGCACAGACAGTTACTCTGCACGGAGTGTGTCCTGTGTTCCTAACATTCTGTGGGCCCTTGCCTGCTGCTCCGGGAGGCACCACAGCATGTCTGGTCATTCCTGAGCGAGGCGCTCCCTGACTGCTGACTTCACATAAACGAAGCTCCAAGCTGAACTAGGCCATTGATTTCAGTGATGGCTCTTTAATTTCTATCCCGCTTGTAGTTTCAGGGGACCTCCAAGAAGGGTATCAGTCGACTGGATAAACAGATGAGGAAGTTCACGGACATCAGGAAAAAAAGCCGATCTGCACACGCCGTGAAAATCAGCATCGAGGGCAACAAGATGCCTTTGTGACTTTCCTGGGTCCCCATCCTGCGCTAGGAAATGCGCAATGGACTCTTCGGAGAAAGATGGTATTTTAAATTTTTTAGTGTATCTGTAAATGGTTCAGCTTGTATCAAATATTGTCTTAGCACTTGCCTTTCTCTCCGTGTATTTAAGACCATTGGTGTGGGCTTTGTACAGAAGAATGACTAGTCCCTTTCTGTAGACTTTCACAATAAATGCCAGTCTGGTTTGGGAGGCTGTCTTCGTTGTCTGAGAGGAGTCATCATGGGGGTGAGAATTGGTTCTTGGTGAGAGGGCGTCTTAGCTGTGACAGTGGTGTGTGACCGTTCAGCGTTCAGTGTTCAGCCCTGCCTACTGTCATATAACAGGCCTGGGTTCCTGACCAGGAGCTTCGGAAGCCTTGGGTGTCCTGGGTGATGGCAAAGTCTGTGATTCTGATGAGGTGGCTGGTGGTGACCGTGTGTGGCTGAAGGAAGACTCAGAGCTCTATTGTGGAGGATGGGACTTCGGGCAGGCCTGAAGACTGAGTAGCCATTTAGTCGCAGCAATTGGTTTTGTCAGTTGTGCCTAAATGGAGCTTTCTGATTGGTGAGCACACTGATGTGCTGAGATGGCGACGTGCCTCGATTCCACCACGGAATGGTGGGAAGCTGTTTCCTCCAGGCCTCGCCCTCTGGGCCGTCATTGGGCTGTCCTCCTAACTTGAATCCTTGTAATAAAACTATAAAGATAGTGCTTTTCTGATTTCTGTGAGCCGTTTTAGTGAATTCTTGAACCCGAGGGCTTCATGGGGGCCCTCAGACTTGTCAGCAGTCAGCGAGGGGGGCTGGGCTCCAGCTGCTGGGATGGACAGTCTGGGGTCTGGCCCTTCCCCCTGGGAAGTCTGGTACTAAGTCCAGGTTATTGATGTCAGAATTGCAATATCTTAGTTGCAGTTAAAACCACCTACCAACAAAATTTCGTTTCTTACTATCCTGTCAGGGAAACTCATTCTTTGGGTTTTTAAAAAATATATATTTTTATTGACTTCAGAGAGGGAGAGATAGAAACATCAATGATCAGCCACTTTCTACATGCCCACTGTGGATCAGCCCGCAACTTGGGCATGTGTCCTAACCAGGAATCAAACCTTGCCTCCTGGTTCATAGGTCAGTGCTCAACCACTGAGCCACGCTGGCCAGACTTGCCCTTAATTATAGCCACACCTTAGGAATATTACAGGATCAGTTCCAGATCACGCCAATAAGCAAACATTGCAATAAAGCAAGTCCCGAGACTTTTTTGTTTTCCAGTGTATGTACAAAGTTGTTACACTACACTGTAGTTTGTTAAATGTGCATACCTAAATTTAAAAATACATTATTGCTAAAAATTGCTAACTATCACCTGAGCTTTCCGCAATCATAATCTATTTGCTGGTGGAGTCTGGCCCCATGTTGATGGCTGCTGGCTGATCAGGGTGGCAGTTGCTGAAGGTTGGGGGCAGCTGTGATGATTTTTTAAAATAAGACAACAATGAAGTTTGCTGCATTAGTTGACTTCCTTCACAAATGCTTTCTGAAAGATAACTCACCATAGATTACCATAACAGATAGTAATGAAAAGTTGGAAATACTGCAAGAATTGCCAAAATGAGTCAGACACAAAATGAGCAAATACAAGAAAAATGGCACTGATAGACTTGCACACACAGGGTTGCCACAAACTTTCATTGCGGGGTGGGGCGGAGAACATATCTAAAGTACAGCAAGCCGGGCTAGTGTGGCTCAGTGGTCTAGGGTTGGTGATCAGTATGATTCTTATTCAAGGAGGTAGGATAGCGACTGGGGAGGCTCCCGACACGGGTTTGTCACACCTGCACTGACCCTGGGTGCCTCCCAGCTCTGCCTTCCCTTAGCAGCTTTGCCTTGAGCTTCATGGGTAACTTATTAGTCAGCATGGGTGGGAAGGGGGGTTAGGAAAACCCATCTTTTTTTTTTTTTTTAAATATATATTTTATTGATTTTTCACAGAGAGGAAGGCAGAGGGATAGAGAGCTAGAAACGTTGATGAGAGAGAAACATTGACCAGCTGCCTCCTGCACACCTCCGACCAGGGATGTGCCCGCAACCAATTTACATGCCCTTGACCGGAATCAAACCTGGGACCTTTCAGTTCACAGACCGATGCTCTATCCATTGAGCCAAACCGGTTTCGGCTGAAAACCCATCTCTTTTTAACGATTCAGCATTCTTAAGCGGTTGGAATTAGTAGAGACCCTAGAGTCAGCCAGAAGAGTTCACCCTGATCTTCGACATGAAGGGCAGACCTTTTTAGCACTTCTAAAAGGTGTCAGACCTTATCTTTTTAAAACATACAGTATTTTCAATGTAAAAGTAATAACCAAACCTTTACCGAGGCATTATATAACAAAGGGGTCTATTTTAAGACATAACAACACTTAATATGTTTGTGCCTAACAGAGCGTCAAAATACGTGAGACAAAATCTGATAGAAATGTAAGGAGAAATGGGATAGATAAACCCATTGTTACAGTTGGAGATTTCAACCCTCTTCGGTGTCTGACAGTTGCAGTGTGCAGAAAATCATTATGGGCATAACTAAAGTGAATGACACCATTAATCAAGTAAGCCAAATTGATATCCATAGAGTATTTCATTCAGTGATAGCATAATGTACATTCCTCACAAGCTCACATGGAAGATTTTCTAAGATAAACCACCTCTTGGCCTAAGACAGCTCTTCAGTTTAAAAGAATAGAAATCAAACAATATCTGCTGTCAGACCATGATTAAATTAAGCTGAAATTAATAACAGAGATAGCTGGGAAACCCCCAAATATAACGGAGTGGTCAAGTAACAAGTCTTGGGAAATTTGAAAATATTTTCAACTAAATAAAAGTGAAAAAACAACTTATCAAAAATATTTTTAAATATATTTTTGTTGATTTCAGAGAGGACGAGATAGAAACATCAACAATGAGATAGAATCACTGATTGGCTACCTCCTGCACACCCCACACTGGGGATTGAGCATGCAACCCTGGCATGTGCCCTGACCGGGAATCTGAACCATGACCTCCTGATTCACAGGTTGACGTTCACACACTGAGCCGAGCCAGCTGGGCAACTTATCAAAACTTGTGAGATGTGGCAAAAGCAGTGTTGGAAATCTAGAGCATTGAATGCGTAATTTATAAAATTTGTAGAGAAAATAAAAAAGATCTTAAATCAGTAATCTAAGTTTCCACCTTAGGAAACTATAAAAATAAAAATGCATTAAATACAAAGTAAGCAGAAGAAAGAAAAATAAAATTAGAGCAGAAATTAATGAAACTAAAAACAGGAAATGGATAAAGGATATTAATAAACAAAAGCTAGTTATTGTAAAGATCGAGTTAACTAAGAAAAAAAGACACAAATTGTTACAGAATTTACCAGGAGACTGGAAAATACACACACAAGAGTACTCGGAGATTCAGGAAAAACCCATTTATTTCCAGTTGTTTCACATGTACTAGTACCGAGACTCGGGATCAGTTCTCCAAATCCTGAGCAAGCCAATATGGAGGAAGCTTTCTCTTAATACCTTCTGGACCTTTCACAGGCTTTGCAAAAAGCCCTGTGTGTTGGGATGGGCCGTGAGACCACACCTAACGGACTGGCCTGGAGCCAGCCCTGAGTTTATATGGTTCGTAGTTTATGGCCTCTGTAAAATGGGAATATTTAGGTAAACAGGTCTTACAACACCAGATAATTAAGAAAGGGGCAGTGACTAGACTATAGGCTAACAGGAATGTGCATTAGGGATACAGAGATGCTAGCTCTCCCCAATGTCTTATTTTCCTCATCAAAATAACTACTATAAAAAATGAAAGTGAGGTCTATTGATCTCAAGAACATTAAAAAGATAATAAAGGAATACCATGAACAATTAACAACTCTATGCCCACATATTTGATAATCTAAATGAAATGGCCCAATTCTTTGAAAGACACAAGCCATCAACCTCACACAATAAGAAATATATCATCTGAATAGGCCAATACTGAATTAGGGGTTCTCCCCAGAGCACCCAGCCCAGAAGAGCTACACCACTGGATCCTACAGACTTCTAGTACACAAGACCAACCCAAAAATTCTGATCTGGTACATAGAAAGCATTACAAAGAAACTCAACATGAGTAAGAATCAAGAGAAAAGGAAGAATTACATAGGTGCAATAAAGAACACCCTGGAAGCTTTCAACAGTAGACTAGAAGAAGCTGAGGATTGAATCAGTGAGTTAGAAGACAAGGTAGAAAAAAAATAGCAGCAATTGGAAAAAAAATTAAAAAGCCAGATAGTCTAAGGGAGCTTTGGGACAACATGAAATGAAACAATATCCACAAAATAGGGGTTCTAGAAGGAGAGGAAGTTGAGCAAGGAATAGAAAACCTGTTTGAAGAAATAATGACAGAAAACTTCCTGATTTTAGGAAGAAAAAAGACACACAAGTCTAAGAAGCACAGCGTCCCAATCAAGATGAACCCAAAAAGACCCACACCAAGACACATCAAAAATACATTAGCAAACATCAACCACAAAAAAAGAATCTTAAAGGCTTCCACAGAGAAACAAAGTTAACTACAAAGTAGCTCCCATTAGACTATCAACATATTTATCAAAAAACACATCAGGCCAGCAGGAAATGAAGTATACAAAGTGATGAAAAGTAAGGGACTGAATCTAAGAATACTCTATCCAACAAAGCTATCATTCAAAATTGAAGGTGACATCAGGAGCTTTGCAGACAAAAACAAGCAAACAAACTTACCACCAAACTAGCAATGCAAGAAATTCTAAAGGGACTCTATAAAAAGAAGAAATAGGAAGGAAAGAAGGAACACAGGCATAAAGAATAAAAATGGCAACAAACAAGTACCTATCAAAAATAACTTTTAAGTGTAAATCACTTAAATGCTCTGATCAAACACATGGGGTAGCTGAATGGGTTGAAAACATGAAACATATATATATATGTTGCCAACAAGAGACTCACCTTAAAGCAAAGGATTCACACAGACTGAGAGTGAAGGGATGGGGCGGGAGGAAGCAAGGATAGCAATAATTATATCTGACAAAGTGGACCTTAAAGTGAAGGCCATATGAATCAAGTGATGAAGGCTTAGATCTGGATGTGTTGAATTAGTTTAGGACTGGGGTGTTGATCTGTGAGTGCCTTGGGTGGGGCCTGGATGAGGCTGGTTGACCTAGTGGGAAATGTCTTTTGTGTGAAGTGTATCATTGGGCATGTGGAGGTATTGTTGATATGAGAAAATGCTAAGTAACTGATTTACTATCTGAAGAGGGATTTACTATTGGGGAAATTGAGGGAAGAAGAGACTGAACATAAACTGCACCTATGGATGGGGACAATGGGGGATGGGGGGGGGGAACGGAAGGTGGGGTGGGAACCTGGTGGAGGGGGGAAGAAATGAGGAACCTTTGTAATAATATGAACAATGAAGATTGATTTAAAAAAAATAAAATAAAATAAAATAAAATAAAGTGAAGGCCATAGCAAGAGATAAGGAAGACCATGTCAAAATACTAAAGGGTTGATACAACAAAAGGATATAACTCTGGTAAACATATTTGCACCCAATTCAGGAGCATCTAAATATATATATTTTTTAAATCTGGAGGATATCAAGGGAGAGATCAACAACAATACAGTCATAGTAAGGAACTTTAATACCCCATTGACATCACTGGATAAATCTTCTAGATAAAAAATCAAGGAAACAGCAATACTAAATGACACTGTAGGTGGAATTAATTAGCATCCTCAGAACACTTCACCCCAAAGCAACTGATTATACATTTTTTTCATGTGCAAAATTTCAAAGATACACCACAGGTTTTGACACAAGCTAAGTCTCTACAAATTTAAGAAGATGGAAAGCCCTGACCAGTTTGGCTCAGTGGATAGAACGTCGGCCTGCGGATTCAAGGATCCCAGGTTCAATTCCAGACAAGAGTAGATTGATGTTTTTCTCTCATTGATGTTTCTGACTCTCTCCCTCTCCTTTCTTCTCTGTAAAAAATCAAATATATTTTTTTAAAAAAAGAAGATGGGCCCTAACCAGTTTGGCTCAGTGAATAGAGTGTTGGCCTGTGGACTGAAGGGTCCCAGGTTTGATTCCAGTCCCGAGCATGTACCTTGGTTGCAGGAACATCCCCGGTGGGGGCGGTGGGGGCGGGGGAGGGGGGGCAGGAGGCAGCTGATGGATGTTTCTCATTGATGCTTCTAACTCTCCCTCTCCCTTCCTCTCTGTAAAAAAATCAATAAAAAAAAATTTTTTTTTTAAAGAAAAAAAGAAGATGGAAATCATATGAAGCATCTTCTTGGACCATAAGGGCATGAAACTAGAAATCAGCTATAATAAAATTGCTCAAAAACAATCAAATACATGGAGGCTAAATAGCATGTTAAGCAATGAATGGGTTAACAAAGAGATCAAAGAAGAAATAAAAAGCATTCTAAAAATAAATGAATATGAACAACAATCCAAAATCTATGGGACACAGTGAAAGCAGTCTGGAGAGGGGAATTCATAGAATTACAGACCTACCTCAAAAATAAAAACAAATAAGAAAAACTGGCAAATTATCTAACATCACAAATAATTAGAAAGAGAACAACAAGAAAAGCCCACAGCACATGGAAGGAAAGAAAGAATAAAGATCAGAGCAAGGATAAATGAAATAGAGACTAAAAAATAATATAAAAGATCAATAAAACCAAAAGATCACAACAAACAGAACAATCTGGATAAAATGGACATATTCCTAGAAAAATACATCCTTCCAAAACTCAATCAGGAAGAATCAGATAACCTGAAAGGCCATTAACTACTGAGAAAATTGAAGTAGTAATCAAAAAAACTCCCAGCAAACAAATGCCCTGATCTAGACAGATTTATAGGGTAGTTTATAAAATATTCAAAGAAGAACTAACATCTATACTCCTCAAACTATTCCAAAAATATTCAGGAGGAAGGAACACTTCCAAACTCTTTCTATGAGGTGTGCATTACCCTAATTCCAAAACCAGATAAAGACAAAACAAAGAAAGAGAACTTCAGGCCAATATCCCTGATGAACATTGAGGCTAAAATCCTCAACAAAATTTTAGCAAATCAGATCCAGCAATATATTAAAAAGATCATACATCATGACCAAGTGTGATTTATTCTGGAGACGCAAGACTGGTACAATATTTGCAAATCAATAAATGTGCTAGAGCATATAAACAGATTGCAAAACAAAATTCACATGATCATATCAATTGATGCCCCCAGAAAAGTATTTGACAAAATTCAACACTCTTTTTTTTTTTTTTAAATAAAAACGCAGCAAAATTGGAATAGAGTAATCATACTCAATGGGCAAAAACTAAAACCATTTCCCCTAAGTACAGGAACAAGACAGGGATGCCCTCTTTCACCATTCTTATTCAATACAGTACTGGAAGTCCTGGCCATAGGGATCAGACAAGAAGAAGAAATAAAATGCATCCAAATTGGAAAGGAAGAAGTAAAACTCTCATTGTTTACAGATGACATGATATTGTACATAGAAAACCCTAAAGACTTCATAAAAAATGACTAGAATTAATAAATGAATTTGGAAACATAGCAGGATACAAAACACTCAAAAATTCATAGCATTTTTAGTATATGTGCTACCGAAGCGAGCACAAAAATTCATAGCATTTTTATACATCAATAGTGAACTCTCAGAAAGTGAAACTAAAAAGGAAAAAAATCCCATTTATCATTTCTACAAAAATTAAGATACTTAGGAATAAACTTAACTAAGGAGGTAAATGTCTTTTACTCTGAAAACTACAAGACATAGAAAAAAGAGATAGAGGAAGACATAAACAAGTGGAAGAATATACCATGTTCATAGGTTGGTAGACTCAACATCATTAAAATGTTCATACTATCTGAAGCAATCTATAGATTCAGTGCAATCCTATTAAAATACCAATGGCACATTTCAAAGACCTAGAACAAACACTCCAAAACTTTATATGGATCCAAAAAAGACCCTGAATATCCACAGCAATCTTGAGAAAGAAGAACAAAGAGGAATCACAATACCAGATATCAAGTTATACTACAAAGTCACTGTGCTCAAAACAGTCTGGTACTGGCACAATAACAGGCATATAGGTCAATGGAACAGAACAGAGAACCCAGAAATAAGTCCAAGCCATTATGTTCAATTAATATTTAACAAAGAAGGTGAGAACATACAATGGAGTCAAGACAGTCTCTTCAATAAATGGTGCTGGTAAAATTGGAAAGGTACATGCAAAAAAAAAAGAAAGAAAGAAAAAAGTAGACCACCAACTAGAGCACCATACACAAAAAATAAACTTAAAATGGACAAAAGATTTAAATATAAGGTGTGAAACCATAAAGTCCTAGAAGAAACCAAAATCTCAGACATTTCTTGTAGCAATATGTTTAACAATACATTTCCTGGGGCAATGGAAACTAAGGAGAAAATAAACAAATGGGATTACGTTGAAATAAAAAGCTTCTGCACAGCAAAAGAAACCATCAACAAAACAAGAGAGCCTACTACATGGAAGAACATATTTGCCATGTTTAATATTCAGCATATTTAATTGGATTGCCCATTTTTAATTGGATTTTTATCTTTCTTTTGTTAAGTTGTGTGAGACATAAAAAAAAAATGCTTCAAGTCACTAATCATTCGAGAGATGCAAAACAAAATGACAATGAGGTACCATCACACCTGTCAGAATGGCTGTGATCAACAAATCAACAGAGACAGTGCTGGCGAGGATGTGGAGGAAAGGGAATCCTAGTGCACTGCTGGTGGGAATGCAGACTGGTGCAGCGACTGTGGAGAACAGTATGGAGTTTCCTCAAAAAACTAAAAATGGAACTCCCATTTGACCCAGTGATCCCACTTCTAGGTATATATCAAAAAACAAAACAAAAAAACAGAAACACCAAACTGAAAGAATATATGCACCCCTTTGTTCATAGCAGCACAATTCACCATAGCTAAGATTTGGAAACAGTCTAAGTGCCCATCAGCAGATGAGTGGATAAAAAAACTATGGTGCATATACACAATGGAATACTCTGCAGCAATAAAAAAGAAAGAATTCTTACCATTGCAGCAGCATGGATGAACCTGGAGAATATTGTGAGGAGCTAAATAAACCAGTCAGTGTATCACATGATCTCACTCATATGTGGAATTTAATGAACCAAATAAACTGATGTCAAAAATAGACCTGGAATTATAGAAGCATTAACAGACTGTTGAACCTCAAAGGGAAGGCAGGGGTGGGTGGGTGGGAAGAGATCAACCAATGAACTTTTATGCATATATGCATAACCTGTGGACACAGACAGTGGGGTGTTAGAGCCTGGGGCTGGGGGTGGGAGGAAGTGGGCGGGAGGGAGCAGGCTAGAAGAGGTTAATGGGGAAAAGGAGAATCTATGTACTACTTTCATCAAAGATTTTTAAAATAAATAAAATAGCCGAAACCTGTTTGACTCAATGGATAGAGCGTCGGCCTGCAGACTGAAAGGTCCCAGGTTCGATTCTGGTCAAGGGCATGTACCTTGGTTGCGGGCACATCCCCAGTAGGGGGTGTGCAGGAGGCAGCTGATGGATGTTTCTCTCTCGTCGATGTTTCTAACTCTCTATCCCTCTCTCTTCCTCTCTGTAAAAGATCAAAATATATTTTTAAAAATAAACAAATCAATAAAAATCTATAGAAAAAATGAATGGAAAAATATCCTTGAGTGAGGATTAACAAAGCAAAACAAAGAAGATAGAAGAAAAATGGCCAAAACGGGTAAAAAAGATGGAGATTGTTTGCAAAGAAATGAATATGTAAAGAAAAGTCATATGGACACTGTAGAACTTAAAATTTCACATCTGAATTGGATCATGCAAGGTTTTGCAGGGATTGGAGTGAGAAGACAGTGAATTTGAAAGAAAAGCAATGGAGACTAAGTCAGCAGAGAGAGAGAGGGGTGAGCGGCGAGGGTGGCACTGTGACCCCCGCACCATTGGACTGTTGAGCCACTTGCACCGGCAGCTTTGCCTGTTTACAACCTGTGCCGCACGGTCCTCCGTAGGAGGGATCCTGGACCTGCTGCCGCACTCGGCCTGGCGCTCTGGTGCAGGGGGGAACCTGGGGTGCAGCCCTCGCTGCACCACCACCCTGCTGTGGGCTGGGTCTTGCCTCCCACACGACAGGCCCCCAAACAACCCATAGTCTCCAGAGCCAAGTTAGGCTGTGAGTGATAGATCCTCCCTTCCCCCAGCTGGTGGACGGAGGATGACGTAACCTGCACCTGCAGCCGGACATTCCTGAGCACCTAGCCAGGCACCTTCTATGGACTGTACACTGAACCACCCATCAGCACCTGCCAGATACCCCAAGTCCCGATTCTAAGTGCCTAATCATGTGCCTTATATGAAACCACCCATCAGCGTGTGCCAAGTACCCTAAGCCCCATCCCTTCCCATTCCTCCCCTCAAAAGGTGTGTCCCCCCTGCACATTTGGCCACTCTCCCCTTGTGAGACAGCCCGGCAGGTCCTTCTCTCATAAAGCCTGTGGTCCTGGTTTTTGGCCTGTCCCGTTTTTCATTTGGTGCCAAACCCAGGAGAGGTGCACGGGAGCGTGGACGATCCTTGAGCCTAGCCCCCGAGCTTCTGGATCCTGCTCCGGCTCTGCTCCGTGGCATGGTTCTGAGATGATCAGTCCGCTCAGACACCTCTCGGACCCTGCCGTACCAGGACACGTGGGGATCTCGTGGCTGCCTCACCTGTAGGCTTCAGGGACTCTCCCCCACCCCCCGTTCCCTGCACCTGGAAAGGCCTCAGAGTTTTCCCGTCTACTCAGCTAGCCCAGACCGGGACACTGCTCTGCTCCCCAGGAAAGGTCTGGGGTGACGACCTTGGGACCTCAGCTCTGCAGTGGACGCTCCTTTCCTCCCCAGCTCCCGGTGGCCCTTCCCGCCGGTCATGGGGGCCTCTCAGTCCAGACCCCTCTACACGCCCTTCGGGGTCCTCTCGCCAGTCACTTGGTCTTTCCGGACAGATCAAACCAAAGACGCTCACTTTTTTTCTTTAACTACCTGGCCACAATATAAACTCGACGGAGTCTCTCTGTGGCCTTAAAATAGCACTTTTAATTCCAATATTCTCCGAGATCTAGATAATTTTTCCTACTGGATAGGGAGGTCTCAGAGATCCCTACAAACAGTCTCCCTTTCCCCCTCCACTCTCTCCCCTCGCTTTACTCCTCGTTCCACCCTGGCAAAGCCTTTGCCCTCACAAACCTGTCCTCGGCCCCTTTCTGTCTTCTGACTCTTTCTACCCAGCAAATAATTCCTCTCCACCTCACCCACCCCCCGCCACCCCTTACAACTTGCTGCACAGTCCGCGCCCCACGCTCTCCCTCTGAGAATTCTAACCGCCGCCTTCCCCTGTGCTCTCCGCCAATCTCTGCCCCGTGACCGCCAGCAACCGAATCACAGGTGGCTGGCCACTCCCTCCTCACTGCCTGATCTTCCTGAGAGCCCAAATCCTGCGAGCGTGAGCTCCAAAACAGCCTTTCCCATCTAACACTCATCCTCAGGCCCAAAGACGGCCTTCCTCCATGGCCTCTTCTATTCCCTCGCCCACTCTGCCCCGGAGGGAGCAGCAGGAGTCCACGTCCCGTTCTCTGTCCAGCCTCACAGATGGAGGGCATCTCGGGTTTCCTTTTCCTCTGACCTGACCACCTTTACTCCCCGACACACGCTGCAACTTCAGGTCCCCAAAGCCTCAAAAAGGCCTCATTTGCCTGACCTCTAAGGTCTTTAATAACAGACAAGGAGACAAATCCAAAATCAAAGGCCAGGCCAGGCCAAGGCTGAGGCCCAGTAGGGGGCCTTCCAGCTTCTAACCACAGCTCTCACGAACCCCAAACCAAGTGCCGGTCCTCCAACCGCAGGTAAGTCAGGGGCTAAGCCCCCTCCAGGCCTCCTTCAAATGCAGCCAGGAAGGACACTGAGCCAAGTCCTGCCCAAACCCGAGACCCCCCCTGGGCCCTGCCCCAGGTGCGGAGGGAAGGCCCCGGAAATCAGACTGTCGTCTGGCCCTCCGGTCTGGCCTCAGCGAGTCCAGCAAGGCCGTTCTCTGGATCCGGTTTGGAGCCCCCAGACCTCCTGGGACTGGCCACTGAAGAAGCTGCCCCGGCCCTGACAGGGCCCCGCAGACTCTCATCTCCAGGCAGAGCCTCGGGGAACAGCTGTGGGGGCAGGTAAGCCGATCTCCTTTTTAATGGACACGGGGCCACTCATTCTGCCCTCTCTGAGTTCGCTGGGGCCCTCGTCCCCTCCTCAGCCTCTATTATGGGGGTGGGGTTAGTCTCACGGCCATTAGCCACCTCACCCCACACTGCATCTCCCCAAGTTCCCCTCCAGCTTTTCTCATCCTACCTCGGTGCCCGGCCAGGGCTGCCGTGCATCCCCGCAGAAAGCCCAGCTGTCCCAACCCACAGCACCTGCCTCAGTGTCACTCTCCCCACAGGCCGAGCCATTTCTGGGACGTGAACGCCTTATCTCCTCTATGATCATTGTCTCTAGGAAGAACGTGGAAGTTTAAAAATTCAAGTGGCTAGAGGCCTGGGAACAGGCTTTGGGCCTCCTCTCTCCTCCCCCTGCCTTTTCTCCAGCCTCATCTTCTCTGCTCCTTTCCTTCCCTTCTCTGTTCCCTTGGATAACAGCCCATTCTGGCATTCCCTTCCTCTTTCACTGCAATACAATCTCAAACACTCTTCTGTCACCGTGATGATTGGTAGCACCATGGCAACGACCCTCTCAGCTTGGAGTGCAGAACTGGGAAAAAGAACCCTTTCTCCCCACACTTTTCAGCTTGTCTCCATGCTAGGGATTTTCTTCCTCTGTGGGGAGAACACTTACATCTGTCTCTCCGTCAGCTGGACAGGAGCCTGTACTCTCATCTGTCTCTCACCCAGTGTAGATGCAGCCCCAATGATCAGTCTTTACCTGTCCCCGTAACCCACCATATCTGACACAAAAGAGGAGTCCCGATCATCCCTCTCCTTGTCACCCTCGGCATCACAGCAGGGGTTGGAACTGCCACAGGGAGCTTACCCACTGCTCTATCTACTTTGAAACCCTGTTGATGCCCAGCAAGGCGTAAATCTGGGAAAACAAGAACCTCACTCCCAGGGTAACCTCTCCTCCCCTTTCACATCACTAATAAGGCAACTAACCCCTACTCTCTTCCCTCCTAAAAATAGCATCTAGGTCTCAGTTGTATTTCAGCTCCAGGCCCAGAAAAGCAGCAAAACCAGACAGGTGACGCTGTGGCCGCCTCAGGACCAGCTTTTACCTCCCCAGTCACTCAACAGATGCTCTCAAGACTTCACCAACCAGTCTCTTGGAGAAATCATGCTGCTGCAACCTCGTCCAGCACGGAAAACACTCCCTGTTTTTTGCTCACATACCCCATAGCTTTTCCCACTATTAGGCCCACTTGTATCTATTCCTTTAATTTTGCTCTTTGGCCCATCTCATGCATTGTTTCACTAGTTTTTTTTTTTTGCAGAACAAAATGCAAGTGTTCACCAACCAGAAGGTAGGTGAGATCTATCTGGCCATGAATTCAGAACCTAAAGACACCTAGGTCACCAGAATCCTTGAGACCCCCGGTAGACACACCTGACAATGTCCCCTCTCAGCAGCAGGTAACTACGGAAGACGGACCTTCACCCCCTGTCCTTACCTGGACTCTCAATTTTTAAAAATGTTACCAAAAGCCTGGAATGACAGGTGCTCCCTTCCCCCAACTGGTGGACGGAGGATGACGTAACCTGCACCTGCAGCCGGACATTCCTGAGCACCTAAGCAGGCACCTTACATGGACTGTACACTGAACCACCCATCAGCACCTGCCAGATACCCTAAGCCCCTGATTCCTAAGTCCCTAGGTCCCTAATCATGTGCCTTACATGAAACCACCAATCAGCGTGTGCCGAGTGCCCTAAGCTCCGTCCCTTCCCATTCCTCCCCTCAAAAGGCGTGTTCACCCAGCACGTGCGCTCCCTTCCTTTGGGAGGCTGCCCGCAGGTCCTTCTCCTCCAATAAAGCCTGTGTCCTGGTTCCCGGCCGCTGTCTCGTCTTCCATGAGTCCCCAGTTCCAGCACACGGGCGGGTCCCTCTCGGAGGCCTCACCTGGGGATGGGACCAGAACCCGATCTGTGCGGACCCCACAGGGCCACCTGTCAGCCATTAGGATCACGTGTTCCCAGGGTTGGTCCCAGGCAGCGGCAGCCTCTGCCCCTCCTGCCCAGTGGCTCGCGGTGGAGGGCTCCCTGACCCGCACGCACTAGGGTCCTCCCCTGGAGGCAGACCCGCAATCTCCCCACACACGCCAGAGCATTTACAAAGTAGCCTCTCAGGGGCCCCGCTTTCCTGTCCGGGTAAATGGCGACCCAGCCACTGGGAGGATTAAGTCCAGCCAAGCTCATCATGGGCCCTTCTCCCAGGCCAGGGGAGTGGAGCACTGGAGAGATCCTTGTGTGCTTCCCCTGCCCACATATAAATCTAAAAAGTAATGCTAAACTGCAAAGCAAGTGCAGTGAAGCCCAGCCAGCGTGGCTCAGGGCTGAGCATCAACCTAGGAACCAGGGTCATGACTCAATTCCCGGGCAGGGCACGTGCCAGGCTGCAGGCTCAATTCCCCGTGTGGAACATGCAGGAGGCAGCTGATCAGTGACTCTCTCACCATCGATGTTGCTCTCTCTCCCTCTCTATTCAATAAAAATCAATAAAAATATACTTAAAAATTAAAAAAAAAAAAGTGCAGTAAAGTCCGTCAAAATTCTGACTTTTGTTGATAACTTCCAGTGCTTTTTTTCTTGGCAGGTCCCTTTAAAACTCATTTCCCCACGGTTTTAGGGTCTTGGTGCTTACTTGTTCAGCCAGCTCCTTAATAGGCAAGACCCCCCCTCAGCGTGGAGCTTTGGGCAGAGAGGGCGGGCTGCCACCTGCTGCCCTCCACTCCCAGTTGTGGTGAAGACCCGGCCCGTAGGCAGGCAGGGTGGGCTCAGAGAGCTGGTTCCTCCGGCTGCCACCAGGCTGCCACCAGGCCAGCCTCGCCAGCACCTGCCCTGGGGCCTGCCAAAGGACAGGCTGACGCTGGCTAATGACGGAGCCATCCCAAATATTGACACTGCCCCACGGACGTGACTCCTCTCCTCCTGCTCACCGACAGGCCTCTCCCCCACAAGGACTCCCCCAGGGGACTCTCGGGCCCCCCTGGCCTCTCTCTCCTCATCAAAAGGGAGCGTCTGCGTTTCCCTCAGGCTGCTGTTGAGAAGCCTGAGCCGGTCCACAGCAGCAAAGGGGTTCAGTTCTGCACTCCCCAGCCCTGGCCGCCAGCTGTCTCGTCCTGGGCCCTCATGGCCTCCCCTGGGACCGAGCCACCTAGTCCTGACCCTTTGCCGGCCAGGCGTTCTCCCTGTGTGTTCACATCTCCACTTGCAGTGGGTGTGTCTATGTTCAAATCCCCCTTTATAAGAACCCAGTCATAGCAGGGGCTCACCCTGCTCCTATATAAGCTGGGGGGAGGGAATTCAGTTCAACCCTAACGCTTCGTGATGGTTCATTTATGCAGCAACTGGGCAGCTGGGCCGGACACTGCTCGGTGTTTTCTGCGAGGGCATTTTTGCATGAAATTGACACTTCGATGGGTGAACTGAGCAAGAGAACAGAGCCTGACCTCCCCTGAGCAAGAAGGAATTCTGTGGGGAAGCACGGGACCTGGTTGGAAAGGACCTTGCTGAAGGTGGCCACCCCTGCCTTGATTTTTTCCAAACAAGTCTGAGCCCCTGGTATTTTACAGGAATCTCTGTGTTTAGTCTTCAGACCAGATCTTGTAGAAGCATGTGCTTTCTCAAGGATACTCACCCTGCTGACTGTGTCTAGAGGCTAATTTTAGTTCAAGCTGTCATGACAATAAAAGCCTAAGGAGGCAGGCGAAGAGGACTGTTTGGTTCCTTTAGCCAGGCAGTCCCTTAGCCCTGTCACAGAAACGTGTGTCAGAGTGATCATTCATCTGTCACTCAGGGTCTGCTGGTCAGTCCTGGCAGAATCCCACCAACAGATGGCCTTTGACTCAAACCGTAATCCTTCCCGGAGTCTACAGCCTATAAATCTCTCCGATCAGATCTGGGACTGGCCAAGCCCCACACTGCATGAGCAAATTCCTTAACATAAATTGTGTGTGTAGCCGGCACCGGTTTGGCTCAGTGGATAGAGCGTCAGCCTGCGGACTGAAAGGTCCCAGGTTCGATTCCGGTCAAGGGCATGTACCTTGGTTGCGGGCACATCCCCAGCAGGGGTGTGCAAGAGGCAGCTGATCGATGATTCTCTCTCATCGATGTTTCTAACTCTCTATCCTTCTCTCTTCCTCTCTGTGAAAAATCAATAAAATATATTTTTTTTAAAAATTAAAAAAATAAAATTAAAAAAAATAAATCGTGTGTGTGTGTTATAGATAGATAAATGATATAGATATAGATATAGATTTTAACTCTTGTTTTTTGATTAGTATATTTAAAGATAATTTCCCTTGATGCATTGCTCTATGTCCCACAATTTAACACTCAGTTCTGGCTATTTCTTAATATCTCTTATGATTTTTTATTATGTTAATTTGAGAACATATAAAAACTATTTTTTGTTATTAATTTTTATTTTCCTGCCTTTTGGAGAGAGGACATAGTTTAAATTACATAGTTTTAATATATATATATTGATTTCAGAGAGGAAGAGGGAGAGAAAGGTAGAAATATGAATGATGAGAGAGAATCATCCATCAGCTGCCTCCTGCATGCCCCCACTAGGGATTAAGCTTGCAACCTGGGCCTGTGCCTTAACTGGGAATTGAACCCTGACCTCCTGTTTGATAGGTTGACACCCAACCACTGAGCCCCCTGAGCTCTTCCACATTTTGAGTCCCTGAAAGTTACTGAGCCTTCCTTGGCCCCGCCTGCTTGCATAAATGATTGCATTGCTCAAACCTTCTACATACCTGTTTATTGGTTTCTGAGGGAGCTTTTTAAAATCTCCAAGACAATTGTTTATTTCTCCCTGTCCTTCTATCACTTGCAGGTTCACATATTTTGAATCTATGGTTTTAGAGGCGCATGTTATAACTAGAGGCCCGATGCATGAAATTCATGCAAGGATAGACTTCCTTCCCCCGGATGCTGGCTCTGTGGCCCCACCTTCACCTGGTGCTGCCCGTGTCTGCTGCCACACCCCAGGTCCCGGGTTCCAGAGAGCCTCCAATTGATCACCCCGCAGAGTGTGGCCTGGGCTTCCCTCTGTGGAGCAATCGTGGGGCAATGCCCTCCCCCTCCCCCTGACCAATCACGCACTCGCTGGCCCTGCACCAGTGCGTGTCATAGTGTGGTCATCCGAAGGTGGTTCTGCTGTTTGGGAGATTTGCATGTTATGCTTTTATTATTATATATGATTATTTTATCAGTATTTAACCTCCACCTTTGTCCTTTGTGATATTTTTCCTTGGTTTCTATTTTATCAGTTATTAAAATCATGGTCTTCACTGTCTCTCCACTTGTATGGAATTTCTAGCATTCTTTACTTCCAATCTTGCAGTGCTTTTTTAAAGCTGTCTGTAGATAATATATTATCAGATTTATTTTTATTTTGTGAGTTCTCTCTCTTAATCGGTGTTTAATGAATTACACTTATGCTTCTTTCCATCTGACTCCATCGTTCCCGTTGACTCTTCTGTGCTTAGTCCACGTGGAGTGTGGGTGTGAGGCGTGGCCCAGGAGGGGTGTGCTGGGAGGCTCTGCTGTGTGGGAAGCTCTCCCTCCATCCAGCTGCCTTGGCGCCTGTGGCACAGCAGTGCCATGTGGAGGCGCTACTTTTGGATCCTGTTTTGTGTGTCTCCCTCCACTAACACTACAATGGCCTTGATTGCCGATCTAGCCACGGCACCGGAGAGTGAGCCTTCCTAATGTATTCTCATGTTCTAAAGCATTTGGGTATTCAGGTCCTTTCCATACATATTAAGCTTATCTGTGCCCACCCAGATACCTGCTGGGTCAGGAACGTGGGCACCTTCTCTGTGTTGAGTCTCCCAATATGGCTCCTCACGTATGTAGGTCTTCCTCATTTCCTTTATCGGCATTTTCTCTCTCACCACACATTTCTGGTTCAAGGTCTCCGTAATTTATAGCGAAGTATTCATTTTCTTTAGACTTTGTTAGCCCAAAAACAAAAGGCCAAAGTGAGAGGCAACAGGAATCTATCTGAAATAAAAAGGAACAGCTGTTCGGTAAGCACACCGCAGGCAGAGCCCAAGCAGCGCTCTGATGGGAGCCCGAGGCCAGGGCTCGGGGGGAGGGACGGCTCCTGCCCAGGCGCGGCTTCCTCTGGTGCAGACGCGCCGACTCAGGCGCCGGTCAGACAACGTGCTCGGTGTCCGGCCTGGTGCTCAGGGCACTGCTCTCTGGGAATCCTGCACACAGGGCTTCCCGAGGCCAGGCCGCTGGCCCGCCACAGGTCCCTGTGCTCCCACACCCAGAGGCTGGAAGTCAGATGCGTAAGGCAGCTCCCGGGATGGCTGACCCCCGGGATGGCAGCTCCCGGGATGGCAGCTCCCGGGATGGCTGACCCCGGGATGGCTGACCCCCGGGATGGCAGCTCCCGGGATGGCAGCCCCCGGGATGGCAGCCCCCGGGATGGCAGCTCCCGGGATGGCAGCTCCCGGGATGGCTGACCCCCGGGATGGCAGCTCCCGGGATGGCTGACCCCCGGGATGGCAGCCCCCGGGATGGCAGCTCCCGGGATGGCAGCTCCCGGGATGGCTGACCCCCGGGATGGCAGCTCCCGGGATGGCAGCTCCCGGGATGGCTGACCCCGGGATGGCAGCTCCCGGGATGGCTGACCCCTGGGATGGCAGCTCCCGGGATGGCTGACCCCCCGGGATGGCTGACCCCCGGGATGGCAGCTCCGCTCCATTTTAAAGTGGCTCCATTGGTACTGATTTTTCCCAGGTGATTGGCACCAATGTTATGCTTTTCCTTCTCACGTCCTCGTGTACATTGTTGGCCGATAGAAATGCAATGATCTTCGTGCTGGCTGTTTGTCTTTTTACCCTGTTTCTCTTGGACAGGTCCCGTTTTGTGGTGTTGGTTTAAGAGCTGCCTTTTTGTTCCTGTTTTGTTTGCCCTTAGGACCACTTCCAGAGACGTTACCTGCCGTGCTTCATCATTTCCACTAGTTTCCCTGGCCATCCTAGGAGCTGTCTGGCCTGTGCTAGTGAAGCATCTGACAGGAGACCCCCCTGGCACTCTGATGGACACAGACCTCCAGCACAGTCATCCTCACTCCATCCCGGCCCACGGCCAGCGTGGGCACATGCCCCCGGTGCTAACCAGCCGAGGGTTCCCGCCTCAGGCCTGGTTTCCTCCAGAATCCAAGTCCTCCTACCCACCCTCTCCCCGCCCCTCCGCAGGCGAACGCTGCAGCCGCCCAGGCCTCCTCCGTGCTCACAGGAGGGCTGACTCGGGGGTCCTGGCCTAGCAGCGGTGGTGCTGACGCCCTGGCACCATCACCAGTTGCTTTTCGAGGTTCTGTCTCCGTGCTCCTGGGCCCTGAGTCTGAGGCCCAAACAGAGGCCGTGGTCTCAGCCCCTGGCACCCTGACAATTCCTGGGAGTTTTAAAAGGTCTGTGTCTGGGCACGGACCCTGAACTGGCCCAGCCAGGATGTGAGGGTGGGCGGGCCAGGCTCTTGGCGAAAGCTCTTGCTCAGCCGGGCGGAGGGCTGCCCGCCCCGCCCGCACTGCCCCTGCAGGAGTGACGGAGCCTGTGGCTCCCGCCCTCATGGGCGGCTGCCTGGCCTCTCGCCTCTCGGAGCCACAGGTCTCTGCCATCAGCTGGTCAGGACAGCCTCAGCCTGTGACGCTTCCCCACCGCACTGGAGGCATTCTGGCCCAGCTAGCACCTCCCGCGCCCCCCCCCCCCGGGGCTCCCCCGGGGCAGGCCCGTGGGGCTGGCGAGGCCCTGCATCTGTCCTGGGACTGTGACAGGAGCCCGGGTGCGGGAAACAGACCTGTGAATCCTGGTCCAGCCGCAAACCTCCCGAACCCTGGGCCACGTTCTGGGTCAGAGCCCGGACTGCACAGGCCCCCACGGCCCGGAGGCTCTCACAGTGAAGTCATTCTTTAAAAATTCTTTTTCATAAAGAGAGTCCCCAGATATGAGCGGCTTCAGACCACACAGAACTCGGATGTGCTCTTCCCCACCCCATGGGGCTTAGACCCGCTCCAGACGCCTCAGTACCTCTCCTCCCCGGCCCGCAGAGATGGAGACACAGCGCGGTGCGTTGCGGGCCCCTTTAATGCACAGTGGCCGCGCACGGCCGGGCCCAGGGGGCTGGGCGGCTAGGGCCGCGGGCTGCCTGGGGGGGCCGCCGGGGCGCCCATGTGGCTGTGGATCCAGTCGAGGTAGCGGCTGACGCGGGTGTAAACGCCGTAGTTGTGGAGGCGCCCGCAGCCCTCGCCCCAGCTCACCAGGCCCACAAGGAACCAGGTGCCCCGGAAGGAGGCCACCATGGGCCCCCCGCTGTCGCCCTCGCAGGCGTCCTGCGGGTCCCCGAGGATGCCCGCACACAGCATGTTCTCCGACACGGCGTTGTGCATGACCTGGGCGCACTGGCCCTGCGGGGCCACGGGGATCCGGATGAAGCTGAGGATGGAGGTGCGGTTGCGCCCCGTCTCGCTGCGGAAGCCCCAGCCGGTCACCACGGTCTCCCGGCCCTCGCGGGCCAGCTCGCGCTCCGCCAGGCCGCCGTCCGGCAGGCACACGGGCACGACGGTCTGCGAGAGCGGGGCGGCCTGCGCCAGGCGCAGCAGCGCGATGTCGTTGTCGGAGGTGCTCCTGCTGTAGTTGGGGTGCACGAGCACCTCCGTGATGTCCAGGTCCACCTCGCCCTTCTCCCGGCGCCTCAGGTCGTACTCCCCTGCGGGCAGAGGGCGGGCCGAAACTCAGCCCCCGACAGAGCGCCGGAGAGCAGGGGCTGCGTCTGGAGAGCGAGCCTGCAGCCAGCGGGCACCGGACCTGCCATGGGGGCGCAGGGCAGGAGCAGCAAGGCCTGGAGAGGAGCCGGAGGGGATGGGATCTGCAGGGAAGCAAGGTCCGGGCCACAGCGGGCGCCCGTCCTCTCAGGCTGGCTGGTCCCGCAGAGCCGGCCACAGGCCTGCGGGGATTGCCGGAGCGAGCCGGCTCCCGGCAGCACGTCTGTCCGTCTCTTTGGCAGAGAACGGGTGAGCATCCCACTCCCAGAAGCAGGACAGAGTGGGGCGCGGCTCGGCCGCAGGCGGCAGGGAAGCAGCCGGCTGGGTGGGGATGCCGGTGGGGATGTGGCCCGGAGGCCAGCAGGGCCAGGTCTGTGCAGAGGGCGCACACGCTGCATGAGCGCCTGGCCTGCGGGAGGGCAGGAGCGGCCGCCGCCCGCGGGAAGGAGGCAGGCCTCTGACCATCGCCTCTGCAGGGCTCAAGCACCCCTGGGGCAGGGTCCCCACACCTGCCCCCGCGCCCCCGCGCCCCCCGCAGCCGCCCCCCGCACCGAGCCTGACGGTGAGCTTCCGGGCGGGCTGCATGCAGTGGGCGGCCGTCAGCACCCAGGCGGGGTGCACCAGCACCGCCCCGCAGGCCAGCTTCTTCTTCGAGTCCAGCAGGGCCACCTGGCGGGGAGGGAGCAGCTGTCTCGCACCCCAGCCCCCGGCGGCCAGGCCCGCTGCCCGCCCTGTTCTGGCACTTTCTGCCTCTGCAGTCAGAGCCGGCCTGTCCCCCCCTCAGCGCCGTAGCACTGGCCTCCCCCGCACAGGCAGCACCTCCCTTTTCTGTGCCCGGCCGCTGCCCCTCACCTGCCAGGGGCTCTCCCCCTGCAGGGTCAGCTTCCCGTTGACCAGCCGCGGCTGGCCCGCCTGGTCCTGGTCCGCGCAGCACTTCAAGGCGGCCGGGCCCTTCCTGTCCGCCGGGCCCCACGGCCTCCCGCAGGGGAAGCTCACTGCGGAGGGGAGGGGGGGGTGAGGGCCTGCCGCACCCCCAACCCGCCCTCGGCCCTCCGCTCGGCCCTGCCCCGCCCCCGCCTGTGGGGAGGACCCTGAGGTGCAGGAGGGGTGCTGCCACACGGTGAGGGAGGAGGGGGCATTCTCGGGGATCCGAGAGAGAGAGAGAGAGAGAGAGAGAGAGAGAGAGAGAGAGAGAGAGAGAGAGAGAGAGGAGGCCGCCTGGCAGAGCGGAGGGCGGACAGGGCTGGGGGGCAGCACCCGCTGAGGGAGCACTCCCCTCGGTGACAGCCATCGGCGCCAGGGACGCAGGGCAGGCACCCGAGGCGCCCCCAGGGCGGACGGGCAGGGAGGGGGCAGCTGTGTGGGGAGAGCCTGGACCTGCTCTGCAGGGCTGCAGCCACACACTCACACACACACCCACACCCACCCCGCCCCGCGCACGCGCACACACACACCCCGCCCTGCACACACACACACACTCCGCCACCCACACACACACACACCCCGCCACCCACACACACACCCCGCCCCCCACCCCCCCAGACACACACACACACTCCGCCCCCCCATCCCCCCAGACACACACACACCCCGCCCCGCACACACACACACACACACAACCCGCCCCCCACACACACACACCCCCCGCCCTGCACACACACACACTCCGCCACCCACACACACACACACACTCCGCCACCCACACACACACCCCGCCCCCCACCCCCAGACACACACACACACCCCGCCCCCCACACACACACACCCCGCCCCGCACACACACACACACTCCGCCACCCACACACACACCCCGCCCCCCACCCCCCAGACACACACACACCCCGCCCCCCACACACACACACCCCCCGCCCTGCACACACACACACACTCCGCCACCCACACACACACACACTCCGCCACCCACACACACACCCCGCCCCCCACCCCCCAGACACACACACACACTCCGCCACCCACACACACACCCCGCCCCCCTATCCCCCCAGACACACACACACCCCCCGCGCACACACACACACACACACACACACTCACACACCCCGCCCCGCACACACACACCCCGCGCACACACACACACTCACACACACACACCCTGCCCCGCACACACACACGCACACACACACACACACTCACACACCCCACCCCTCGCACACACACACACACACACACACACACACCCTGCCCCGCACACACACACACACACACACACACCCCGCCCCGCGCGCACACACACACACACACACACACACACACACACACACACCCTGCCCCGCGCACAAACACACACACACACACACACACACCCCGCGCACACACACACACACACTCACACACCCCGCCCCGCGCACAGAGGGCCACCGGGCCTGGGGCCCGGCCCAGCACAGACGGTGGCCCAGGGCGGCCGGGGGTGGCCCGGCGCCGCCAGCAGGCGCCGGCGGCGGGACCGCAGGGACGGGGGGCGGGCAGGGGCTGCGGGCCTGGCCCGGGCGGACGGCCTGCAAGCAGGCGCCCAGGGCAGCCGCCGCCCCCGGACCTGCCAGCCGCTGCCTCCCGGTGGGCCTGGGCACTCGGCCCGGCGCCTTCCCGCCAGACAGGGCGGGCAGGGCGGGCAGCGACGGGGCCGCGCCGACCAGGCCGGGCCGGGGAGCCGCCAGGCACCTGCCGGCCAGAATCGAACCGGGCCTGATGGTCCGCAGGCCGGTGCCCTGGCCACTGCGCCACTGGCCAGGGCGGGACTGTGGGCCGTTCTCAGTGAAGGACCATAAAGCTGAGGGACGGCCTGAAAGGGCACAGAGCCCAGGACGGACAGCAGGAGAGACAGGGAACGGGTGTCTGAGGGAGCGGGCGGCGGACAGGGGCGGCGGGCCGGCGGCGGGCAGCAGCCCAGGGCGGACAGGGGCGGACAGGGGCGGACAGGGGCGGACAGGGGCGGCGGCGGGCAGCAGCCCAGGGCGGACAGGGGCGGACAGGGGCGGCGGCGGGCAGCAGCCCGGGGCGGACAGGGGCGGACAGGGGCGGCGGCGGGCAGTAGCCCGGGGCGGACAGGGGCGGACAGGGGCGGACAGGGGCGGACAGGCCGGCGGTGGGCAGCAGCCCCGGGCGGACAGGGGCGGACAGGGGCGGACAGCAGCCCCGGGCGGACAGGGGCGGACAGGGACGGACAGGGGCGGACAGGGGCGGACAGCAGCCCCGGGCGGACAGGGGCGGACAGGGACGGACAGGGGCGGACAGGGGCGGACAGCAGCCCCGGGCGGACAGGGGCGGACAGGGGCGGACAGGGGCGGACAGCAGCCCCGGGCGGACAGGGGCGGACAGGGGCGGACAGGGGCGGACAGGGGCGGACAGCAGCCCCGGGCGGACAGGGGCGGACAGGGGCGGACAGGGGCGGACAGCAGCCCGGGGCGGACAGGGGCGGACAGCAGCCCGGGCGGACAGGCCGGGCGGCGGCGGGCAGCAGCCGGGGCGGACAGGCCGGCGGCCTGGCTCCCTGGCCCCGGGCCGGGCTCACCTGTGGGCTCGCACAGCTGGTGGTCGTCCGCCAGCCGGTAGCCGGGCGCGCAGCTGCAGCGGCGCCCGCCCGCCTCCTCGCGGCAGTGCTGGGCGCAGCCCCCGTTGTCCAGCGAGCAGTTGGAGAAGCGCGCCTCTGGCGGACAGGCACCGTGGAGCGGCCGCCGAGCCCCGTGGGGGTCCCCTCCTCCCCCCGAGGGGCTCCCCTCCTCCCCCCGCGGGGCTCCCCTCCTCCCCCCATGAGGCTCCCCTCCTCCCCCATGGGGCTCCCCTCCTCCCTCCCCCCATGGGGCTCCCCTCCTCCCTCCGCGCCCCCCCATGGGGCTCCCCTCTTCCCCTCCCCCCCATGGCGCTCCCCCTCCTCCCCTCCCCCCATGGGGCTCCCCTCCTCCCCCCGCGGGGCTCCCCTCCTCCCCCCGCGGGGCTCCCCTCCTCCCCTCCTCCCCCATGGGGCTCCCCTCTTCCCCTCCCCCCATGGCGCTCCCCCTCCTCCCCTCCCCCCATGGGGCTCCCCTCCTCCCCTCCCCCCCATGGCGCTCCCCCTCCTCCCCTCCCCCCATGGGGCTCCCCCTCCTCCCCCCATGGCGCTCCCCCTCCTCCCCTCCCCCCATGGCGCTCCCCCTCCTCCCCTCCCCCCATGGCGCTCCCCCTCCCCCCCATGGCGCTCCCCCTCCCCCCATGGGGCTCCCCCTCCCCCGCCATGGCGCTCCCCCTCCTCCCGTCCCCCCATGGGGCTCCCCCTCCCCCCATGGCGCTCCCTCCTCCCGCCCCCACGCCCCGCGCCCGCCTGTGCACTCACCGCTCCCGCAGAAGCGGCCCTCCCAGCCCTGGTCACAGACACAGCGGAAGCCGCCGATGCCGTCGATGCAGGAGCCGTGGCTGCAGCAGGGGCTGTCGCAAGGGTGCTCCCCCAGGGGCAGGGCCGCGCACTGGTCCCCGTCTGGACAGGGGTTGGGAGTCGGCACGGAGCCGCCCGACCTGCCCCCGCCCCCGGAGCCCGGAGCCCGGAGCCGAGCACTCACCGGCGTACTTGAACCAGAAGTCCAGCTGTGGGAGAGAGGACCGTGGCCGCCCGCTGTGGCTTCCCGCAGCGGGTCAGCCTGCTGGTGGCCGGCCGGGGACGCCGCCCCTCCTCCCGCACCGGGCGCCCACCCGGCCTCCCTGACGCTGCCCGCCTCCCGGCTTTTCTGCAGCTGAGTGCCCGAGCTGGGCAGCGCCCGCCTCCTCCGGGGCAGCTGGTGCTCCAGGTGGCAGTCGCTGCTTCTCTAGCCAGATGCTGCCGGCAGCTGGGGCTGCCCCCTGCAGCACAGCCGCCCTCAGAGGGGAGGGGAGGAGCCCAGGCAGGGGCGGCCTCGCTGAGGAGGCCACTGGGAGAGGAGCAGACCAGCGCCCTCAGCCTGGCATCCTGGCCAGAAAGTGCTCCTGGCGGAGGGGACACTGCCTTGGCGGGAGGGCCCTGGGACTGTCAGGAAGCAGAGTCCGCCCCGCCCCAGGCCAGCAGCCCGGGGGGGCCAGGGAAACGGCCTGGGCCAGGCAGGTTCTGCCCTGAAACAAAGCTGGCGCAGACTAGACTGTGGGCAGACGGCAAGGCAGGCCCACACCAGGCCACAGGCTGTGGGTGAGAGGACAGGTGGTGGCCTGCTGGTCCCCGGGAGGGGGCAGGAGGGGAGGGCGGGCTGCAGCTGCCCGACGCCTGTCTGTGGCCACCGGCCAGAGTGCCAGCGGACTTCATCTGGCCCCGGGGGGCCTCCCAGGCAGCCCCGCCAGCGCGCCGCCTGCCCAGCGGGCCTTACCGTGCGGCCCATGTCCTGGAAGTACTCCCGGGCCTCCTCCAGGTCGCAGAGCTCCTCCCTGCACTCGCGCTCCAGGTCGCTGGCCCGCAGCTCCTCCAGGAAGGAGTTGGCCCGCTTACGTATGCGCAGCACCTCGTGGGCCCGTTCTCCGCTGGAGAACACTGCGTCTGGGGGGGGGGCGCTCACTGGAGAACACTGCGTCTGGGGGGGGCGCTCACTGGAGAGCACTGCGTCTGGGGGGGTGTGGGGGAGGGCGCTCACTGGAGAGCACTGCGTCTGGGGTGGGGTGGGGGAGGGCGCTCACTGGAGAGCACTGCGTCTGGGGTGGGGTGTGGGAGGGCGCTCACTGGAGAGCACTGCGTCTGGGGGGGTGTGGGGGAGGGCGCTCACTGGAGAGCACTGCGTCTGGGGTGGGGTGGGGGAGGGCGCTCACTGGAGAGCACTGCGTCTGGGGTGGGGTGGGGGAGGGCGCTCACTGGAGAGCACTGCGTCTGGGGTGGGGTGTGGGGGAGGGCGCTCACTGGAGAGCACTGCGTCTGGGGTGGGGGAGGGCGCTCACTGGAGAGCACTGCGTCTGGGCTCACTTGGTGGAGGGCGCTCACTGGAGAGCACTGCGTCTGGGGTGGGGGAGGGTGCTCACTGGAGAGCACTGCGTCTGGGGTGGGGTGTGGGGGAGGGCGCTCACTGGAGAGCACTGCGTCTGGGGGGGGAGGGCGCTCACTGGAGAGCACTGCGTCTGGGGTGGGGTGTGGGGGAGGGCGCTCACTGGAGAGCACTGCGTCTGGGGTGGGGTGTGGGGGAGGGCGCTCACTGGAGAGCACTGCGTCTGGGCTCACTTGGTGGAGGGGCCTGGGATGGGGCTAAGCGGGTGAGCCCGGGAGGCCTCAGGATTGCAGGCCAGGACCCTCCCCCCTCTGTCTCCCACTTGAATAGAGGCTGCAGGCGGGACCGGAGACCTGACCATCAGGCCTCGGTGACCCCAGCCTGGGGGGTGACCGGGCAGCCCTGCCCTCTGCCCTCAGTGCTCATGCGAAGGGGCGGGCCTGTGCTGGGGCAGGTGCAGACTGAACTCCACCGCCGCCCCGGCCACAGGCCGCGCCCAGTGAGGGCCGCCGCCTCCTGGGCTCCGTCGTGGGGACAGGGCAGCTGGGGGGGCCGAAGAGAAGCTTGAGAGAAAGTGCACCGGCAGGAAGGTGTGCCTGAGCGGAGGAGGGAGCTGAACGGGGAGGGGCCCGGGGCGAGGGAAGGGGAAGGGCACGCTGGGCAGAGAAGCAGCTCAAAGGGCGGCATAAAGCCCTGGCCAGCGTCGCTCAGTGGTTAGCGTGTCAGCCTGTTCACCAAAGGGTCTTGGCTTTGATCTCTGGTCACATGTGGGGAGGTACCAACTGACGTGCCTCTCTCACCTCTCCCTCCCCTCCCTCCCCTCCCTATTCCTCCCCTCCCTCCCATTCTCTCTAGACAATTAGTGGGCAATATCCCGGGGTGGGATGAACAGAACCAAAGAAAGAAGCATGAATGCAAGGCCGCAGCCCTGCGCTCCTGCAGGCTGGGCGGGGGCAGGCTCAGGAGACGCTGTGACCACTCCCCGGAGGAGTCCAGGGGCGACCCCGCGACTGGCTCCCGGCCCCAGCACTGCCCCCCCCCTGCCGCTCAGGGGGCTGAGGGAGAAGGCCGGGGGGGGGGGGGGGCTTACCAGGAGCCACGGGTGTGCTGGACACGCCCCCGGCCAGGAGCAGGAGGAGGCCGGCCAGCAGCCACATCCTGGAACCGCGGACACCTGTCTGAGGAGACGTCTGAGCCCACAGCCCCCGCCCCTGCCCGCGCAGAGTCCCCGCCCGTCCCCCTCCCCGTCGCCCCGTACCCCTGTCCTCCCCGTCCCCCTCCCCGTCGCCCCGTACCCCTGTCCTCCCCGTCCCCCCTCCCCGTCCCCCCGTACCCCTGTCCCCGCCCGTCCCCCTCCCCGTCCCCCCATACCCCTGTCCTCGCCGTCCCCATGTCCCCCTCCCATCCCCCCCGCCCTCCCTGTCCCATGTCCCCCTCCCCGTCCCCCCGTACCCCTGTCCTCCCCATGTCCCCCTCCCCGTCCCCCCGTACCCCTGTCCTCCCCATGTCCCCCTCCCCGTCCCCCCGTACCCCTGTCCTCCCCGTCCCCCTCCCCATCCCCCCGTACCCCTGTCCTCCCCATGTCCCCCTCCCCGTCCCCCCGTACCCCTGTCCTCCCCGTCCCCCTCCGGCGGACTATCAGGCCGGACCCCGCGGGCGGACACCACTCCGGGGCTGAGGCTGTGAGGGCGGGGCGGGAGGGCCGCACAGAAGACTCGGCAGCTCCCGGCGCCCACGCCCGCCTCTGCCGAGACGGCGGCGTCTCCGAGCGGCCTGCGCCGGCACAGGGGCCAGCGGGGCACCCTCACCCTCGGCCCTTACGGTGAGGGGAGACCTCAGGGAGGGAAGGCCTCCAGCAGGGTGTGCCGCAGCGAGTGCGCGTGGGTGGGCTCCTGCCTCGGCGCCCGGCCACCCAGGACGTGGTCCGAGGCAGTCACTCGGTCTCACGGAGGAGGGCTGGAGGCTCGGAAGAGCCCGCTTTCGGGGGGTGGCAGCGCTGGCTGAAGCCCGAACCCCGAACCTCTAGGTGCCCCAGGGCACGGGGCCAGGCTGCCCGCCAGAGACCAGGGGAGGCCCTGCCCGGGCTGTCCCTGCCGCCCGCCTCCGAGGCCCGAGGCTGCCGATGCCTGTTTAAGCCAGAGGCCGGTGGGCGGGCGCAGGCTCCCCACGGCCTCTGGCCTGGCCCGGCCCCGGCCCTCAGCTGGTGCCCACCTGGCCCCGGCCCCCGGCCCTCAGCTGGTGCCCACCTGGCCCCGGACCCCGGCCCCCGGCCCTCAGCTGGTGCCCACCTGGCCCCGGCCCCCGGCCCTCAGCTGGTGCCCACCTGGCCCCGGACCCCGGCCCTCAGCTGGTGTCCACCTGGCCCTGGCCCTGGCCCCCGCCCTCAGCTGGTGCCCACCTGGCCCTGGCCCCGGCCCTCAGCTGGTGTCCACCTGGCCCTGGCCCCGGCCCTCAGCTGGTGCCCACCTGGCCCCGGACCCCGGCCCTCAGCTGGTGTCCACCTGGCCCTGGCCCTGGCCCCCGCCCTCAGCTGGTGCCCACCTGGCCCTGGCCCCGGCCCTCAGCTGGTGTCCACCTGGCCCTGGCCCCGGGCCCCGGCCAGAGGCCTGTCCCCCCAGTCCTGATTTCCCGTCCCCCCACACACAGTCTTGCCTGGAAGGGGACTTACTGGGGTGGGCCGTGGCGAGAGCACAAGGCCGCCCTCCTGCCGCCATGACAGCCCGGCCTCTGGTTAATCCGTAACCACAAATATTTGCCTGCTGCCCCAGTGCCCAGCCGCCCGCCCCGGACAAACAAACTCCCGCTCAGCAGCTCCTGTGCCCAAGCCCCCGCCGCCAGCGTGCCCGGGGCGCTCGCGATGCCCACGGGGGAAGACGGGGTCCCCGTCGGCCTGAGTCACCCAGAGACACGGCAGCCTGCCCGCCGCCGCCCGCCGCCTGTGCCGGGCCGGCAGTGGCAGCCGGCCTGCACCACGCAGCGGTCCGCGGGCACTCGGGAGTCCGGGCACCGCCCCGATCCTGGCCCTGCGGCCGCAGCACGGCAGGGCCCCGCTCTCAGCACCTCAGGCCCCTCGTCACACGTGAGAGTGAAAGGCTCCGGAGAGGCAGGATGGAGGCAGCTCCCGGACAGACGTGTGCAGTGTGTGCGCATGCATTCGAGTATGTGTGCGCACGTGCATGTGTGAGTGTGCATGCATATGTGAGTGTATCTGTGTGCGTTTGTGTGTCTGTGTGTGTGAGAGTAAGTGTGTGTGAGAGAGAGAGTAAATGTGTGTGTGTGTGTGTGAGAGAGAGAGTAAATGTGTGTGTGTGTGAGAGAGAGTGTGTGTGTGTGAGAGAGAGAGAGAGTAAGTCTGTGTATGTGTGTGTGTGTGTGTGAGAGAGAGAGAGAGAGAGAGAGAGAGAGTAAATGTGTGTGTAGTGTGAGAGAGAGAGTGAGTAAATGTGTGTGTGTGTGTGTGTGTGTGTGAGAGAGAGACAGAGTAAATGTGTGTGTGTGTGTGTGTGTGTGAGAGAGAGAGTAAATGTGTGTTTGTGAGAGAGAAGGAGAGTAAATGTGTGTGTGTGTGAGAGAGAAAGAGAGAGAGAGTAAAGGTGTGTGTGTGTGTGAGAGAGAGAGAGAAAGAGAGAGAGTAAATGTGTGTGTGTGTGAGAGAGAGAGTAAATGTGTGTGTGAGAGAGAGAGAGAGAGAG
>OY882865.1:82818355-83030855 GCA_963693515.1 Pipistrellus nathusii | reverse complement strand
ACACGCCAACCACACGCTGACCACATGCTGACCACATGCTGACCACACATAGACCACATGCAGAGCGCACATAGACCACACTCTGACCACATGCCGACCACAGGCCAACCACATGCTAAGCACACATAGATCACACACCGATCACATGCTGACCACATGCCAACCGCATGCTGAGCACACATAGACCACACGCTGACCACATGCTGACCACACATAGACCACACACCAACCACACACCGACCACATGCTGACCACATGCTGACCACACACCAACCACATACTGACCACACATAGACCACATGCTGACCACACATAGACCACATGCTGACCACATGCTAAGCACATATAGACCACACACCAACCACATGCTAAACACACATAGACCACACACTGACCACATGCTGAGCACACATAGACCACACGCCGACCATATGCTGATCACACATAGACTAATCTCTGACCACATGCTGAGCACACATAGACTACACGTCGACCACACACTGACCACACATAGACCACACGCCGACCGCATGCTGACCACACATAGACCACATGCCGACCACACATAGACACAGGCTGACCACACGCTGACCACACATACACCACACGCTGACCACATGTCGACCACATGCTGACCACACATAGACCACACACCGACCACATGCTAAGCACACATAGACCACACGCTGACCACACGCTGATCACACATAGACTAATCTCTGACCACATGCTGAGCACACATAGACTACACATCGACCACACGCTGACCACACATAGACCACACGCCGACCGCATGCTGACCACACATAGACCACATGCCGACCACACATAGACCACACGCTGACCACATGCTAAGCACATATAGACCACACACCAACCACATGCTGAACACACATAGACCACACACTGACCACATGCTGAGCACACATAGACCACACGCCGACCATATGCTGACCACACGCCGACTACATGCTGACCACACATAGACACAGGCTGACCACACGCTGACCACACATACACCACACGCTGACCACACATAGACCACATGCTGACCACACATAGACCACACACTGACCACATGCTAAGCATACATAGACCACACGCTGACCACATGCTGATCACACATAGACTAATCTCTGACCACATGCTGAGCACACATAGACTACATGCCGACCACACGCTGACCACACATAGACCACACGCCGACCGCATGCTGACCACACATAGACCACATGCCGACCACACATAGACCACACACCAACCACACGCCGACCACATGCTGACCACACGCCGACCACATACTGACCACACATAGACCACATGCTTTCCACACATAGACCACATACTGAGCACACATAGACCACACGCCGACCACATGCAGTCCACAGGCCGACCACACGCTGACCACACATAGACTATATGCCGACCACACGCCAACCACATGCCGACCACACGCTGACCACATGCTGACCACACATAGACCACACGCCGACCACACGCCGATCACATGCGAGGTGCAGCTCACCAGCAGGAACTTGGAAAAGGGCCTGTGCCCATGCTTGTTCCAGGTGCCCTCCCTCTTCAGTCCCGGGCAGTCAGTGTGCTGGGCTCTCCCTGCTCCGTGTCGCCTCCCCGCCCCCCTCGCTTACCAAGTGCAAGGCTCTGTGTGCACCCACACCAATCCTCACCTTCCTCCTGCCCCACAGCCTCGCACGGCCCCAGGGCAGGGCCTGGCAGACTACCTCCAGGACAGCAGCTGCAGTAAGGAGGAGGCCTGGTGAGTGCTGGCGGTGCAGGCCTGGCTGCAAGGGTCCGCCCACCCTGAGCCTGCAGGCCCCCCAGTCCAGATGCCCAAGCACTGGCCCCAGAAGAGCAGGGCAGCCTGGCGGCAGAGGAAGTGCTGTGTCCCCAGGCCTCCGGAGCTCCGAGGAGTAGGGCCTCCGGCAGTCTTGGTGCCGGCGCCTGCGGGCTGCGGTGGAGGCATCGGCAGCATGGCCCTCACTGGCTGGCAGGCCTGAGAGGGAAGGGCACCGCCTCCACTGAGCCCTGCTGGCTCTGAGAGGCTGGCACCCCTGCAGAGCGCTGCCAGGACCCCAGGCCTCCCCACCAGGGACCCTGCTCGGGCCTGCGGAAGGCGCCTGCCTCCTGCGTGAGCACACGCCCATCACATGCCGACCACGTGTGGGTGGCGCTGATTCGCCTTGTCTGGCTGGAGTTCCCTTCCCCAGGTGAATCCAGAGGACGGAGCAGGACGGTGGTATCAGAGCCAGCTGCGTTTTTTAATTAAATCTTTACTGTTGAATGTATTCCATGTCCCCTTCCCCCATGGGCCCCGTGCCAGCTGAGTTTTACAGAGGGGAGGGCATCGGTGTGCAGTCTGAGGTTGTGGGGTGCAGGCAGAGAAACAAGGAGAAAGGCTGGGAGGTGCACCCACAGGAGGGGCTCAAACTCACCCTTGGGGTCAGCTCACACAGGGTAAGCCTCATCGTGGCTCCTTCCTGGCTGGGTTAACATCCCTGGGCCTCAGTTCCACATCTGTAAAACGAGGTACAGGCAGCCTGTGCCTGGGTGGCTGTTATGGGGAGAAAATGAGCAGCCTCTACAGGCGGTGATCAATCAACAACCATTTCTCTCTTGGCTCCCCAGTACCCTAGAGAGAAGTGAGGGGCCGCTGAGGCTCTGAGGATCACAGTCTGTGAGCTGGATGTGCCTTCACGAGCTTCTGTGCTGCTTGGGAGGAGGTTGGCCAGAGGAGGGAGGAGGGGGAGGAGGTTGGCTAGAGGAGGGAGGAGGGGGAGGAGGTTGGCCAGAGGAGGGAGGAGGGGGAGGAGGTTGGCCAGAGGAGGGAGGAGGGGGAGGAGGTTGGCCAGAAGAGGGAGGAGGGGGAGGCAGTTGGCCAGAGGAGGGAGGAGGGGGAGGAGGTTGGCCAGAGGAGGGAGGAGGGGGAGGAGGTTGGCCAGAGGAGGGAGGAGGGGGAGGAGGTTGGCCAGAGGAGGGAGGAGGGGGAGGAGGTTGGCCAGAGGAGGGAGGAGGGGGAGGAGGTTGGCCAGAGGAGGGAGGAGGGGGAGGAGGTTGGCCAGAGGAGGGAGGAGGGGGAGGCGGTTGGCCAGAGGAGGGAGGAGGGGGAGGAGGTTGGCCAGAGGAGGGAGGAGGAGGAGGAGGTTGGCCAGAAGAGGGAGGAGGGGGAGGAGGTTGGCCAGAGGAGGGAGGAGGGGGAGGAGGTTGGCCAGAGGAGGGAGGAGGGGGAGGAGGTTGGCCAGAGGAGGGAGGAGGGGGAGGAGGTTGGCCAGAGGAGGGAGGAGGGGGAGGAGGTTGGCCAGAAGAGGGAGGAGGGGGAGGCGGTTGGCCAGAGGAGGGAGGAGGGGGAGGAGGTTGGCCAGAGGAGGGAGGAGGGAGAGGAGGTTGGCCAGAGGAGGGAGGAGGGGAGGCAGTTGGCCAGAGGAGGGAGGAGGGGGAGTAGATTGCCAGAGGAGGGAGGAGGGGGAGGAGGTTGGCCAGAGGAGGGAGGAGGGGGAGGCGGTTGGCCAGAGGAGGGAGGAGGGGGAGGAGGTTGGCCAGAGGAGGGAGGAGGGGAGGCAGTTGGCCAGAGGAGGGAGGAGGGGGAGTAGATTGCCAGAGGAGGGAGGAGGGGGAGGAGGTTGGCCAGAGGAGGGAGGAGGGGAGGCAGTTGGCCAGAGGAGGGAGGCGGGGTCGCTGCCCTGTGCCGGCTCAGCAGCCACAGTGCGGGGTATCGGTCCAGGGGCCAGGACCCAGTGTTCTCACCTGGTGTTGGCCCAACTCTGGTCACAGGTGCCAGAACTCACCTTGAGCTGCCCGTACCCAGTGGTTGGAGAGGACTGGTGTGGGAGCTTACAGCCCTGTCTCAGTCTCCCCTGGTCTCTTCCCCGCGTTACCCATGTGATGCCAGGCTACTCAGGGCTCTCCCACAGTGCGGTAGGAGTAGAGAAACCAGGAGGCCCTTTGGGGAGAGGGAAGGGTGCTCCTCACTTAAGAAGTGGGAATGGGAGAAACCAAGATGGCAGCATAGGTAAACACCTGAAATTCTGCCTCCCACAACCACTTCAAACAACTAAAAGGCAAAATGGACATCATTCAGAACCATAGGAAGGCTGGCTGAGTGGAAACTCTGCAACTAGCAGGGAAGAGAAAAGCACACTGAGACTCAGGAGCTGAGGAAGTACAGTGCAGAGGTACGTAGGTGCACGTGTGGAGAGGGCTGGCAACTGAGGACGTGGTTGTCTTTCTCAATCAGGAGGGAGATACAAGCTCCCAACTGTGCTGAACACTAGTTCCGGGCGAGACTCTGAGGACCTAGACTGATACGGGGAGAAACTGGACTGTCTGGCAGTGGGCAGCTTTCTCTCAGAGGTGCTTGCAGCAATTACCACGGAACACTGAGACCCAGGGGCCCCTTAGGGCAGGGCCGACTGGCAGCCACCCCAGCTGTGCGCAGAGACTTCTGAATATGAATGGCCTGGTCCTTTGAAATCTAAAATTACCTAACAAACTGCAGCTGAGTCAGTGAGATCCAGAACATCCAAAAGAAGGCCCAAGGCCCCATAGCAGGTTGCACTGCTTCACAGCTGGGCCTCATCTGGGCACCTTCAAACCCCAAACAAAGAAGAGGAATCTGCAGATCTCTCCGTAGCTCCTACTGGGTGGCCTCAGGCAGAGGCTAAATTAGCACCTCCTTGGAGATCCAAGAGCCAGTGCACCAAGGGGTCAGATTATAACTCTCAGATCCATAAAGGACACACTCAGGGGGCAGACTCAGTGAGCACCAAAGCCCCACTGAAGCAAGTCTTGCCTCATAAGGGTGTCTCCAGCACAGAAGCTCTCTCATCATAGACACAGCTGATCCTCACAGCCAATTGGTCGATTCCTCCCAGTGATACCAACAACAATCAAAGCTTAACTACAAGTATGTGCACGCAGACCACAAAGGGGTGCACCAAGAGTGTCCACCCCAGGTAACAAGAGGCTGACCCACTGGGCCCTATAGGATACCAGCACACAAAGCCACTCTATCAACACAGGGAAGCAGCCAAAATGAGGAGACAAAGAAACAGATGACAAATGAAAAAAATGGAGGAAAGCAAATGACTGGATATAAAGTTCAAAACCATGGTACAAGGTTTTTCAAGAATTTTCTAGAAAAGGCCAATAAATTTAGTGAGATCCTCAAGGATGTGAAAAAGGACCAACTAGAAATTAAGCATACAATGACTGAAATAAAAAATATTATACAGAGATCTAACAGCAGACTAGAGGATCACAAGAATCAAGTCAAAGATTTGAAATACAAAGAAGCAAAAGACACTCAACCAGAAAAGCAAAAATAAAAAATAATAATAAAAAATTGAAGATAGTGTAAGGAGCCTCTGGGACAACTTCAAGTGAACCAACATCAGAATTATGGGGGTGCCAGAAGAAGAGAGAGAGCAAGATACTAAAAACCTATTTGAAGAAATAACAACAGAAAACTTCCCCCACCTGGTGAAAGAAATAAACTTACAAGTCCAGGAAGTGCACAGAAGCCCAAACAAAAGGAATCCACAGAGGACCACACCAAGACACATCATAATTAAAATGCCAGGAGCAAAAGACAAAGAGAGAATCTTATAAGCAGCAAGAGAAAAGCAGTTAGTTGCCTACAAGGAAGCACCCATAAGATTTCCAGCTGATTTCTCAACAGGGACTATGCAGGCGAGAAGAGAGTGGCAAGAAATATTCAGTGATGAACAGCAAGAACCTACAACCAAGATTACTCTACCCACAAAGCTATCATTCAGAATTGAAGGTAACCTTTCAGTAAAGGAGTGATGGCCTGTGTGTGATACTCACTGTGATCAGTGGTTAGGAATGTGAGCAGGCCGCCCTTTGAGGTTACTTTCTAAAGAACCCCTTCATCCACTGGTTCTGTGAAATGTGAGCATTAGGAGAATCTGGGTGAAGGTGGTATATTTGCAATATTTTTTGTATGTCTAAATATTCAAAATAAAAATTTTGCTTGTAGAGTGTCAGGAGGGACAGTCTACAGGATGGTAAATAACTTTCAAGTTTTTTTTTTTTTTAATATTTTTATTGACTTCAGAGAGAGGAAGGGAGAGGGAGAGAGGAATAGAAACATCAATGATGAAAGAGAATCATTGATCAACTGCATCCTGCCCAAAACCCTGGCAGGTGCCCTGACCAGAACTGAGTTGTGATCTTGCCTCTTGGTCGATGATGCTCAACCACGGAGTCACACTGGCCAGGCTCAATTCAACTCTTTGCATGATCAATTGGCAAAATGTTGAGAATGTGGAAGAGCAGAGGCTGGTGGGAGAGTCTGTGGGGAACTGGGTGGGGGTGAGAGATGGGGAACACAGAGTGCATGAACTTGGTGGTGGTATAGGACTGGTACATTTGCTTCTGACACCTATTTCCAAGTTTTAAATGTTTTTAAATAAAAAATTTAAAGTAGTATATATGCCATAAAATTCAAACAGTATTGAAGTACAATGAAAACAAAATCTTTTTTCCTTCCACAGTCCTCCCCTCCCACTCAGGGCGTCACAGCTACCAAGACTCAGTGCACACCAGGGACAGACAGGCATGTGTGAGTGTGTGTTGCTCAAGGAGGCTGGGGGCTCTGTCTCGTGGAAGACGGTGAGTCATGGAGACTGAGAGGCAGGAAGCTTCTTGCCAGCACACCCAGGAGCCCCTCTGTACACACGGCCTGGGAGCACTGATACACACACGGCCTGGGAGCACATATACACACACGGCCTGGGAGCACTGATACACACACGGCCTGGGAGCACTGATACACACACGGCCTGGGAGCACGTATACACACACAGCCTGGGAGCACTTATACACACAGCCTGGGAGGACCCACACACACAGCCTGAGATCAGGACAGGTGATTTCTCTATACCCCCCTTTTTGTTTTAAGTTATATTAAGAGGCTTTTGGAAATCCTTCAGTGTGTTGAATTTTCTACTTTTAATAAAATTGCTGGAAATGACAGCTTGTGTCACTGAGTCATTTTATTTGAGTAATAAATTTGTGGTTTCTTCCATAGAGGTTTTTAGATAAGGTCCTAACCAATTTATGTCATTTAATAACTTCTAAATAGTCATTTAAGGTTTTATGGCAATTCTTTTTGGTATTTCTGTTTTTTAGACCTAATATATTGACTTTTAATTACAGTTTCTAAACATCTGAAGGGCATTTCCCTTTATTTCCTCCCAAAGTGATCTTTAAGCTACATTTAGGGAACTGCTTTTTAAAAAACTTCTTATTATTATATACATAACTTTCACAAATTTTATACTTTTAAATTAGCCTTCAAACCTTCTTTTTATGTCCTTTAAAAAATGTATTTTACTCTAAATATTTTTTCTTCCTGTCATTAACTTGTATATACCTTCAGTTATTAAAACTATACAATATTTAAACCTTAATCCTCCAATGATAATTAAAAGTAAATAGCAAGTGTCCTGACTGGTTTGGCTCAGAGGAAAGAGCATTGGCCTGTGGACTGAAGGGTCCCAGGTTCGATTCCGGTCAAGGGCATGTACCATGGTTGCGGGCACATCCCCACTGAGGGGTGGGCAGGAGGCAGCTGATTGATGATTCTCTCTCATCAATGTTTTTAACTCTCTATCCCTCTCTCTTCCTCTCTGTAAAAAAACAATAAAATATATATTTTTAAAAAGTAAACAGCCAGCATTTTTTAGATTGACATTTTTCAACATAACTTTTGTAATTCTTTTAAAAGACATCAATTAAATTTGAACTGATTTTTACATTAAAAATTTGGTTCAGGCTATAAAATTAATTCTTTTTTAATTAGACCATATTAAATATTATATCTTAGGTTGAAATTTTACCACACAGACTACAATATATTTTGAACTATTGATTTCTCCAGAGAAAATATAAGAATTATTTTTCTCAAAAATGAGTTTCTATGCTTTATGTATTTTGTTATTACAACTATATGATTTCTCCCAACTTAATTTGAACTTTAAATTTTTGGAAGCCTCAAAATTTTAGGTGGCAAGTTAAATACTTAGTATTTCTCAAATTAGTAATGATTTTACATTTTAAGGATAATATTTCAAATAAAATACAAGGCATATTTAATTAATAGATTCAATTCCATCCTCTAGATTTGTCATTCAGATTAATATTTCAGTATTTTTGTCATTCTAAAATATCTAGATATTTAATAATTTTATTACTTAATTCAACAATGTTTTAAAGTTTTAAGTTACTGAAGGCTTTGGAAACCTATGTTTCTGGAGAAAAGGCAGGGGAAGGGAATTTTAAAACTGCCACATTCTTCCTTAGAGATAACATGTAAGGTTTCTGCTGCCACTGCCAGCTTCTCTGCTTTTACAGGGAGAAGAGTCACTGGCCTTTCATCATTAATATATTATTGCTGAAAAGCATTACCATAAGTTCTTCATTTTAGTTACAGTTATTATTATTTATGTTTTAACAACTTTGAGATTTTAAAGCCAATTACTATATAAGGCATTTTCTTTTGGCAAATTTTGTAACAGACAATTTACTGACTTTTAGAGGCTTTAATGTTAAAGTATTATTTTATTTTATTTTATTTTATTTTATAAAAATAGGAATGCCTCCAAGATTTGGGAGATAACCTTGAAATGCAATACATTATTATCTTAAAATTACCTATTATTATGAAAATGTTAATCCTATTGCTTAAATACAGACTGTATATTTTTCTTGTGTCATTTTTGCCTTCTTTTTAAAGAAAAAACATTCTTGATTTTATTCAATATTATCCGTGAAGAGATTGGGGCTCCAACCAAGGGGCACCCAAAAGCCTTTCCGTTAAGCTAGCCTTTCTCTTCACGGGTACAGGAATTCCAGACATATCCCCAAATTCTGAGAAATGTCTTATTTGTCTAATTTTCAAATGATGGACTGGGAAATAAAAACATGGCAAAAATGAGATTTTTAATAACATTCTCGGGAGTGGGTGTCCATTTACAGGATCGACAAAAGACCTAGTAATTTTTTAAATTACTTCCCTTTGCCTAGGGAATTTTCTTAAAACCTGTATTATTGGACACATGTACCATCATATTCTCTCTCTCTCCATCCCCATATTTTGTTTGCTCTGTGGAAATCCAATAATGGTCTGGCCATCTATGGTTTCTTTCCTATTAAATTAAATTAAAGGCATACTTAATAGACTAACATTAAACAACAAAGAGAGATAAAACAATAATTAATAGATAAGAGCACAATAATTTTCCTTTAAATATCTAGAACATAAAAGAGGTTGAATCTGCAGTGAGTGAATTGGGAGGCAGAATGCCTTTCCCTTGGGCGCCACCTGGTATCCTTTTTGGTTGCTTACATTCTTTTTTAAAATGTCCTGTTCTTCCACAAAGTCTAATTTGCTCATAAACTTTTTGCATATAATGTAGCTGATTCTGCAAGTCACTGCTTTATTTGGTTTGGGAAATGTGGGTCAGCTACCTGTATAATAGAAAAAGCAAATCTCTCCTTCACCATCATGTCCTTTAAACTTCTAAGATAGCTCTTTGCATAGGTGATTCCATTAATGGCGAATTAAATGTTTCAGGATCAGGACAAGGAGGTGGAGGGGGCCATGAAGGCCATTCCTCCAATTTTTCTTTTTGCTCCTCTTTAGTAGAAGAGGGTGCAAGAAGAGGAGGTTTATACTCTTTCATCTCTCTAAAAGGCTCTAGCAAATGCAATATAGTATTCCACAAGGAGAAACAATTTGGAGGCAAATTTTTCCCCTGCTGCTGAGCTTTGTTCAATTTCTGACCCACTTTTTCCCAACATTCAATATCTAATGTATCTTCTTCAGGAAACCAAGGATTATGTTCTATAATAATGGGCAAAAACTGTAAGAGAATACCTTCTGACACTTCCTTTATTCTTGAGCATGCAAACCAAAAGTCTACAATAAAGTTTCTTCCTTTTTAGCCAAATTTTGCCCCATTAACCTGGCTAAAAAAATATGTTCCCACTCTACTTCCAGGTCATTACTTCTGCAGCTAGCTATGGGTTTTCCGCGTGGCGAATTTCCCCACCTTGCTTGTGAAAACTTAATTTTTCTACTTTAGATGAACCTTCTTCTCCCGATTCCATCTTTCAAGGTGGATGTAAGAGGTCACATCCCGTAAGGTTCAGTGTTTGGAATCTGGAAAAGGGCTGCAGGCAAATGATAAGATAAGACAAAAAATAATAATTTGGAAATAATAGGGGAGAGAGACAGACAGAGAATCCAATGCAAGGGGAAGAACTTCACTGGTGCCTAGGCCCTGTCAACCTTTTATTCAATTTTAGATACACATATTGTCCTTAATCAGGCAGGCAATTCCAGTAACAGACTATCTTAAGGTCAGTAAATATTAGTAAAGATTTACTTGGAGACTGTTTGGTCAGGAAATTGCTTGAGCCACCATTGTCTCAACTAAACAATCAGTGCATAACTCTGGCCTTTGCCAGAGCTCAAGGTTCATGAGCCTTCTACATTCCTTGTTTACACTTTTTTGATAGTGAAGACAGTGGGTAGCTTCCAACACATGTGGGCCATGCCAGGAAGCCAAGTCTGAGCCATGAACTAAGTGGGCAAGAGGAACCAAAAGAGCCCAAGAGAGCAAGCTTCTTTGTTCAGGGAATTAAGTATCCCAAATGTCTGTGCATTGCAGTGGCCATCCCCATTCTGGCCAGTGACCTGTTTCTGGGCATGGTTGACAGCACCTTCCCTAGTCTTCTCAACTCTACTGGGCATGTTTCTATCTTCCCTCTGTTGGACCCCTGGGGAGTGTAAAATTGCAGCTTCTTGGTGAAGCTGTCTAAATGAATGCCTATACTATTTGGCCTTTCCCTTGCCCCTTTCCTGTTATTAATAAACTAGTTAATTACAATAGTATCATTTTGATACCTCTAAATTATTTTTTTGTGTGAACTCAATTAGAAAAAAGCAAGCTCTAAAACTGAACTGAATGAATGGGAATGCTAACTGTTAGGTCGCAGAAGAGGGAACGCATGAGGCCACAATGGTGAGGGGTTAGGAATTTATTCGATCATCCGCACACCAGGTGGCTGAGCTGGGATGGCTCCAGCCACCAGTGACGGGAGTCAGCAGTTTTTAAAGGACTTTGGGCGGCTTTTTCTGGATGGAGACTTCTCTGTGCAGAAGTGGAGGGATAATGGAATGTGGTCTCAGCAAATGTGAAATGGCCTGAAGGTCAGTTCCCAGGGGAGGGAGTATTGATTCAATTATTTGATCAGACCTAACATTCCAGCCTTTTTGTTTTATGGAGTAGGGACAAAGGTTATGTCTTCCATACTTACTTCCTGCTGAGAGGGGACTTCGAGATCACAGGGGGATGAACTCTGATAGTAATCAGCTGGACGAGGAGTCACAGCAGCATGATTTCCCCAAGACACTGGTTGGTGAAGGCTCAAAACGGTCCTGTAGGGTGACTGGGGAGGTAAAAGCTGGTCCTGAGGCGGCCACAGCGTCACTTGTCTGGTTTTGCTGCTTTTCTGAGCTGAAATGAAACTGAGGCCTAGATTGCCCAAACCGGTTTGGCTCAGTGGTAGAGCATCGGTCTGTAGACTGAAAGGTCCCAGGTTCGATTCCGGTCAAGGGCATGTACCTTGGTTGTGGGCACATCCCTGGTAGGGGGTGTGCAGGAGACAGCTGATCGATGATTCTCTCTCATCGATGTTTCCTACTCTGTCCCTCTCTCTTCCTCTCTGTAAAAAATCAATAAAATAAAAAAATTAAAAAATAAAAATAAAAAAAGATATCACGAGCCTGTTTCTGGGGAAAGATATACTTTACCTGAAATTTTAACCATGGATCTTCCTGAGTGGCCCCAAGAGCTAATGGGGACTGAAGCTCCTCTGGAGTGTATGAGGGCATTCTATGGGGTTTAGCGAAGTTCCTCTAAGCCATTGTCTTCACCCCTGGTCTGCTTTGTTATCTCCCTGTGTTATAGGATCATTCCTGACTCAGTGTCCTTTGCAGTGTGTGACTTGTAAGAAGGCTAGAATAGGGGAGGGAAGTTCCTAAATACCAAGCAGGAAGACCTGTGGGGTCTCAGTGATAGTGTCAAGGACTGGGAATGAACCGTAGAAGCAAAGGAAGTCTAGGTTTCAACTGAAGGCGTAAGCAACAAGAGCCTGGGAGGGCTGCTCTGGCTCACTAGGAGAGATAGCTCACTGCGATGTCAGGAGGATCAGGCCGAGACTCAGCACTTTCACTAGCATTTCTCCTAGTCACCAATAACCAGCTTTGGCCAAAGAGGAAATAACCAGCATTTCTTAGATTGACATTTATCAACACACTTTAAACACACTCTTACCTTCAAGAAAACATACCTTCAACAAAGACCATCTGTAATAAAAACTAAGAGCAGGCGAATTAAACGTGTCTAACAATAAATGTCTCAGTATTTTATGTTATTTTAAAATATTTAGATGTTTGTCATTTAACCCAGCAATGCTCCAAAGACTGAGTTACCAAAGACCTTGGAAACTGTGTAGGCACGTGAGGCTGGAGAAAAGGCAGGGGAGGGGGGCAGGCCTCTGGCCGCTTGGATTCAAAGCTGCCGCATTTCCCTTACAGATCACACGCTGAGGTTTGGGAGGTAATGCGTTCAGCTTCTGAGAGTAACATGCTGCCCAGTAAGCATTTGCGGTTTTAGTGAGGAAACTGTTCTTTGGGCGGGGAGAGGGGGAGAAGGCGCTGGGGTGAGAGCAGTCTTCGGAGCGTTGATGGGGGAGGATGTGGCCTGGGGCTGAAAGGCTCAGTGAGGGTCCCTTCGCCATGTCACGGCCCAGAGGAGCTTTGTGAGAAGACTGCCGTGGTGAACCGGAGCGAGAGCACCCAGTGAGCCGAGAAAGGAGAGAGCTTCCTGTTCAGAGGAGGAGACAGCCTTAGAGGAGATGAGGCGTTCACGTCCCAGAAATGGCTCGGCCTGTGGGGAGAGTGACACTGAGGCAGGTGGCTGTGGGTTGGGACAGCTGGGCTTTCTGGCCAGGCACCGAGGTAGGATGAGAAAAGCTGGAGGGGAACTTGGGGAGATGCAGTGTGGGGGTGAGGTGGCTAATGGCCGTGAGACTAACCCGCCAACCCCCGTAATAGAGGCTGAGGAGGGGACAAGGGCCCCAGTGGATTCACAGAGGGCAGAATGAGTGGCCCCGTGTCCATTAACCTGTTAACCGAGCGGGACGTATAAATACGTAAAACGTAAACAATATCGGGTACGGGTAGGACGTATGAATACGTCCTTGAAATATATGTTGCGCCCTGAAACGGGAGGGACGTATATTTCCAAACAACAAAGGTATTTGTCATCCATACATGTCTCCACATGAATTTAAGACACGGAGGGAATCAGTATAATTTCGCTAGTGAGAGTGGTGGACGTGTTCAACAAGAATTGTTTTGGAGTTAACACATGACTTACTGAATAAAGGGTATAGGATTTACTTAGATAATTTCTATACGTCAATTCATTTGGCTGAACTCTTGTGTCAAAACAATACAGACATTGTTGGAACAATGAGGATAAACAGAGTCGGAATACCCAGTGAAATAAAAACAAAAAAAAAAATTATAGAAAAATGAACATATAGTAAGATTCAAAGACAAACTTATGGTTTTAAAATGGAAGGATAAAAAAGACGTATTGATGCTCAGTTCTATTCATAATGACGAAAAGACAATGATTGAAAAGAGAGGAAGAAGGCAAGAAAAACCGAATGTTGTCCTGGATTATAACAAGACTATGGGCAGCGTAGATTTGGGAGATGGAGTTATGGTGGCCTACACAGCTGCCCGTAACAGGGTAAAAAAAATTTATAAAAAATTTTTCTATGATTAATTGCTATGTGCTGCTTCAATGCATATATTATATACAAAAAAGATAAAGGTCATTTGGATCGATTACACTTTTTGATAAAGTGTGTAGAGAAATTGGTAGATAACAACGTAGTGAAAACCCACCCAAAGACACCAACAACAGCTCTACAGCTGAACCATCACGCTTACTTGAAAGGCATTTTCCAGAACAAATGAAAAGCTATATAGGAAAAACTAAATCCAGGAAATGCCGAGTTTGCTACAAAGAAGGTGTTAGGAAAGAATCTACATACTGGTGTCCAGATTGTAAGGTAGCACTATGTATCAACAATTGTTTTATTTTTTTAAAAATATATTTTATTGATTTTTTTTTTTTGCCCACCTCCCTTCCTCCCACACAGCCCCTCCCTCCCCAGAGTTTTATATTGGTTGTACTTATATCTATGTATAAAAGTCCTTCGGTTGATCTATTATCTCCCCCAGATCTTCCTCCCCTCCCCGCTGTAATTTGACAGTCTGCTTGTTGGTATACTGTCTCTATATCTATCTTTTGGTTCATCAGTTTATAATGTTCTTTATTATCCACAAATGATTGACGTCATGTGGTGTTTTTCTTTCATTGATTGGCTTATTTCACTCAGCATGATGTTCTCCAATTCCATCCAGGTTGCTGCAAATGATGAGAATTCCTTCTTTTTATGGCAGCATAGTATTCCATTGTGCAGATGTACCAAAGTTTTTGGATCCAATCATCTGCGGATGGGCACCTAGGCTGTTTCCAAATTCTAGCTATTGTAGATTGTGCTGCTATGAACATAGGGGTGCATATATCCTTTCTGATTGGTGTTTCTAGTTTCTTGGGATATATTCCTAGGAGTGGGATTACTGGGTCAAATGGGAGTTCCATTTTCAGTTTTTTGAGGAAACTCCACACTGTTCTCCACAGTGGTTGCACCAGTCTGCATTCCCACCAGCAGTGCACCAGGGTTCCTTTTTCTCCACAACTTCGCCAACACTTGTCGTTTGTTGATTTGTTGATGTTGGCCATTCTGACAGGTGTGAGATAGTATGGCATTGTTGTTTTGATTTGCATCTCTCGGATAATTAGTGATTTTGAGCATGTTTTCATGTGCCTTTTGGCCTTCCTTCTATCTTCTTTTGGAAATATTCTATTTAGGTCCATTGCCCATTTTTTAATTGGATCATTCATCTTCCTTTTATTTAGTTGTATAAGCTGTTTGTAGATGTTGGAGATTAAACCTTTATCAGTGGTAACATTTGCAAATATGTTCTCCCACACAGTGGGCTTTCTTGTTGTTTTGTTGATGGTTTCTTTTGCTGTAAAAAAGCTTTTTATTTTGATGTAGTCCCATTTGTTTATTTTCTCTTTAGCTTCCATTGCCCTAGGGGCAGTATCAGTGAAGAAGTTCTTTTGGCATATGTCTGAAATTTTGCTGCCCGTGGATGCTTCTAGTATTTTTATGGTTTCCCGCCTGATGTTTAAGTCCTGTATCCATTTTGAGTTTATTTTTGTGTATGGTGTAAGTTGGTGATCTAGTTTCATTCTTTTGCATGTATCTGTCCAATTTTCCCAACGCCATTTATTGAAGAGACTGTCTTGACTCCATTGTATATTCGTGCCTCCTTTGTCAAATATTAATTGAGCATAGTGATTTGGGTTGATATCTGGGTTCTCAATTCTGTTCCATTGATCTATATGTCTGTTTTTGTGCCAGTACCAGGCTGCTTTGAGAACAGTGGCTTTGTAATACAGTTTGAAGTCTAGTATTGAGATCCCTCCCACTTTCTCAGGATTGCTGTGGCTATTCGGGATCTTTTGGAGAGTTCTTTCTAGGTCAGTGAAATATGTCGTTGGTATTTTAATGGGAAGTGCATTGAACCTATATATTGCTTTAGAAAGTATGGACATTTTGATGATGTTGATTCTACCAATCCATGAACATGGTATGTTCTTCCATCTCTTTACATCTTCCTCTATCTCTTTTTTCAGTGTCGTGTAGTTTTCCGCATATAGGTCCTTTACTTCCTTAGTTAAATTTATTCCTAGGTATCTTAATTTTTTTTGGTAATGGTAAATGGAATTGCTTTTTTAGTCTCTTTTTTTGTAATTTCACTGTTGGTGTATAGAAATGCTATGGATTTCTTGGTGTTAATTTTGTATCCTAATACATTGCCAAATTCATTTATTAAGTCAATTAGTTTTTTAATGAAGTCTTTTGGGTTTTTTATGTACAATATCATGTCATCTGCAAATAAGGATAACTTTACTTCTTCTTTTCTAATTTGGATGCCTTTTATTTCCTCCTCTTGTCTAATTGCAATGGCTAGAATTCCAGTACTATATCAACAGGAGTGGCGAGAGTGGGCATCCCTGTCTTGTTCCTGTTCTTAGAGGGAATGGTTTTAGTTTTTGCCCATTGAGTATAATGTTGGCTGTGGGTTTATCATATATAGCTTTTATTATGTTGAGGTATGATCCTTGTACTCCCACCTTGTTAAGAGTTTTTATCAGGAAAGGGTGTTGGATTTTATCAAATGCTTTTTCTGCATCAATTGATATGACTATATAATTTTTATCTTTCAATTTATTTATGTGATGTAACACATTTATTGATTTGTGGATATTGTACCATCCTTGCATTTCTGGAATAAATCCTACTTGGTCATGGTGTATGATCTTTGTGATGCTCTGCTGGAGCCGATTTGCTAGAATTTTGTTGAGGATTTTGGCATCTATGTTCATGAGGGGTATTGGCCTGTAATTCTCTTTCATTGAGTTGTCTTTGTCTGGTTTTGGTATTAGGGTGATGCTGGCTTCATAGAAGGAGTTTGGAAGTATTCCTTCCTCTTGAATTTTTTTTTTTTGGATAGTCTGAGGAGGATAGGTTTTAGTTCTTCCTTGAATGTTTGGTAAAACTCTCCTGTGAAGCCATCTGGCCCTGGGCTTTTGTTTGCTGGAAGCTTTTTGATGACTGTTTCAATTTCTTCCCACGTCACTGGTCTATTGAGATTTTTAGATTCTTCCTGATTGCGTTTTGGAAGGTTGTATATTTCTAGGAATATGTCCATTTCCTCCAGGTTGTTCAGTTTGTTGGAATAGAGTTGTTCCTAGTATTTTGTAACAAACTGTTGTATTTCGGTGGGGTCTGTTGTTATTTCACCTCTTTCATTTCTGATTTTGTTTATTTGAGTACTCTCTCTTTGTTTCTTGGTTAGCCTGGCTAGAGGTTCATCTATCTTGTTTATTCTTTCAAAGAACCAGCTCTTGGTTTTCTTGATCTTATGTATTGTTTTTTTTGGTCTCTATGTCGTTTATCTGTGCTCTGATTTTTGTTATTTCCTTCCTACTACTTACACTGGGCTTTTCTTGTTGCTCCTTTTCTAACTCTTTGAGTTGTAGAGTTAGATCATCTGTTACCTTTTTTTCTAGTTTTTTTGCAATAGGCTTGTAAGGATATGAACTTCCCTCTCAAAACTGCTTTTGCTGTGTCCCATAGATTTTGGATTGTTGTGTTTTCATTGTCATTTGTTTCCAGGATGTTTTTAATTTCTTCCTTGATTTCTCTGGTAACCCAATCCTTGTTTAATAACATGCTGTTTAGCTTCCATGTGTTTGATTTCTTTGAATTATTTTTATTGTAGTTAATTTCCAGTTTTATGCCACTATGATCTGAGAAGATGCTTGATATGATTTCTATCTTCTTGAACTTGAAGAGACTTTGCCTATGTCCCAAAATGTGGTCTATCTTTGAGAATGTCTCATGTGCACTTGAGAAGAATGTATATTCTGTGGCTTTGGGGTGGAATGTTCTGAAGATATCGATTAATTCCATCTGGTCTAGTGAGTCATTTAGGATTGATATTTCTTTGCTGATTTTTTATTTAGATGATTTGTCCAAGGGTGACAATGGGTATTAAAATCTCCTATTATCTTTCCCTTAATGTCCTCCAGCAGTTTTTTTTTTATGTATTTGAGTGCTCCCGTATTGGGTGCATATATATTTACCAGGGTTATTTCTTCTTGTTGGAATTTTCCCTTTAGGGGAATTTTCCCTTTAGTGGCCTTCATTATCTCTTGTTATGTCCTTCACTCTGAGATCTAATTTGTTAGATATAAGTATTGCTACTCCAGCTTTTTTTTTTTTCATTTCCATTCGCCTGGAAAACCTTTTTCCATTCCTTCACCCTCTGTCTGTGTGCATCTTTTTTTCTGAGGTGGGTTTCTTGTAGACAACAGATGTATGGTTCTTGTTTTCTTATCCAATCTGTTACCTTATGTCTTTTGATTGGAGCATTTAATCCATTTACATTTAAGGTTATTATTGATAGGTACTCATTTGACGCCATTTTTATTCTATACCCGTGTTCCTTCTTCACTTCCTATTTCTTTATTTTTACAGTAGACCCTTTATCATTTCTTGCATTGCTGGTTTGGTGGAGATAAATTCCTTCAGTCCTTTTTTGTCTGTGAAGCTCCTGATTTCCCCTTCAATTTTGATTGATAGCCTTGCTGGGTACAGTATTCTTGGATTCAGACCCTTTCTTTGCATGACTTTGTATATTTCATCCCATTCCCTTCTGGCCTGATAAGTTTCCGTTGAGAAATCAGTTGCTAGTCTGATGGGGGTTCCTTTGTATGTAACTTTCTGTCTCTCTCTGGCTGCTTTTAAGATTCTTACTTTGTCGTTGTTGTTTGCCAATTTAATTATAATATGCCTTGGCATCTGTCTTCTGGGATTCATTTTGCTTGGGACTCTACCAGCATCTTGGATTTGTGTAGGTTTTTTCTTCTCTATCTCAGGAAAGTTTTCAGTCATTATTTCTTGAAATACTTTTTCCATGTCTACCTCAGTTTCCTTTCCTTCTGGAACCCCTATTATTCGAATATTATTTTGTTTTGTATTGTCCCAAAGCTCCCGTAGGCTCTCCTCCTGCTTTTTAATCTTTTTTTCTAGAAGCTGCCCTAATTGGGTATTTTTTTCCATCTTGTCTTCTAGCTCACTGATGCGGTCCTTTGCTTCATCTAGTCTACTCTTGATGCTTTCTATTGAGTTCTTCATGGTAATGATGTCATTTTTCATTTCTTCTGGGTTCTTCTTCAATTCCTCTTGGTTCTTCTTCAATTCCTCATGGTTCTTCCTCATTTCTTCTTGGTTATTGTCAAATTTCTCTTCCATTCTTTTTAGCCAGCCTATGATCATTACTCTGAATTCTTGCTCTGGTAGGTTGCTTGCCTATAACTCGTTTACTTTCTTTTCTGGTGATGCCTGCTTTTCTTTCATGTGCAGGCTATTCTTTGTCTCCCAATGGTCTCTCTTTTCAGGATGTCTGGTTAAGTGGTGTTCCTTCTCCTGCGTTGATTTAAAGGCACAAAATACAACACTACCGGGTACAACACAAGAGGCACTTAACAGGAATGTATTTACAATATTAATAACCTCTAATAAAGGTGACCACTAGAGAAAGGCAAATCAAGGGATAGGAAAGAAGTAAGAAAGGTAAAATTAAAATAAAATAAAAATTTTAAACAAATAAATAAATAAATAAATAAGAGGGATAAAGAGATAGAAAAAGAAGGAAAAAAGTAATGACAAAATGAAGTTGGAAAAAAAGAAAAGAGAGAGAGAGAGAAAGAGAGAGAGAGAAGGAGAGAGAGAGAAGAAGCAGACTAAGAGAGAAATATATATATGGAGAAAATTCCCATAGAACAACCACTAATACCAGCCAATGCCAGCAACAATACTTGGAGATTAATACAAACTACAATATCCACTATTATTAAGTAAAGCTATGATATACAGAAGTAAAAAACAAACAAAAACAAAGGATCTTTTAAAAAAGAAAATACAAAGCAACAATAACAACACAGGAATACGCATAACAATTTCCCTAAAAAGCATCAAAATTCACAATAATCAACATTCACGCAAACAATGACAAAATGATAGAGAGGAGAACAGTTTTGGTTTTTTTTTTGTTTGTTTTTTTTTTGTTTTTTTTTTTTAAATATTTTATTGATTTTTCACAGAGAGGAAGAGAGAGGGATAGAGAGTTAGAAACATCGATGAGAGAGAATCATCGATCAGCTGCCTCTTGCACACCCCCTACTGGGGATGTGCCCGCAACCAAGGTACATGCCCTTGACCGGAATCGAACCCGGGACCTTTCAGTCCGCAGGCCAACGCTCTATCCACTGAGCCAAACCAGTCCCGGCAGTTTTGGTTTTTTTTTAACTAGTTAATATAGTGCAGAGAGTGGTATTTATATACTTGGATCAGGGTTTGGAACTTAGTCTATAAGTATAGTGAGAGCTTTAGCAGGGGGTATACAGAAAGAATAGAGGAAAAACTCAAGCCAGAAAGGGATAGGATAAACAGGAGACTAAAAGGGTAAAGTTTAGTAAGAGAGTGATGGTGTAAAGGTCAAGTTGAGATAGGGTTGAATGATGATATAGTAGAGATTAAAATAGAATGAAGATTACTCCCAATGTAAAATAAAGAAAAAATAAAATGGTACTGGAGAGAAAAAAGAGAAGAAAAATGAAACAAAAATTGCAAAATAGCAGTAGTAATAGTGATGATTGAGATTGAAAAATGTAATAATTGAAAAAGTAAAATCAAGTAAGGAAAAAAAGAAAAAAATTCGTTTCTTAAGTAAAAGATGTAAATAATGAAAATTAAATAAAAGATTTAAAAAATTAAAATTAAATAAAGAATAGTAAAATTAGCATAAAAATGTCCAGTAGTGGTCATTCACTTCCTCTGTTGTTGTATTTGGCACTCCTGATTCTCAGACCAGACAGTCTTGCAGTTCCCAGCGTTCCACTGCACCTCAGTTTTGTAAGGTAGTCCTTAATTTTAAATAGGCTATATCTTAGTTATTTGTGTCCATTTATTTTTGATTAATTAAAAGTTAAAAAAAAAAAGTTTGTAGTTCAGCCCCTAGGTGGCAGTGTTTCTGGTTTGACCTCCCAGTCTTTTTGGTTGCTCTGGCCTTCTTTCTCTATGGCTCTAGCTGGCAGAGTTCCAGCTGGCTCCGATTCCCCATTTTTAGGAAGGCAATTTCCCCCTACAGTCCCCAGGATATGCCCAACTGGGCAGTCCTTCCCTAGTATTCAGAAGCAAGGGAGTGAAGGGGATCAGGCGCCAAGGTGTCCAGATGTTCTGCCCTTGGCGGGACAGCCCCGATTCTTAACAATCTGTCCTGTGTCCCTTGACGTTTTTAAAAAAGTCCTGCTTTGGGGGAAGATTACACCAAACCCAAACCCAGCACTGGGTCTTGCAGGGAATGATTTCCTCTGCAGCGCAGCCTTCTTTCATGCAGCTTGGCACGGGGGCCGCTCGGGTGCGCAGCAGCTGCAGTCGCTGGCAGTGCAGCAGGGACCCAGAACCCTCACACTATCCCTGCAGACTCTGACCTTTCCGTGGGTGATGGAAGAACTCCCTTGAATCCACGTGTTTGCGCTGATTCGGGCATCACAGCTGCTCGATGGTCTCCTCTGCTGTGGGTTTTCCAGGCCTCAGAGAAGATCCTCCTTTCCTGGTAAAATGGCACAGCCTTTCCTCTGAGCCCGTAGCTCCGGGCAAGGTCTCCGCCGCCACCGCAGTGCTGGCCACTTGGTCAGGAAATCCTGTCTAGCGGACCCTTCTTTAACTTCCTTTAGAGTTCCGCTGCCCCTTAGCTGCCAATCAATACGCCCTGAGTGACTTAGATGCTACTTTTATCTGTTCTGGGACCAGGGTCAGAACAAGTCCGTCTGTTCGGTCACCATCTTGTCTCCTCTGTATATTCTTTATTTCAGACATTGTATGCTTCATTTCTGACTGGCCTCTTTCCATTTTTTTGGTATTCTCTTTAAGGTCCTTAAAGGTCTCATCAAGTTTCTCAAAGGTTTTTAGAAGATTCTTGAGTAATCTTATAAATGTGATTCTAAACTCTGTGTCGTCCAGTAGTTTACTTTCCTCCATTTTTCCCATTCGTGACATGTTTCTGTGTCTCCTCATTTTGGCTGATGGAGTGGCTTTGTGTGGTAGGTGACCTATAGGGGCCAGTAACTTAGCTTCCCCAATCACCTGAGGTGGTCGCTTTTGCTATATCCCTTTGTGGGCTGAGTGCAAAGTCTTGGTGTAGTTAAGCCTTGATTGCTGTTGGTACACTGGGAGGAACTGACTCCAGGCCAATTGTCTGTGAGGACCCGCTGTGTATAAAGGAAAAACTGCTGTGCTGGAGACACGCTTTCTTTCAGTGGGGCTTTGGTGCTCACTGAGACCGTCTCCCGAATGTGTCTTTTATGGGTGTGAGGGGTTAAAACTGACCACTAGGAACACTGGCTTCTGGATCACCAATGGGGTACAGTTCATTTGCTTGGGACTTGGTGGTTGGTTTTGTTGCTGGAGCTTTGTTGCTGGAGCTGCAGTTTATTTCCTTAAGCTGCCACAGTACCAGCCATTTATATGCAAAAGCAGCTGTGTGGTGCCCGGTGGGTCTGTAGAATCTGCGGCCGGTCCTCAGGGCAGGGACTCAGGGTGGGGCGGGGCTTCAGGGTGGGGTGGGGTCTCGGGATGTCACTAGGTTGGGGCGTGGCTAACAGCAATGTCTGCGGTCAGCTGTCCCAGCCTCGTTTCCAAGTCCCCGCTTCCCTGCGATCCAGCGCAGTAAACAATGATTGCTGCAAGCACCTCTGCAAGAGTCGCCCTCACTTCGGCCCAATGGCCGACAGACCAGCTTCTCCCTGTAGGCATCTGGGTCGCCCACAGGACCTCAGAAACTGGATTTCAAAGTGATTGGGAGCTTGTTTCCTTTTGGGTTGAAAAGAAAGCCATGCTGCGCGCCCAGTCGCCTGCCACCAGCCCGAATCGCGTGCCTCTGTACCTAGGCTCCTCAGCTTTTCAGCGCTTACGCTCCTTTCTCTTTCATCCAACCTTCCCGTGGTTTTGGATGATAGATGTCCTTTGTATTAGTTTCAATTTTTAAATTGTGGGAGCCGCAGACCAGTTGCTCACCTACGCCGCCATCTTTGTTTCTTTTTCTCTCTCATCAATGTTTAACTCTCTATTCCTTTCTCTTCCTCTCTGTAAAAAAATCAATAAAATATATTTTTTTAAATAAAAAAGAAACACAGATAAACTTTTGTCCCTTAAGAAAAATTTAAAGACTATTTTGAACTGTCAGATCAAATGTCCTTGCTTCAGGATGTTAATAAGAAACCTTTAGAGATGGCTCTGAGCTAAAGAAGGCTAAACCCTAACCCAACCCTTGCCCTCTCTGACTAAGGGGGAACTAAGGCTAGAGAGCCAGGGCACAGGGGCTAGAGCAAGCACGTCAAACTTGCAGCCACGGGTAGCCCACAATGAATATTTTGGTGGCCCAGCAAATTTAACAGAATGTAAGAAACATTTTAATAAAAATGTTGTAACTTGATTTTTACAATATCTTATTGTATATAATTATTAACAATGCACTACAAAGTTGGCTAATGACTGATTACTATAATTGTGTTTCATTCATTTCCTTTATGCACCTTATGTGCAGGCCCACCATTTCTCTCCACTAACACCAGCAACGAATATTTTAGCAGCTGATGGCCATGTCATTAATCTTGGACTGACTTACTTGGTGTGCGTAACAGGAAATATTTTGCTTTCGAAGAACAAGAAAAATAGGTTTATTTGTGTTACATTTATTAATTTATGCAGTTATTCAGTGTCTGGTAAGTTAATATTCAAGAAAAAAATATTGATTTTAAAAAAATGTTCTATCCTATCTAATGAAGAGGGAATATGCTAATTGACTGCCCCACCCTTAAAGGTGGCAGTGCCCACAACCAATAGGAGAGAATATGCTAATTAACTGCCCCAACCTCAAAGATGGCAGCACCCACAGCCACAAGATGGTGGTGCCCAGTTCCCTCAGCCCCCAAGCTGCCTAGGGCTGGACCAACGTGCAGGCAAACCTCGGATGGCAGTTGCCCAGCTGCCCAGGACGAGGCTCAGGTAACCAGGGCTGGCCGAGGCTTGTGCTGCCGGCAGTGGCAGCAGCAGAGGGTGATGGGGCGTCGTCTTCCCATGATTGCTGGGTCCCCTCCTGCCCCTGAGGGCTCCCAGACTGTGAGGGGACAGGCTGGGCTGAGGGTTATTTTATGTTAATGCATGAATTTTCATGCACCAGGCCTCTAGTTATTTCATGTTAACGAAATTTAGCTCAGCCCTTTGTATTCAGCATGTCTCTATCGAAATAAACCTTCGTTTCTATGAAAATTGAAGCTTTTGTTTTTTTGTGGCCACATACACTTAAACCTTGTTTATTTGGCCTGCATTAGCCTTTGAGTTTGACATGCTTGGGCTAGAAGAACCAGAAATTTTGGCAGCTCCTTTTAGAGGAGAGTCCGTCTCAGGACAAGGGGAACCAACAATCATTTCCTTTCCTTGGACTAAAACAGAATCAAGGACTCTCACTAAGGGTTTTTGTGGATCCTCTCCAGGACCCTGATGGGTTTACCAAGGAATCTGATTTAATAGTTAAAATCTATTAACTATTGATGTGCTCTTAATATGCTGCCCTGCTCCAACTAATGACCTACTGATTTCTGAAAGCAAAGCAGCAGAATGTTTCGGTGAGGCCTGCTGACAAACTTCTGTAGAGGACTTTTTAAAACAAAGAGAAATAGACCAGGAAATGCATGGAATTAGCGCACTGGTGTCACCACGCCATCCCCACTATTTTTCCCTGGAAAGTAGACTGCACAAAAACCCAGCAATGCAGATGAAATCCTCATAAAACTGTACTTGCTTTCTTTGAACATTTTGAAAAAACTTTTAGACAATATTCAGGATTGTCTCTGGTTAGTTTTTGTTTGTTTTAAACATATTTTATTGATTTTTTACAGAGAGGAAGAGAGAGCAATAGAGAGTTAGAAACATCGATGAGAGAGAAACATCAATCAGCTGCCTCCTGCACACTCCCCACCAGAGATGTGCCCACAACCAAGGTACATGCCCTTGACCGGAATTGAACCTGGGACGTGTCAGTCCACAGGCCGACGCTCTATCCACTGAGCCAAACCGGCCAGGGCTTCTCTGGACAGTTTTAAGGATCATCAAAATTAGGCAGTGTTCAGACAGCATTGGTGGAGGGGTTAGGTGAGGAAGTTTAATCAGAGTAACAACATGAATTAAACTGTCCAACCACACATGCTGATAAGCTAGACACTCTGCTGGTCAACCATTTAAAACGATTCGAAAGGAAGAAAAGGAATAAGATACTAACATTACGGACTCGCAGCTCCGCAGCTGAGCAAGGAGGGCAGCCCTCCTAGACGCCTATCCCGGGAGGGAAGAAGGGCCCCTTTCAGGGCAGAAGCAGGTCATCTAGGAAAGGCTGCAGGGACAGAAGCGGGACTTAGGAAAAGAAAGGTTAGCAGAGGAGATGGACTCCGGCCACGTCAGAGAAGGGCTCAGGGACACGCACGGCGGAGTTTAAGGGACTGGCAAGGTTTCCTCAGGGAGGCCGTACACAGAGACAGCCGGAGGCCATGGCTAAGCTCCTTTTATTTCCTTGGATCTGGGAAAGAGCAGGCTTTCTTTCAAAGACCCAGTCTCCGTCCTGGCTTGCCCCGGGCTTGTGCCCTGTCCCTATTCAATCTTCCCCCCAGATCTCCTCCGGCCTGTGCCCTCCCACGTTTATGGTCACCATGATGGTTCTTACTGTGCGGGCACTAGCACAAGGGGTTCCCTCCCCAAGAGCAACACACTTCCCGGTGACCTGTGACCGGAAGCCGCCCTTCCTGTTTGCTCCCTTGGCAGAGGGATGTGGTCGCTCCCCGGGGTGGCTGTAAGGCTGTTTTTCCTCCTTAATCAGGGGTCTGGTTCCATTCGCTCCCTCCTCTCTTCTTGATATCTACCTACTGCCTACTCTAGGAGAGAGAGAGAGAGAGAGAGAGAGAGAGAGAGAGAGAGAGAGAGAGAAGCAGACCTGCTCCAACTAATGCACCTCTTGCTCCGGGGAGGTGAGGGCATCCTGACTCGCACTTTAAGAGAAACCGAGTGACCATAAGAAGGGGGACTACTAAGGCCCGTGCAGACTATCTACCCTGTTTCCCCGAAAATAAGACAATGTCTTATGTTAATTTTTGCCCTCAAAGATGCACTATGTCTTATTTTCAGGGGATGTCTTCTTACACTTTTATTGTTAAATGAAAATAAAGGAAATTTATTACCTGTATACGGTACGGTAGTACCGTAGTTGTCAACACAAACCAGACAAACTGAATCCTACAGTATCAGGAATTTACTCATTTATTCAATGACAATCATGTCATCATCTTCTGGAACATCATCATAACAATTCAATTTCCTGGTGAATTTCTTGTGACTCCATTTCTTTCAGAATCAGTGGACCAAATCTCTCATGTTTAGCAATAGCACTGTCTTTAAATGAGTACGTCTTGTCAAGGTAGCCTGCTCGTAGTGCATTTGCAATGCAATTGTCAGTGATTTTCTCCCATGAATTCTTTACCCAAGTCACAACTTCTTGCAGTTCAGGTTTCACAAAGTTTCCACGTTGATTTCTCTCCATTCTATTTTCAATGTAGTCATTAATTTCCATGCGCAAATTGTCTTTGAATGGCTTGTTTATTGCAATATCAAGAGTCTGGAGAGAGGCCATCATTCCTGTGGGAATCATTATCTGATCTATTTTTCTTTCGTGAAGAAATGTCTTCATGTCTTTAGCGCGGTGAATGCTGGCTGCATCCCAGACTAGCAGATCTCTTTGGCTCCCTCACATAGCAAGCGGCAGCATTAAATTAACCCACTTCCTTATAACTGCTTGTGTGGCCCAGACTTTTTCAGTTTCAAGAATAAAAACGCCCATAACATGTTTAATCTTTTCCTTCTTGCCCTTAGAAATGATTAAAGGTAGGATTTTAGTGCCATCCAGACGAATTGCCAAAAATACAGGAAACACATGCACTTTCATAAGCAGTGGAGAGAATGTATACTAAGGAGGCACCCCGCTGTTCAATTGTTGTTTGAGATGATTGGCCCATAAACATTGCAGTTTCATCCATAGCAATCATGTTGGAAAGATTGTATTTAGAGAAGTCAGTATCATCAATAAAGGACTTGAATGCAAGTGCTCGCTTAATAACTTGAGTATCTTCCAACCTAAACAATGTTGTAGATCTTCTTAAAGACAGTTCACTTTACTGAAGGAAATTATCCAGTCAGTGTTGTGATGCTTTGAAGTCTTTGGGGGCTATGTCAAACTGTGGTGCCATTACAAGGACAAATTCTTTTTCTTTTCTTTTTTCTTTTTTATAAATATATTTTATTGATTTTTTACAGAGAGGAAGGGAAAGGGCTAGAGAGCTAGAAACATCGATAATAGAGAAACCTCGACCAGCTGCCTCCTGCATAGCCCCCACTGGGGATGTGCCCACAACCAACATACATGCTCTTGACCGGAATCAAACCCGGGACCTTTCAATCCGCAGGCCGACACTCTATCCACTGAGCCAAACCAGTTTTGGTACAAGGGCAAATTCTTGAATCTGAGCTCTATTCACAACCAAAGCCTTTGCTCTTCTGTCAACAACCCAGGTCTTCCAGCTCGGAAAATAATGGTTGCCGACCTGATCCACACTTGCACTTTTTAGCATTTCCCTTGTCCATTTGTTCAGTGAGGTTACCATACTCTGCTCGCCATTTTCGGACCAATTGGATACTCAGCATCTTCTCTTTGCAGAAAGCAGTAAGATTTTGGCCCCAAGAGTCTTCCACCATTCCTTTCTTGTACTCCACAGAGTAGCTTTTTCTTTTTGCACTCATTTCTAGGGGTAAAAAAAAGGAATTGGGGTATCAAGGTGGGGGGAGAGGGATCACTTAAAATGACACAGGGAGGATTAGAATGGGGAATCAAAATGGCACAGGAGAATCAGTGGGGGGTTACCATCTTAGTAACCCCTTTTGATCCTCCTGTGTCATTTTAAGTGATCCCTGTGCCACTGAACACCTTCACCAGACATCCCCCTTGCCACTTTATCAGACATTTACCCCCTGGGGCCTGCCTGGGGACTGTCACTGGATTTGCTGGGGCCTGGATCTGGGCTGGAGCAGGGTCTGCCACTGACTGAGAACCTTCAGTCATCATGAGGGCAACTGCAAGCATCAAATAGTGTCACCAGAGACAGACCAGCACTCATCACCTTCACCGTGTCTCATCTGCTCTAATCTTCCTGTTCTTCTACACGCATCTGCGAAAGTCTCCTCCTCTCTCCCGCCCCGCACTCACCGCTCACTCCGACCTCCGCTCCGCCTCCACACAGCAGTGACGTCAGGACTCCTCATAAAGTCACTGGTTGCTAGACGCCAGTCGGGGCGGCCCTAGTGACCAGTTTACGGTAAATTAATTTTCATTCTGAGACAGAGCCTAGCGAGCCTTATTTTCGGGGGGAGGGGGGGATGCCTTATATTTTACTCAGAAGGAAACCTGTCAGTAGGTTTTATTTTCCGGAAGATGTTTTATTTTCGGGGAAACACCGTATCCTTAACCCTCCCCCTCCCTCTGAGCAGAACTTCTGTACAAATGGCAGGGATTGCTAATCAACAACACCCAGTTTTCAATCAGAACTGTACATTTTCAGCTAGGGTATTATAAAACAAGGTCTATTTTTGCTCGTCAACTCTGCCCAATTCACCTGCCTGGGAGGGTCTTCCTTGAAATCCATGATGCCACATATTATTTTCTTAGAAGGGTGAAATGTATTTAGCACTAAATGAATTAGATGCTGAACCAATTGAAAAAGTAATGATTTTAAAGTAACCTCCACAAAAAGAAACTAATATTGATACTGAACATTTGCTGCAGCATATTTTTAAAAATATTTTTTATTCATTTCAGAGAGAAAGGGAGGAGAAAGAGACAGAAACTTCAATGATGAGAGAAAATAACTGATCGGCTGCCTCCTGCACAGCCCCTACTATGAATGGAGCATGTGTCCTTGACTGGACTTGAACCCAGTACCCTTCAGTCTGCAGGCTGACAATGTATCTACAGAGCCACATGGGCCAGGGGTGTTGTAGCGAGTTTCTATAGAGGTCTGTGCCCTTCCCAGGACAGATATTGAAAAGATTGAGTCAGCCACTCCCATTACAATAACTATTAGTCATACTTCACTTCTACCAAATATTTGCCAATATCCTCTAAGATCTGCTGCACTGGCTAGCTGGAAGTAAGCCCATTATACAAGACTAGTGGCCCGGTACACGGATTCGTGCACACTGAAAGAAAATTAGAAGAAATATTTTAATATCGCTGTTCACCCTTTCTCTATAATATAGAGACCAAATTCATGGTCAACAGTGACAGATGAGTGGCACCAGCATGGGCTTTATATGTATCACACATGCGCAAGTCAACTGAGCCCTTTATAGATGTAGAATAAACTTGCTTACTTAGACCTGCTTTCTGATGTAGCCAAACTTTTTCCAGCCCACTGAAGCACTCCCACTTCTCTTTCAGGTAATTGTGAGCAACACAGCAGTAAATATCAACAGGAAGCAGGTTATTTTTGTAGGTCACGCAGGGGGAACAAAGGGTGAAATATTAACTGCAGCGGTGTTCGACTGTATTCTGTGCAGTGAGAAAACCTGAGTCATTTTCAAGGTCCACCATTTCCTACTTCTTTTCAGTCAGGTCAAGTTTCTAAGCTTTCTAAATCTCCGTTTTCTGGCTAATGAAAATGGGATTCCACCGAGTCTCCTATCTACCTACCCCAGGACTTCTGCGAGATCAAATGAGATGAGGCATGGAAAACACTTCACAGACATTTGGTTAAAGTGTGAAATGTTTCCACCTGGCTCTAAAGCGAGTCGTGCTCCTGGGCTGAAGAAACTGCAAGGAGGCTAGTTGCTAGGGAGAGGAAGCCGGGTGTTGTTATGTGACATCATTACCCAGATTGACACTTAGCTTATTAGCCTTTTATATATATCAATTACTTAAAAGGGGGCCTTATAATTCATGTACAGGCCCCTGTAATTCTCCTATCCTTTCAGTAAAGAAACCAAATGGGAAAGGATGGAGAACTGTGCAGGATCTCAGAGCTATAAATAGGATAATTATTCCCCGACATCCTGTGGTTCCAAATCCACAGAGCTGTTATCAGCCATGCCTGTGAACTGTCACTATTTTTCAGTGATAGATTTTTGTTGTGCTTTTCCCAGCATTCCTATAGAAAAAGACAGTCACTGTGATTTGCTCTCACCTTGGAAGCTTGCAGATTTACTTGGGCAGTAATGCCCCAAGGATATACAGAGAGCCCACCTACTTCTCTCAGATACCGAAGTCTGAGTTGAATGATGTTAAATTTCCCAGCGACTCCACTTTAGCCCAGTATGTGGATGATTTATGTTTATGCTCCCAGGCATCATTCAGTCCCCAAGGGCACACAATTTACCTGTTACAATGGCACGCTGTGAATGGGGTACAAGGTCTCAGAGGGCAAGCTTCCATGCTGTTTGCCCAAGTACACCACCTTGGTCATCTCACACCTACAGACGGGCTGCTGGTTAACCCTGAACGGCTCAGAGGCATCCTCCCTCCTCTTCCCAGAGCTCAGAGGCAGCGCAGAGGCTCTATATGGTTCATTGGATACTGTCACAATGGGTTCCAATTTTTCATTAATGGCTCAGCCTCTGTATGTCCTATGGCAATCAGATCAACCTGATCCAATCCAGCGGAACTTTGAAGGAAAACAAGCTGTGAGCTCTAATGGAGGGATTGTGGGGAGCTCCCACCATGGAACACCCTAATTATGAACTTATTTCCTTCCTTTTCATCCATGGAAGAAAAGGAAATGCTCCAGGAGTTCTAGCTCACACATACAGAGACCATCATAGACCTGTAGGATATTATAGCAACGAGACTCAGTGGCAAAAGGACTCTCTCCCTGCATGCGATAGCCATGATATGCAGACAGACGAGATCGTTTTGGGTTTTTCTTTAACCATTTAAGTTCCTCGTTCTGTTGAATCTTTGATAAAATCCTCCCTTCCCTCCATACTCAGCATTACCCAGTCAGTGACTAGCTTCTTGTAGAGTCCTAGAGGCCCGGTACTCCCCAGTCCGGGAAGGACGCCAGAGGGCTCCCGGGCGGGTCTGGTCCTTTCATCTAGTCTCAATCCATCGCACCCCAGGAGCAAGCTAATCTACCAGATGGAGCGTCTGCCCCCTGGCAGTCAGTGTGCGTGATAGCGACTGGTCAAGTGATAGAGCAATCAGGCGGGCACTTAGCATATGACGCTTTTATTATGGAGTATTCCTGCTTCCCGCACCAAATATTGCTTTGACTGATGTAACAGTCTTAACCCAGCAACTTTGTTACCGTCTTTCCAGGAGGAAGAGCCTTGATTGCATTTTACTTACTGACCACCTTCTTGCTCCTGGGAGTGACTTACAGGAAACTCCTATTGATAATGCTCTTACTTTGGTGCACAGATGGGGCTGATCCAAGAGAGGAGCAGGGACATTACCCAGCGGATACGCAGGGACTTTCATGGTGGGTGTGACGGAAGCTCTTATCCACCTGGAATAGGACCTGCCCAGCAGGCTGCACTAACTGCTCTAACTCAGGCTTGTCAATTGGCCAAAGATCGAGCAGCCAATATCCACACGGATGGTCACTATGCATTTGGGGCAGCTCATGGCTTTGGAATGAAACTGGTTGTAGAATTATTAGATACACAGCAACTGATACAATTAGCAGGTACCAGAATTCCAGGATATTCTAAAGCTGCCTTCATGGAAGCAAAGGGAAATCATTTAGCTGAGGCTGCAGATAAAGAGGCAGAATTAAGCAATCAAATTACCCAGATCTGCCCTGGCTGGTTTGGCTCAGTGGCTAGAGCATTGGCCTGCGAACTCAAGGGTCCCAGGTTCGATTCCAGTCAAGGACATGTACCTTGGTTGTGGGCACATGCCCAGTGGGGAGTGTGCAGGAGGCAGCTGATTGATATTCCTAACTCTCTATTGCTTTTCCTTCCTCTCAGTAAAAAATCAATAAAATATATATTTTTAAAATTATCCAGATCTGAGGAGGTTCTCTGTCTCTCGCTGACCAATGGGAGACTCCTTGTGCAGCCCCAGCTGCAGAGGAAAAGGAGATGTGCCAACAGAAAGGGGGCCTTCGATCCAAACAAGCAGATGTATGGCGTGGACCTGTTGAGAAACCAATCTTACCTGTAAGGTTCAGGTGCCTATACTTCAATGTACATAAGCTAACACACTGGGGTTCTAAAAAGATGATTTAGTGGATAGCCCTGGAAAACCACTTCCCGCATCCCAGGGACACTTCCCACCCTTTTTAGGTCCATTTGAGGTATGGCCATTGGATTTTATCTAACTGCCATCTCCTCAATATGCAGATGTGTGTTAGTTATGGTGTGTATGCCTCTCGCTGGGTGAGGCTTCCCTTGCAGGAGAGCAATAGCCTTAACGGTAGGTAGAGTTTTATTAGAAAAAATAATTCCCAGTTGGGGAATTCCCTGTGATTGAACTTGGACAAATGGGAATGCAGAACTGGCCTGACCTTGGAGTAGCTTGGGAAGGAGACAGGCAAACTGCATGGGGGACAAACAGGTGAGGACACCGAGGGGCCGGAGGGAGCCCGCAGTAGGGCAGCTGGGCTGGGGGCTGGGGGAAGCACAGTCTGTGCGAATAAAACAATGGGCCCAGGGCAGCCGAGCTGTGGGCCGCTGGGACGCACAGACCCTGCCTCGGAGCTATGCTGGAATTTGGGAGAGAGGATGAGTCCTATTTTCTCCCTTGCATTTCTTTGGTATGATTGTTTTTAAAACAAAACAAACAAAACCCTCATGGCCTCTATTCGTTTTAAAGTTGTACAGATAAGGTCTGCTTGTCATTTTTTCTTTAGCAATGCCCACATGTATTGCTTTCTCTTCTCCAGCCGATGAGCAGTGGAGCTGGGTAGGCCTTTGGCAGGGCTGGAGGGAGAGGCTCTCCTGCTTGTCCCCACAGTGAACTGAGCCTTACAACATGACCTGCCGTACAGACTCCTGTTCAACTCAGACCTGCACCGCACCATCCTCACTCAGGGTGACACAGTCTGCTCGTCCAGTGCTGCCTGCTTCCCCCAGTTTGACTCCGCAGCACGCGGCCAGGCAGACCAGCCCTCAGGGTGTAGATGCCGCGTGGCCGGCTCCGCTGCCGCCTGGGCACCATAGGCGGGAGCTGTCCGGCCTGGCTGTGTCCGGGGCGGAGGGGCTGTGTCCTCCGGGGTGGGGGGGCGGAGGGGCTGTGTCCTCGGGGGTGGGGGGGCGGAGGGGCTGTGTCGGGGGCGGAGGGGCTGTGCTCTCGGGGGGGGGGGGCGGAGGGGGCGGAGGGGCTGTGTCGGGGGGCGGGGAGGGGGCGGAGGGGCTGTGTCGGGGGCGGGGAGGGGGCGGAGGGGGCGGAGGGGCTGTGTCGGGGGCGGGGAGGGGGCGGAGGGGGCGGAGGGGCTGTGTCGGGGGGGCGGGGAGGGGGCGGAGGGGCTGTGTCGGGGGCGGAGGGGCTGTGTCGGGGGGGCGGGGAGGGGGCGGAGGGGCTGTGTCGGGGGCGGGGAGGGGGCGGAGGGGGCGGAGGGGCTGTGTCGGGGGGGCGGGGAGGGGGCGGAGGGGCTGTGTCGGGGGCGGGGAGGGGGCGGAGGGGGCGGAGGGGCTGTGTCGGGGGGGCGGGGAGGGGGCGGAGGGGCTGTGTCGGGGGCGGAGGGGCTGTGTCGGGGGCGGGGAGGGGGCGGAGGGGCTGTGTCCGGGGGACGGAGGGGGCTGTGTCGGGGGCGGAGGGGGTGGAGGAAGCGGAGGGGCTGTGTCGGGGCTCTGGCGCGCACCCCTCCCCCGCAGGCTGCCAGGAGCGGGGTCTGACCCGCGCGGTCTCCCGCCCGCCCGGCCACACGGCTGCGGGCCAGACCGGGGAGCCCCAGCCGGGGAGCGTGAGTCACCGAGCCCGGCCTCCTCCGCCTCCTCCCCGCCCGGGGCCTGGCTGCCCAGCAACCAGACACAACAGCCCCAAACACCGGCTTCCTGCCGCGTTCCACCACTTACCCCCCCCCCCAATCCTCCACGCTTCTCCCCCCCATCCTCCCGCTTCTCCCCCAGCCCTCCGCTTCTCCCCCAGCCCTCCGCTTCTCCCCCAGCCCTCATCTTCTCCCGCTTCTCCCCCTGCCCTCAGCTTCCCCTGCTTCTCCCCCAGCCCTCCGCTTCTCCCCCAGCCCTCCGCTTCTCCCCCAACCCTCATCTTCCCCCGCTTCTCCCCCAGCCCTCCACTTCTCCCCCCCGCCCTCAGCTTTCCCCGCTTCTCCCCCAGCCCTCCGCTTCTCCCCCAGCCCTCCGCTTCTCCCCCAGCTCTCATCATCCCCCGCTTCTCCCCCAGCCCTCCGCTTTTCCCCCGCCCCCCCCCCCCCGCCCTCAGCTTCCCCCGCTTCTCCCCCAGCCCTCCGCTTCTCCCCCCACCCTCAACTTCCCCCGCTTCTCTGGGCCAAGGGCGGCCTCGGAGGGGAAGGGAGAAAGGGGCTCACATCTGCGAAGGGGCGCACATCTGTTCCCCAGGCACTGGCCTCCCCAAACCGGGGCGCTGAGGCTGCTCTGGAGCCCACTCCCCGCTGGCCGAGGCAGCCCCTCAGTGCCGCCAGGAGCGTCTGGCCAGGGCGCCCCCGGAGCCGCTGGCCGCGGGCCGCCTTGTTCTTCCCAAGATTGCAGCTGGACCGCAGGCCTCTATGCGCATGTGTATCTGCCCAGTAATTCCCAAAATGACCCTGTAAGGTAGGTAATGCTGTTAACGTAACACACACACACACACACACACACTGAACCTGAAAAAAACTTTGGTGACTTTATTTGAGCAAAACTGTAGACAATTGCTGGGAAGCAGAACCTCAGCAAACTGAGACAGTGCTCTGGAGAATGGTGGTACTCCTGCAAGTATACATTGCCATCAGAGGAGAGACATAGGTGGGTGACATGAAATTCATTGGTGACTGATTGAGGAGGTGGGATAAAGCAAATTGGGGAAACTCCTGGTAAAAAGTAAAGTGATGGACACATGCTCACCTGAGTGCAGGGACAATTAACATGACAATGAGGGAATTTGTGGTCTCTGTCCTGGCACATTTGGTTGTGTTCTCAGGGGCTCCAGGAAAAGGGAAGTTACCAGTTACCCAGACATTTCAAGGGTGTGTTATCACTGATGCAAAAAGACAGGTGGGCTCAGTTCCGGTAAAGGTGACCTTGTCAGGGAAGATACCGCCTGAGCTGTAACTGCCACCATCACTGGATTAGTTAAAGTTTCAGGCAGTCCTTTGTGGAGACTTCAGGTCTGAGTTTGAAGGCTGCCAGGCAGGCCTCCCCTGAGCCGCCGGTCAGCATGCGGCCCTTCCGTCCACAGTGTTATCGCTTTATCTGCTTATTAGGCTTAATTTACAGGGGAAAAGTCACCAGTTTCAGTTGCACAGTTGGATGAAGTTTGACAGAAGTATTCAGTCTTATCGCCCACCACCTCATGTCCATGGCGGGACACTGGTCACCGGAGCTGCCTGTCTGCCGGTGGACAGCCCTCCCCACCTGGGCTTCCACGCGTGCACGTTCACCTGGCTTTCCCAGATGCCCCTGCATCATCAGTTTGTTATTTTCTTTGCTGACCAGTTGAAACATATTTGGGCTGTTTTCGGTTTGGGGTTCTTACCAAAAGGCCAGCTCTGAACAGGGGGTGAGTGCGCTGTGCGTGCGCTTCCAGGCTTCGAAGGAAACATCTGGTGCGCGAAGCCGCCATCGCCTTCCCCAGCAGGGAGGTGAGGGCCGGGCCCCCGAAGGCTGTGACACCTCTGTCTGGTGGGTCAAAGGGAGGTGAGCAACTTCACCTTTTAGTCTCAGGTAAGTCCTTCTGGCGGCCAGCACCGAGCCGCTCCTGGAATAGCCTGCCTCCGGGCTATGGCGAACCCCAAGGCCAGAGCAGAGCGGAGTCCTTCCTTGGGCTTCCGCCTGGCCCCCAATTTCCAAATTATTATTTCTTGTCTTGTCTCTTTCGTTTGTGCATGGCCTCCTCCAGAGAAACCTGAGCCCTCAGCCCTGAGCCACGCGGGGCGTGGGGGGCCCGTCCTAGGAGTGGAACTGTGCTTCCTGAGCAGGCGTCCCTCTCCCCAAGGTAAGGACTGGAACTTGAGCGGTGAAGCAGCTTGCCTGAGTTCACACAGCGAGGTCGGAAGTCAGAGCCAAGCTGACTTTTATCCAGCGTCACCCCAGGAGGTGGGCACTTTTTGAGTTAGAAGCCCCTCTTGGCCGGCGGCAGCTGCGGACACCCGGCAGTGGGCTCCGGGCACCGGTGAGGTCTGGGCACTGGGCACCGGGCAGTGGGCTCCGGGCACCGGGCACCGGGCACCAGGCTCTGGGCACTGGGCACCGGCAGGCTCCGGGCACTGGGCAGCGGGCTTCGGGCACGGCGAGCTCCGGGCACCGGTGGGCTCCAGGCACTGGGCACCAGGCACGGGGCAGCAGGCTCCGGGCACCGGCGGGCTCTGGGCACCGGGCAGCGGGCTCTGGGCACCGGGCACCAGGCAGGGGGCTCTGGGCACCGGTAGGGTCTGGGCACTGGCACCGGGCAGCGGGCTCTGGGCACCGGGCAGCGGGCACTGGGCTCCGGGCGCCAAGCACAGGGCAGGGGGCTCCGGACATTGGCGGCAAGCTGTGCAGTCGCTCCCTGGCGAGCGGGTGGCAGCCGGTGACTCTGGAAGCCTCAGTGCAGGCTGGGGGTGTTTCCCTTGGGGAAGGTGGTGTTTGTCAGGTTTCTCCACTCCAGTTTCCATTCTCCTTCATGTTCTTGAGAGCAGAGACTTTTTAAGTATCTGATTCCCCATCAAGCTTTCACTGCTGGTTTCCTGTCCATTGTGAATTTCCTAACCCCACCACTCCTCTCCTGGCACTCCCCATACGGAGGGCTTTCCCTCCTCTTCCTGCAGATCAGCATGCCCGGGGCATTTACTCTGCCAATGCCCACCAGAGCTTCCCTGTCAGTGGCTCAGGTCTGGCCAGAAGCAGTCTCCTGGGGCTGACACTGCGCCCTCAGCCGGCCTCCCCGGTGTCCACAGACCTGCTCACTGTGACCAAGCTGCCCTGCTCTGGCGCTCCCGCAGCAGCCTGGCCCTCCCCTGCAGAGCGGGATTGAGAATCGCCAACCTGGGTGCTCGCTGTTCTCCTTGTTCCTGGGTTGCGTCCTGGCTTCCGGCTCCTTGGCTCCTTAACCGACAGGGGTTTAAGGCAGAAGGTGAAGTGAAAGGTAGCCAGGACACAGGGCTTGGGAGGCTCAGCAAGTGATCTTTGAAGACTGTAGAGAACTTCTAGCGAGTTCACTGGGTAGGGGACCCAGGCCAGGCCGACCAGACAGTGCAGTTTCTCTGTTCAGAAATCTCTCTACAAATTTCACAAATTCATAAACCTCCATTTTGCCTCAATGTAAGGAAGTCCAAACCTGTAGATAATTTTAATGAGTTCATTTAACTAAACTGATGACATATCCAGGGAGCAAGATCTCAAATGCTCCAGGGAATAACTGTTTTTGCAGTTTTTCTTATGCATTTGAAATTAAAGAGAGGACCTACATGGAGGTGGCAGAAAGCGAAGCCCGCATTGGATTTCAGGATAGTTAGCAAGAGTGTGTGCTCTCGTGGGGATGGCTTTCCTTTTCAAAGGTGTGTTAACCTAGATGCACAAGGACGGTGGTAGGACTGGCTTAAAACCTTTCACTAAAAAGTATAGGCCTGGGCATGACTACCCACCCTGCCCTGCCCGTTAGGAATGCAAGATCAGGTCACCCGCGAAGTTACTTCCCTGGAACTCCTTCCCGTTTTCCATCCAGAGGTTAACATCTCTCAGCCCTTTTTGCTTTGATATGAAGAATCTCTCCCAGAGAGGAGGAGGTTGGAGGGAGACTGGGTCTCAAGGACAGCGGGGAGCGAGGGAGGAAGAGGAGGAATGGCAGGGAAAGGGTGGTCTCAGGAGCTCCAGAAGGGAGAGTGTGTCTCCATAGCAACAGAAAATTGCATGGATTTTTCCTGGCACAGATCCTGCAGTGTTAAAGGCTGACTGGCCTGCTGGCTAATGGAAGCCTAATCATCAGAGGGAACTCCAGGGATTAAAGGTGTGACTAAATTAAGTGGGGCCACAATTTCAGAGTTGGTTTCCCTGAAAACAGCTGCCTGCCGGTCATGTTTGGGCAGGCCCTGCACGCTGAAGGGCCTGCCTGCTCTGGGGCTCCTGGGCAGGCAGAGATGGGGACCAGTGCCATGTGTTCCCACAGGTTTCACATGCTTAGCCCACGGGTGTCCACCACAGTCCCAGGGCAGCAGGCCTTCTGTCTTCAGACGAAGATGCTAAGGAGTGAGAGGCTAAGAAGGGCAGGTTCCCGTCTCTGCTAACTCTAGTGCTCTCGGTCCAGCCTGGCGAGGGCTCAGGCCTTGCCACAGCAGGGCAGCCACTGTGTGAGGCACAGTGAGGCACAGTCCCACTCTCTTGTAGTTACGCTGCCAGGCAGTCGGGAGAATTAATCAGCCGGGCACTTGGAGGATATTCAGAAAAGCAGCCTTTATTACAGATTGCACCAGTGCCGTGACTCAGGGGAGTCAATCTCCAAGTCCTGAGTGATGAATAAGGACGAAGCTCTCCCTTTAAACCCTTCAGTTCTTTGTCCCCCAAATCGGGGTCAGGCTTCCGGACCCTTAGCGGGCTTTGCAGCCCCCGGGGGTTGGGATGGGGGAGGTGAGACCACACCCAGAGGCCTGCCAGCACTGGGGACTGTAAATGGTTCATGGTTTATGGCCTCTGTAAAATGGGAGTATTCCAGGAAACAGGTTCTGCAAGGCAGGACAGGCATCACAGATAAGAATGGAACTTGATAAGAATGGAGTTTATTGCCCTAACCCGTTTGGCTCAGTGGATAGAGTTCGGCCTATGGACTCAAGGGTCCCAGGTTCGGTTTGGTCAGGGCACATCTCCAGTAGGGAGTGTGCAGGAGGCAGCTGATAAATGCTTCTCTCATTGATGTTTCTAACTCTATCCCTCTCTGTAAAAAATTAATAAAATATATTTTTTTTTAAAAAAAGAAAGGAGTTTATTGGCAAGCATGAATGCATGTTTATCGGCAAGCAAGGTTGTACGTCGGAAGGCAGGCTATTAGCACAGATTCAGATAGCTAGTTCCCCAAATGTCTAATTTTCCCCTTCGGTCTGAGGCTGGCCTGAGCAGCCTGTGGGCTGGGGGCTCATGGCATTGCTCCCTCCAAGTACTGAGCCTGGCCCGCTCACTTCAGCCAGGCTGACCTATGATGAAGAAAGGACACTAATTCTGTGACTTGACTTCTAGGAACCACAGTAAAAGGTGCCACCTCACATCCGGTGTGGGTAGGATGAGTCATAAGTATGAGAATGATTTCCTCTTTTCTCTGCTGGTGCCAACCCCCTGATGGCATACCGAGGGGGTTCGAGGGCTGCAAACCAACCCTGAAGGGGAACAGGGGGCTGGGAGTGAAGAAAGCCAAAGGTTTCAAGAAAGGCAAGCAGAGCCTGGAGAGGAGAGGCCCGTGAGGGCAGCTGGGGGGCAGGCAGGGAGTGGTGCCCTGGGCCTTAGGTAGCCAGTGAGGAGAGTGGGAGCTGGAGACTCAGGCACTTGGAGGGTCAGACACATGGACCCCTTCGAAGGCTGCTCCACTAGGTGTCCCAGGGGCCTGGCCATGGCCACCCAACCTTCCTCTGCCACGTTTTCCTCATATGCAAATGGGAATTATAATTCTGCTGACGCATTTTTCAGGATGTTTGAGAAAACTAAGAAAATATGGTAAATTAAAGAGACGAGAAGAGGCAGAGAGAGAAGAGAAAAGAGGAAGAAGAGAATAGTCAGATAATATAAACAGGAGAAAGATAAGACACATGACAAAAGCAGGAGGATGACCAGTGGGTGATACTGCAGTGGTGGGAACCACCAGGGGCCCCAAGCTAACAGCCAAGTTCTAAAACAAATACAATATTAAAAATATATATATATTATTAGCAACTTGATGTTTTAAAAGCATATCTTTTAGTGTAAAGTCTTAGGATGCACAAGCACATTTGAGTCCTTTTTCAAAATAGGAAGCCCCCCCCCCCCCAAACCATAATCCATAATTTTCCTTCTGCATTGTAGCACTATATCATGAAAGGGAGAAAAATTAGCCAACACTGGGACAAGCACTACCGAAGGTGAAAGGGACCATCCTTCCTCAGGAGTTCCACTTCTCAGATTTAAGTTAGCTTAGGGGTCTGATTTTGCTGCAAACACTAAGGGCAAAAGCCATTTGTCCACTGCATCTTCCAGCGCCCAGAAACTGCCATTAGCTCTGTGTCTGCTTTATGGACATCTCTAATAAAACACTGGAATAAAGTTAACATTTCAAGCATACACATCAAATATTCAAATCTGTTTATAAGATAAAATAAAGTAAAACTATTCCGTGTAAGAGAAAAAGTGGGGTACAGAATGCATTCATAGGATGATCACAGTTATCTAAAAAAAATTTAAAAATGTATAAAAAAATAAAAACACCAGCACAACAAAGATTTACTAGTATCCAGAAAAGACTGGATGGAAACAGAGCTACAGAAGGAGTGAGAAGTTTTTCCACATATTCCATTATTAATATCCATAACATAATTCAAAATATGTAACAAACAATTTAAAAATATACATACTGGCAACTGATGAAAGAATTAGAGATGAGATCAAGATCAAAGAAAATTCAGGACCATTAATCCTGTTAGAAAGCTTGTCCTAGGCCTCTCTCCACACTCAGAACACATCTTGGGCAACTTCAAGCAGCAGAAATCCCAGATATGATTTTCTTTGATTGTGGAAGCACTTTTTATCTTTGGTTTTTGAAACAGTAAAGTGAGTTTCCACCCAACTTCCCTGGGAGTAAAAGTATAATAGATTTGCCAAAGATCATTTATACAGCACTGTCCGCCTGAGGGCCCTGCTCTGGGTCCCCACTTCCTGCTCGTCCATGTGTTCTCAGTCACACCATCCCCATCTCCCTTGTCCCCTGGCCTCAGTTTCTAGCTAGACACGGCCTGCCAGTGCGCCAGCCCCAGGCAAACCTCCTGCAGGCTGAAGCCATCATGGGAACGCGAACTCCTTTTCAGGCACAGCTCCAGGCACTAAGAAGCTACTAGTAGTAGGTTCAGCTACCAGGAACACAGATCTACTGCTCTCTCTGGGAAAGTAGGGAGCCCTCTGGCCAGACTAGGAAGGGGGTTTGTTTCCAGCTCCACCATTTCTGTGAGTGGCACCTTGTCCTCATTTTCCCAACTAGCTTGGATATTTCAGGATGGAGGAAGGGATAAAAACAGAGGGGTAAGAGCAGTGGTCTCTTGAGCAAGGGTCTCTCAGGAAGGTATCTGGATGGACACTTCTTCTGATTCTCCTTTTGCCAGGACTTAGTCACATGGCCATATTTATTTATTTATTTTTGAAACCTATAAAATTTTATTAACCAATAATACTCCCAATAAATTGAATTTTAAAAGAATTTTAAAAATTGGGGAGAAAAAAAAGTGTGGTTTTCACCTCTCCTACATTATTTTGGTGATGTAACTTTTTTTAATTTTATTTTTATATTTATTTATTTACTTTTTAAAATATATGTTATTGATTTTTTTGCCCCCTTCCCTCCCATACATACCCTCCCTCCCCAGAGTTCGATGTCCATTGGTTGTACTTATATGCATGTACACAAGTCCTTCGGTTGATCTATTATCTCCCCCAGATCTTCCTCCCCTCCCCACTGTAATTTGACAGTCTGCCTGTTGCTTTACTGTCTCTATATCTGACTCTTGGTTCATCAGTTTATAATGTTCTTTATCATCCACAAATGAGTGAGGTCATGTGGTGTTTCTCCTTCATTGGCTGGCTTATTTCACTCAGCATGATGTTCTCCAATTCCATCCAGGTTGCTGCAAATGATGAGAATTCCTTCTTTTTTATGGCAGCATAAATACTATGTACCATAAATACTATGTACATCCATTGTGTAGATGTACCATAGGTTTTGGATCCAATCATCTGCTGACGGGCACCTAGGCTGTTTCCAGATTCTAGCTATTGTAGATTGTGCTGCTATGAACATAGGGGTGCATATATCCTTTCTGATTGGTGTTTCTAGTTTCTTGGGATATATTCCTAGGAGTGGGATTACTGGGTCAAATGGGAATTCCATTTTCAGTTTTTTGAGGAAACTCCACACTGTTCTCCATCAGTCTGCATTCCCACCAGCAGTGCATGAAGGTTCCTTTTTCTCCCCAACCTCGCCAACACTTGTCATTTGTTGATTTGTTGATGTTGGCCATTCTGACAGGTGTGAGATGGTACCGCATTGTTGTTTTGATTTGCATCTCTCAGACAATTAGTGACTTTGAGCATGTTTTCATGTGCCTTTTGGCCTTCCTTCTGTCTTCTTTTGGAAATATTCTCTTTAGGTCCATTGCACATTTTTTAATTGGATCATTCATCTTCCTTTTATTTAATTGTATAAGCTGTCTGTAAATGTTGGAGATTAAACCTTTATCAGTGGTATTATTTGCAAATATGTTCTCCCACACAGTGGGCTTTCTTGTTGTTTTGTTGATGGTTTCTTTTGCTGTAAAAAAGCTTTTTATTTTGATGTAGTCCCATTTGTTTATTTTCTCTTTAGCTTCCATTGCCCTAGGGGCAGTATCAGTGAAGAAGTTCTTTTGGCATACATCTGAGATTTTGCTTCCTGTAGATGCTTCTAGAATTTTTATGGTTTCCCGTCTGATGTTTAAGTCCTGTATCCATTTTGAGTTTATTTTTCTGAATGGTGTAAGTTGGTGATCTAGTTTCATTCTTTTGCATGTGTCTGTCCAATTTTCCCAACACCATTTATTGAAGAGACTGTCTTGACTTCATCGTATATTCGTGCCTCCTTTGTCAAATATTAATTGAGCATATTGATTTGGGTTGATATCTGGGTTCTCTATTCTATTCCATTGATCTATATGTCTGTTCTTGTGCCAGTACCAGGCTGTTTTGAGAACAGTGGCTTTGTAATATAGTTTGAAGTCTGGTATTGAGATCCCTCCTACTTTACTCTTCTTTCTCAGGATTGCTATGGCTATTCGTGGGTCTTTTATTGTTCCAAATGAACTTTTAGAGAGTTCTTTCTAGGTCAGTGAAATATGTCGTTGGTATTTTAATGGGGAGTGCATTGAACTTATAGATTGCTTTAGGATGTATGGACATTTTAATGATGTTGATTCTATCAATCCATGAACATGGTATGTTCTTCCATCTCTTTACATCTTCCTCTATCTCTTTTTTCAGTGTCGTGTAGTTTTCTGCATATAGGTCCTTTACTTCCTTAGTTAAATTTATTCCTAGGTATCTTAATTTTTTTGGTGCGATGGTAAATGGAATTTTTTTTTTAGCCTCTGTTTCTGTGGTTTCACTGTTGGTGTATAGAAATGCACATGGACATATTTAGCAGCAAGGGAGGCTGGGAAATTAACTCCTTATTGTTGCTTGTTTTTTTGATAAATCAAATTTGTTTTTCCACTTATTTATGCATTTGTTGGTTGATTCTTTTATGTGCCCTGACCAGGAATTATTATTTTTTTAAATCAATCTTTATTGTTCATATTATTACAAAGGTTCCTCATTTCTTCCCCCCTCCAACAGGTTCCCACCCTACCCTCTGCACTTTCCCCACCCCCCATTGTCCTCATCCATAGGTGCACAGTTTATGTTCAGTCTCTTCCGGCATCCACCACTCCTCTTTTCCCCGAGAATTGTCAGTCCACTCCCCTCCCATATCTCTGATTCTATTATAATCAACAGTTAATATTGTTCATCAGTTTTTTTAATTTCCTTTTTTTGTTGTTTTTTTAAAAAAATATTTTTTTAATTGATTTTTCACAGAGAGGAAGGGAGAGGGATAGAGAGCTAGAAACGTTGATGAGAGACAAACATTGACCAGTTGCCTCTTGCACACCCTCTACTGGGGATGTGCCCACAACCAAGGTACATGCCCTTTACCAGAATCGAACCCGGGACCTTTCAGTCTGCAGGCCAATGCTCTATCCACTGAGCCAAACCGGTTTTGGCTTTTTTTTTTTTTTAATTAATAAACTTTTATATTTTTAAGAATAAATTTTAAAATCTAATAATTTTAAACCTTGTTTTTTCTGCCCTGGGAACTGAGAAGCAAACTTGTTTACATGTAAACTTGCCCTTAGGCTATCAAAAGGCATAGCCATTCAAATGTAAATGGACACACTGTTTAAACATAGCTGCTGGCTGGAATTGGATTACCCGTTCTGGGTGGGAAGGGCTTGTCCTCCCCTTTCTCCATTAACATTAAGGTGTTAGCTTTAAAACCTCTTTTTGGCAAGAGACTTTAAACTTTCAGAACTTTAAATTTTTCAGGTAGTAAATCAATTACTTAGCATTTTTTCAAATCAATAATACCTCCACATGCCAAGGAAACACTTCACACAAAAGGCACTTCCAAATAGATCAACCAACCTCATCCAGGCCACACACAAGGCACAGATCAACACCCCAGCGCTATACTAACTCAACACATCCAGATCTAAGCCTTCATCACTTGATTCAGCAGACTCTCAAGTTCCCCCAAAAGTTTCCAGCCATGTCTGAGAAGCAGCCCTGGGTCATGGGCAGGTGAGGAGCAAGCCCGGCTGCTCCAGGCCTGGCCTCTGTTGCTCTGGTCCGCTCCACAACCAGCTGCTCCGGGTCTGGCCGCTGCCGCTCCGGGCCTGGCTGCTGCTGCTCCGGGCCTGGCTGCTCCCAACCCAGCTGCTCTAGGCCCGGCTGCTCCGGACCTGGCCACTCAAGGCCTGGCTGCTGCTGCTCTGGGCCTGGCTTTTCCCGACCCGGCCGCTCCAGGCCTGGCTGCTCCCGACCTGGATGCTTCGGGCTTGGCTGCTGCTGCTCTGGACCTGGCTGCTCCCGACCCAGCTGCTCTGGGCCCAGCTGCTCCAGGTCTGGCTGCTCTGGGCCTGGCTGTTGCTGCTCTGGTTCTGGCTGCTGCTGCTCCGGGCCGGGCTGCCACTGCCCTGGGCCTGGCCGCTCTGGGCCTGGCCGGCCCCGCTCCAACATTCTGTCTTTTTTTTTTTAAACGCATTTATGTTGCAATGTTGGCTGCTGAGTTGAGTTCTGTCTTAATCTTCGATTTTTCAAGCTCTTCTTTGTATTCTTTCTTAAGTAATTTTACTATCTTTTTCTATAACTTGATTTCTTCACATTGGAAACTTCTTCGGTTTCTTCCTCCTCATCCTGGAAGCTCAGCAGGCTGGCCTGCGGCGCCCCTTTGTTCTCCATGGGCTCCTGCGTGGCTTCAGCCTCTTGCCGGGGTCAGCGCCACCCAGGAAGCTGCCTCCACAGCCTCAGCTCCGTGGCCTGTGATCAGCGGTCAAGGGCTCAGCGGCACCTCCTCCCGCCCCCCGGAGTGGCCCTGTCGCCCGGCTCCTTGCCGGCACTCGGCTTGCTAGCACCTGGTGGCAGCTCCCACTCATCGCGCTCTTCCCAGTTTGGAGGTTTTGTCTCCTTCCCTCTGGGGCAATCTAGCATCGGAGTCAACAGACTCCTCTGCGCGCAATGTGCATGATTCCAGGGGCTCTTTCGCCACTCCTCTGGGATTCCGCCTCACAGACCAGGCTCCCTCTGTTTGAGCCTGGGTCCTCAGGGACTGGCCCAGAACTGGGGTTCAGAGCAGTCGGAACTGGGGCTCAGCACAGCCGGAGCTTTTGTTTCCTCCCGCCAGGGCAATCTAGCATCAGAGTCAACATTCCGTCCTCTGCGTGCAATGTGCGCGACTCTGGGGGCTCTGCTTTTCGCTGCTCCCCTGGGATTCCGCCTCACAGCCCCGTCTCCCTCTGTTTGAACCTGGGTCCCCAGGGTCTGGCCTAGAACTGGGGTTCAGTACTGTCGGTTCTGGGGTTCAGCCCAGTCCAGGGCTTTTATTTCCTTCCTGCTAGGGAACGCCAGCCAGGTACTCAGCCTCTGCCTCCTCTCAGGCTCTGTCCTCTCCGCGCGTGCGCGCAACATGTCTCCGTACCTTAGGCTTTTACAGCTCTTCTGCTTTTCCTTCTGGTTTTCTCTTTACTTCTTGTTGTAGAATTTTCAGTCAGTCGATTTCCTGTAGCTCTGGGCAATGTCCATTTTATATTTTAGTTGTATTTTATTGAAACTGTTGTGTGCGGCTGCGGTTAGGTGTTTACCTGGGCAGCCATCTTGGATTCTCCCATCAACACTACCCTTACAGGAATTAAATATGCAATCTTGGTGTATGGGGATAACACCTTAATCAAGTAGAAAATGAACTCTATATTATGGGGGAGGAGGGGTATGTGCTCAGCTAAAATTTGATTATTATGGGAAGAAGAGAATGGACTTAGGGACACTATTAGCAGACTCTGCTGCAAAAACAAAAGGACAGTCTGCTGAGGGGTGATATGAGACTGTCCTTAATGAAAAGAGAATCCAAAGCATACCTAAACTGAGTTCTTGGTTTCTAATGTCATCTATATATAAAAAACCCTAATATGCAAGTTGACCAAATGGTGGAATGACCTGCAGAATGACCCGTCAACAAGGGGCGGGGGCTGGGCTGGCCAGCAGGTGGTGCCAGGCCACCAGCCAAGGCAGGGGCCAGCGGGGGAGGGGGCAATCACCCCACTTGCCAGTCACCCCACAGATGGCCCTGATCATCGGTCATGCCTGGGGACTCTACCCTATATATTGGAAACAGTCTCATAGATTTAAAAATTAAAACCTGGCAAGGCTACTCTAACACTGAAAAAAAAAACAGGATGATGCAGCCATGACATGCATGGACTCTGGTTTGCACATTTTGTGGTCAGCCCTGATTCTGACACTTATAATTGTGTGACAAAGCCAATTACTTAACTTCTCTCTGCTTCAGTTTTTCCGCCCATAAGATGGAGAAATGGTACTACTGCCTCAGAATGATCATGTTATATAGTACTTTTTATAATGAGGACCACAAATATAGCTGCCCATGCAACAGCAAGATTCCTTTTCACCTGGATGAGAAGTATGGTCACTGGTACATGCAGCGTCCGGATTGCAAGAGGGATGTCCAACTGTAGGCCTGTAGGTCCCAGATTGTGAGAGGGCGCAGGCTGGGCTGAGGGACCTCCCCCCTTTCCCCGTGCACGAATTTTGAGCCTCTAGTTCTTCAATAAAAAGAAGCAGGCTCCTTGAAGAAATGGCTTATTCTAGGACTGGGGCAGGAAATATTAAGCACATCTGGCAGTGCCAGATGGTGATTGGGCCTAAGCCTATAGGCGGACATCCCCTGAGAACTCCTGGACTGTGAGAAGGTGCAGGCCAGGCTGAGGGACCCTCCCTGAGTGCACAAATTTCATGCACTGGGCCTCTAAATAGAGGTTATTTATAATCCAAAGTATAAAATAAATATGTTAATCCATTTTAAATCAATGATTGCATAAGTAAATGAGGGAGCCCATGTTGATAGAATGTACCCTTGAATGGCACTTTTCCTCTGTGCCCTTCATTCTCCAAACCCATAACTCTAGTCTAATCATGAGAACATCAGATAAGCAACAACAGAGGATTATTCTACCTAGTACTCCTCAGAACTGTCAGGTCTCCAATCAAGATGGCAGCATTAATTTGTTACTCAGAACCTCCAACAAACACATCAAAATCACAGTAAACTACAGAACCACCATCATTCAGAATGTCCTGAAATCTAGCTGAACACAAGTCCTCTAGCTAAGGTTATACTGAAGAAGACACACTGAGGCTGACAGCAGAGGGTGAGTGTGAAGCGGCTTGCTCCACACCGAGTGGCAGATAGAAATCGGGAGAAATATGTTGGCTGCAGAGGTCCCTCCTGAGGAGCAAAGAATCCCAGCCCCACACTAGCAACCCCAGCCCAGGGTTCCAGTGCCAGAAAAGGGAGTCCCCATAACTTCTAGTAGTAAAAACCAGGAGGATAGTGGCTGAGTGATATGGAGGCTGCTGCAGACCCAGACTTTCCTCTTAAAGGGCCAATGCAGACTTACTTGGACTTACTCACCAGGGACATATGGGGAGGAAATGAATTGTTTGGCAACAGGGCAAGAGCTGGAGGGGTAGCTTTCTCACAGACAGAAGTGCTGATGGAAACTATCGTTCCATTTCTAAGCTCTCCATCCACAGAACCGGCAGGCAGGTGCCATATCATCTGGCTTACACTGTTCGCCCCATCCTGATGATTCCCTGGCCCACCCAACTTTCTGGCCTATGTAAGCCATTTCCAGTGTTTTGTTTTTGTTTTCATATAAATTGCCTGTCTTGGCTCATGCTTTGCAGTTTTCTAAAATCTTTCAAACAAGCAGCATCTGGCATCTGCATACCCCTACCTCTTGCTAACTGGCCATGGGCCAGCTTTAGTGGCATCTGGCCTTGGCCCTAAGCTTGGCCTCTCCCAGGTATTTCCAAGCCCAGAACAAATAGCATCCATCTTCATATTACTCTGTAGCTCATGCTGTGTGATCCTGGGCAAAGCATAGGCAGCAGTTGACCTTGGTCTGTACTTCCCAGGAGGCCCCAGAGACAGTGTACGCTTTGGACAGCTACATACCACATCGAAACATCTCGCAACCACCTCCAAAAGCGACACACTCAAGGTGTGGACTTGTCAGGTACATGAGCCATGCTGAAGTGAGTCCTGCTCTATGGGGTCAGCTCCTGATAGCAGATCCTCCACTGTCATCATGGCTAGTACTCACAGTTGATTGGCCTGGGAGTAAATCCTTCCCATTAATGTGCCAGATCAACCAAAGCTCAATTAGAACAGAAGGGTGCACACAGCCCACATAAGGGGTGCATCTGGAGTTCCAAGCTATACCAGGAGGTAATCAGGAGGCTGTACAGGATACTACTACTTTAGCCCCCTCTACTACATCCAGAAGATATAACAGTTCTATGTAATACATAGAAACAAACACCAGGGAAAGAGCTAAAATGAGGAGACAAAAAAACAAGTCCCAGATAAAAGAATAGAACAAAACTCCAGAAAAAGAACTACACTAAATGGAGACAATCAATCTATCATAAACAGACTTCAAAACATTGGTTACAAGGAACTTAGGGGAAGAATATAGAAACAATGAGAATTTCAACGAAGAGATAAGAAACAAAAATGGAGATAGAAAATATAAAAGAACCCATCAGAAATGAAGAATACAATATCTGAAATGAAGCATACATTACACAGAATCAATAGAGAGTAGATAAAGCAGAGAATCAAATGAGCATTTTGGAAGATAAGGAAATAGAATACACCTAATCAGAACAGGACAAATAATACCCCCTCCCAAAGGAAGATAGTATAAGGAGCCTCTGGTATAACTTTAAGTGTACCAACATTCACATCATGAGGGTATCTGAAGTAGAAGAAAGAGAGCAAGAAATTGGAAACCAATGTGAAAAAATGACCAAAAACTTCTCTAACATGGTGAAGTAAATAGACATACAAGTCCAGGAAGTTCAGAGTCTCAAACACAACCAACCCAAGACACATCCTAATTAAAATGCCAAAGGTTAAAGACAAAGAGAGAATCTTAAAAGCAGCAAGAGAAAAGCAGTCATTTACCTACAAGGGAGCTCCCATAAGACTATCAGCTGATTTCTCAATAGAAACTTTGTAGGCCAGAAGGGACTGAAATAAAATATTCAAAGTGATGAAAAACAGGGACCTACAACCAAGATTATTTTACCCAGTGAAGGTATCATTTAGACTCAAAGGACAGATTAAGAGCTTTCCAGAAAAGAAAAAGGTTAATCTCATTACCACCAAATCAGTATTATGAGACAAGTTAAAGGATCTTCTTTTAGAAAATGTAGAAAAAGACCAAAACTATGAATTAAAAATGGCAATAAATACATATCTATCAACAATTACCTTAAATGCAAATGGATTAAATGGTCTAATCAAGGACATAGAGTGGCTGGAGGGCTAACAAAAAAGATCCTTATATATGCTGTCTATAAGAGACCCACTTCAGATTGAAAGACACATACAGACTGAAAATAAAGAAATGGAAAAATATATTTAATGAAAATGGAAAAAAATGGAAACAGAAGCCCAACTGGTGTGGCTCAGGGATTGACTAATGTATCTCTCCCTTTCCCTTTCTCTCTTAAATAAATAAAAATCTATTTTTTAAAAAATGGAGCCTGGTGGGGCATGGCTCAGTGATTTAACATCAACCTATGAACCAGGAGGTCACTGTTCAATTCCTGGTCAGGGCACATACCTGGGTTTTGGGCTTGCTCCCTGGTAGGGGGCATGCAGGAGGCAGCCAATCAATGATTCTCTCTCATCATTGATGTTTCTTATCTCTCCTCTCTGAAATCAATTTTAAAAAATAGGTACAGGAAAAAAAAAAAAAGGCTGAAATTGTAATACCAATACCAGACAAAAGAAACTTTAAAATAAAGACTATATCAATGAAGAAGGACCCAGCAATTCCACTTCTTGGTATTTATCCAAAAAACTCAAAACATTAAATAGAAAAACATACATCCAAATGTTTATTACAGCATTATTTACAATAGCCACTGAAGTGTCCATCAATAAATGAATGTTTAAAAAAAAAAAAAAAGTGGTACATATATACAGTGGAATATGACTCAGACATAAAGAATGAAATTTTGCATCTGCAACAGCATGGGTAGACCTAGAGGGTATTGTGCTGAGTGAAAGAAGTCAGACAGAAAAAGACTAATGACAGATGATTTCACTTATATGTGAAATCTATAAAACAAAATACATGAACAAGAAGAACAGAAACAAGCTCATAGAGAACATTTTGACAGTTGCCAGATTGAAGGGATGTTGAGGGGAGATGGGTGAAAAAATTGAAGAGATTAAGAAGTACAAATTGGGCCGGGACCAGTTTGGCTCAGTTGATAAGAGCATCAGCCTGCGGACTGAAAGGTCCCAGGTTCGATTCTGGTCAAGGGCATGTACCTTGGTTGCGGGAACATCCCTAGTCGGGGGTGTGCAAGAGGCAGCTGATCGATGACTCTCTCTCATCGATGTTTCTAACTCTCTATCTCTTCCTCTCTGTACAAAATCAATAAAATATATTTTTTAAAAATAATAAAATAAAAATAAAAATATTCTGTAATGGTAAGATATGTACACATAATAATTTAATAACAAAAATAAAAAAATATTCTGAAAATAACTGTCAAGATCATCAAAAACAAGGGAAGTCTGCTCTGGATGGTTTGCTCAGTTGTTCAGCGTATTGTCCTAATATGCCAAGGTTGTGGGTTCAATCTCAGGTCAGGGCATATACAAGAAGCAACCAATGAATTCATAAATAAGCGGAACAACAAATTATGTTTTTCTCTCTAGAAATCAATAAATAAAACAAAACAGCCGGGACCGGTTTGGCTCAATGGATAGAGCGTCGGCTTGGGGACTGACGGGACCCGGGTTCGATTCCGGTCAAGGGCACGTGCCTTGGTTGCGGGCACATCTCCAGTAGGGGGTGTGCAGGAGGCAGCTGATCGATGACTCTCTCTCATTGATGTTTCTGACTCTCTATCTCTCTCCCTTCCTCTCTGTACAAAATCAATAAAATATATTTAAAAAAAAAAATAAAAATAAATAAATAAAACAAAACAACAATAAAATACAAGGGAATTCACAGCCAAGTGAAGCCTAAGGAAACATGATGACTAAATATGTGATATCATGGATGGGATTCTAAAACAGAAAAAGGACACTAGTTAAAACTAAGAAAAGTTGAATAAGGTATGGACTTTAATGATTATGAATCAGTATTGGTTTCCTAATTATGATAAATGTACCATGATAATGTAAAGTGTTAATAGGATAAACTAGGTATGAGGTATATACGAACTTTCTGTATTAACTTCTCAATTTTTAAATAAACCTAAAATTGATCTAAAATTAAAAGGGAGAATGAAAATTAATAAATCCTTCCCCTTTCCTTTGTGGGACATCATCGTGTTCAGAGCTGAGATAGTGATCTTCTGACTGCAGAGATGACAATTCACAACCCTTACCCATTTTAAATTTATGTGTTGGATTTTTGTTATTTGTGAAAATAAAGTTCAGTTTAAGCTGTTTGGGGCCAGATGTCTTATTCCTTGCAGCTGAATGCATCCCAACCAACATTCTTTATTTATATCACTTTCCTGGCCAGCATGGTTGTGTAGACCTTCATTCCTTAACCATGCTCTTTAGCATACTCCAACACGCCCTTTTCCCTCATCTGCTGCTGCCTTCCTTCTCTGGCTTTACCCACTGCCTCATTTCTCCCATACCCGGAGGCCAGCAACTCTCATCACTTCCAGGACAGGACATGTTCTCTCACACTTCAAGCTTGTGCACACTTGATTCCCTCTTCCTGGATGTCTACTCCTTCCTTATTTCTCCCAGCAAATAACTAGCTCTGATTCAAGTTTCAGCTTACCATGTGTGGTATGCAGGATTCTCATTTCCCTGTGATCCCTGCCCACTGTTAAATATAGCTGCATAACTGTAGGTAATGTAAAGCAGAAGCCCTATGCACGGATTCATGCACTGGTGGGGGGTGTGGCCTGCAGGGATCGGCTTACTGTGGGAGAGCAGGGCTAGCAGGCTCTGAGTTGAGCGCCTGCCCTCTGGTGGTCAGTGCATGTCATGGAGACTGGTAAAATGGTTGTTCTGACATTTAGTAGCTGGGTTTTTATTATCTAGGATGGTACTCAATAATTACATTATGTAACATAACACAGTTAGCTTTAAGGCCTGATTTAATCATATGAACTCTTTAAAGGCAGAGGGTAGTGTTCTCAGCGGTTAGAGTTCAGGCTGCGAAACCAAGGGCCTTGGGTTCAATTCCTGGTTAAGGGCACAGACCTGGGTTACAGGTTTGATCCCCAACCCCAGTCAAGGCCCATGCAGGAGTAAAACCAATCAATGTGTCTCTGACATCAGCGTTTCTCTCTCCCTTCCTGCCTTTCACTCTCTCTAACCATCAATGGAAAAATATCCTCAGGTGAGAATTAACAACAAAAAATAATAAAAGTGAAAGCAGAGTATTCTCCAACTGGTAGTAAAAGAGGTAGGCAGAGTCAGTGTGAGAGGGGGTTGAAATATAAGACATTATCTGTTGCTTTGAAGATGGTGGGTCTCAGTGTCGACAGCTGACTACAACCACAAGAAACTGCATCCTGCCAAACACAAAACGAGGCTGGAAGCAGATCTTTCCTCGGCCCCCAGTGAGAACTCAGCCCAGCTGACATCTTGACTTCAGTCTTGTGATACCAGAAGGAGAATTCCGCCATGATGCTGAGCAAACTTCTGACCTACAGAACTATGAGCTAACAAATAGGTGTTAAGCACCAAGTCCGTGGCAGTTTGTTATCAGCAATAGAAAAACAAATACAGTGGCCTCCCTAAAGCCTTCCCTCTTCCCAGGCACACCTGTGACATCGTCCTTTCCGCTTCTGTGGTACCTCATACACGGGGCACTGCATCGACCCATTTCCAGTATACTATCCTCACAAGTTCTGAGTTCCTGGGAGGGAGCAGGCACTACCATGCTATCACTGCAATACCAGGCACAGAGCAGGAAGGTAAAAAAATATTGACTGAAAGTTTCAACAAGAAAACACCCCAAGATCATTAATTTGTAGTCATATATACTAAAATAGCAAATGAATTTAATGTCTAATGAAGAAGAAAAATCACCAATGTAAAAAGAGAATGAAAAAAAGAGACTATTTTCAAACATACATGAGGGGTGTTTTTAAGGAACCAGTAGTGAATGAGGTCCCTGGTGTAGAGAAGCTAGTGAGCAGAGGCATGAGGAAAAACCCACGTCTAGATTACTGAACACACAAGTACTAATGATCAAATGCCCCCCCTCCCCTGCGTCAGGCAGGGCTGTGGAAAACAAGGTAGAAGTTTAACTGAAACCCCAGTCATTTCAGGCTTAGCATGTTAGGACCCAAAGGAATCCTAAAGACCTTGATTTTGTATGTACAGACCCTTAAAATTCCTCCACTTTTTAAACCAGTGGGGTTTCCTATTCAGCTCTGTATTCGAGGCCCTCCGTATTGGCACTGCCCACCCGTTTCTCTGCGAAGCTGGGTCTGAGTCACTTGTGCTCAGGCTTTCAGTGACAAGCACCTCTGACCCCGCTGACACTGGCTCTGCGATGAGTCCCAGGAAGGAGACCCAGATGCTTTGAGGTCGCCCTGTCCCCCAGTCCTGGCCTCGCGGATGCCGCTTCCACCCCATCCGGCCTGCGGAGCGGACAGGGCTGCCGGGTGGGCAGGAGGGTGGGCCACCGTGCTGTGACCTCAGCCGCGCTGGGCGGGAAGGCGCTGGAGGACGCCGGCGAGGAGCGGGGCTGGGGAGGGACGGTGCTTGGAGCAGAGCCGAGGGGTGAACACCCCGCGCAGGGAGTCCACGGAGGCGCCCGCGGATGCTGCGCGGGACAGCGGGTGCGGGCGCCGGAGCGGACGCCGGCGCGATGACGCGCACGCGCGCTCCAGCCGGAAAGGCTGCTGGGAGCGGCGGGCTGCGCAGGCGCGGGCGCTCCCCGCGGCGGGGCGGAGCCGGGCTGCGCGCGCACGGGCCGGCCGGTCGTGACGTGAGCCGCTCTACGCCGACGTCACGGCCCGTATGTAGTGGCGGCCGGCGGCCCTCCCGCGGCGCCTGGCGGGCGGTGTGGCCGCTGAGCGGCGTTCGGGGTCGCCCGGCTCGCGCGGACGGGTCCGGAGGCCCGGCGCCCACAGGGGCACACACCCCGCCTCCTCCGCCGCGGGCGGCGCCCGGCGCGGCTTCCTCCTTTCCGCCCGCCTCCCGCGGCCGAGGGCGCCGAGCGGCCCCATCTCCCCGCGGGCGCCGGCTCAGCCCGGACTCATGTGACGGAGCGGCGCCCGGCCCGGCCCGCACCGACTCCTCGCGCGCCCCTCCTGCCCCGGACCCGGGCTCCCAACGGGAGCGCGGCCACAGGCCGCGGGCCGGAGGGGCGGGCTCCCGAGCCGGCCGAGGCCCCTCTGGGCCTGCGGCTCCCCCGACCGCGGAGGGCCGGTACGTGCCTGTGTGTGAGTGTACGTGTGTGTGTGTACGTGAGTGTGTGTGTTAAGTGTGTGTATACGTGTGTGTGTGTACGCGAGTGTGTGTGTGTATACGTGTGTGTACATGAGTGTGTGTACTTGTGTGTGTGTATACGTGTGTACATGAGTGTGTGTGAGTATGTGTACGTGAGTGTGTGTGTGTGTGTGTGTGTGTGTGTACGTGAGTGTGTGTGTGTGCGCGCGCGCGCCCGCGAGGAGCGGGCTGCGGGCTGCGGGCTGCGGCTGTGCGGGCCCTGGCGGAGCCTGGGCGCCCTCGCGGTCACCTGCCGGGCATTGTCTGCGCCACCCAGGAGCGGGACCTGCTTCCATGTACAGAGCGGCAGCGTGAGGCTGAGCCCGGAACTGGGCCGAGCTGGTCATCTGGGAAGCCAGATTACGATGACTTTTCTGCAGAAGTGTATTTCTGCGTCTTGCAAAAACAAATACTTAAGGAAAATGAGAACAGAGGAAGAGTTTCTTCCTGGGAGTAAATTCTTTACCTATAGGCAGATGTAGCTTATTTGCCCCCATCATAGACTGCTTGGTGTGTTTTGCTGCAGCCTAGACAAATCATTTTCTTGGCTTGGAAAAACAACAACGATGCCCTGGCCCATGTGGTTCAAGTTCAGTGGAGCGCCACCCCCCTGCACCGTGAGGGTCGCGGGTTCGATTTCAGTCCTGGGCCTGTACTTAGGTTGTGGTTCGTTCTCCATGCAGGAGACAACCAGTCTATGTGTCTCTCTTACGTCGATATCTACACCCCCCCCCCCCCTTCACTCTCTCTGAATAGCAATGAGGAAAAATATCCCGTGTGAGGATTAACAAAAAGAAGTTACAATTGTACTTGTGCAGTTTATTCTTGATGCATGTGATGCATACAGGGAACTTGCGGGTGGGTTATTTGCTTGATATTTCCTTATTGCAAAACTTGTTGCTGGGTTATGTGGCAATGGCAACACACTTGTCATTTGCGTAGTCTTAAGCAATAAGACTACAGTATTCTATACTAGAAATTTCTGAGTTCGGTGTCAGAAATTTATAGTATAGAATATTGAAGAAAGTTACCTTTTAATGGCGTGATTTTTTTTTCTTTCATTGTGTGTGGCTATCAATCAATGTTTATAATCAACCGATTCTCATTTTAGCATTGGCCTATATTACTACTTTGATTATGGTTAGTGAAAAAGTAAAGAGCCTTTCCTTTTTGAAGCTTTATGCATAGTTGCAAACATTTAATCTATTAATGCACAATTATGGTACTATATAATTTTCTCTGGTATATTTCCAGGATTGAGAAAATTTGTAGTTGAATGGAATAGCAAATTATAAAGTTAACAAGTGGATGACTCACAGATTAACTTGTTTGGTTAAGATATAAACATGTTGAGCCTTGTTAAATTATGTTGAATATGATGCCATTAAAGAATGGTTTTCTGGTCAGGCACTCCATGTGTCTTTTGAGAGAACTATCAGTTAAAGGTTTATCTCAAATAACTGGATTACATTGTAGACTCAGTATCTTAAGCAATGTTTTAGGTCGAGCTTTCATTCCTTGTTAGCCTTATTGCTACTAAAGGGATTTAAGTCATGTTTGGTTCTTCACAGTTTTCAGGCTTTTGTCCTTTCTTCCCTTTGTAAAATGGGCATCTTAGGCATACAGAAAATTGATTATAGTGAACATCCATATTTGATGACTCTCTAGACTCAGTATTTGTTGACATCTTGCCATATTTGCTGCATCTATAAATATTATTTTTGGCTGAATCACTTAAAACTAAGCTGTAGACATCATGATACTTTATGCCTAAGTATGTCAACATGCATCTCCATTTCTTAATATACAAAATACCATTATGTTAATTTTCTTAGTTATATTATTGATAGTTAATAGTATCTTATCGCTAATTCCTTAATATAATCTAATATTCATCCATATTTAAGTCTCCCCATTTGTGTTGAAAGGTCTATATAGCTTTTTACACCCAACCCACCAAACCAGGATTTGTTAAATCTCTGATCTCTTCTAATCTAGAATGGATCACCTCTCGATTTGTCTGTTTTTTCCCCCCCTTCATCACTTAGGGTGTTCCTCTATTTCCTCCTTTATTAGCTAACTGTAAGCTAGGTTTAACGGGTTGATTATTTTCAAATTAAGTATTTTGGGGCAAGAATAAATACTACCGTGTTTCCCTGAAAATAAGACATCCTTTGAAAATAAGACTTACTTACAGGTTTCCTTCTGAGTGAAATATAAGGCATCCCCCGAAAATAAGGCCTATCTCCAGACTCTTGAGATAAACAAGCCATTCAAAGACAATTTGCACATGGAAATTAATGACTACATTGAAAATAGAACGGAGAGAAATCAGCGTGGAAACTTTGTGAAACCTAAACTGCAAGAAGTTGTGACTTGGGTAAAGAATTCATGGGAGAAAATCACTGACAGTTGCATTGCAAATGCACTACGAGCAGGCTACCTTGACAAGACTTACTCATTTAAAGACAGTGCTATTTCTAAACATGAGAGATTTGGTCTATTGATTCTGAAAGAAATGGAGTCACAAGAAATTTGCCAGGAAATTCAGGAATTGGATTGTTATGATGATGTTCCAGAAGATGATGACATGATTGTCATTGAATAAATGAGTAAATTCTTGATACTGTAGGATTCAGTTTGTCTGGTTTGTGTTGACAACTACCGTACCGTATAAAGGTAACAAATTTCCTTTATTTTCATTTAACAATAAACGTGTACTGTATTCTTCTTCATGGAAAAATAAGACATCCCCTGAAAATAAGACCTAATGCATCTTTGGAAGCAAAAATTAATATAAGATACTGTCTTATTTTCGGGGAAACAGGGTAGTTCCCACTTATGTCAGTTGTAGAGGAAACGCTGACTAGGTGAGGAGGAGAGGGAAGGCATAAGCTGGGTCTGTGTGGTTTGGACACATAGAAAAAAGGGAGGAAGTATTTCAGACGGAGAGTAGAAGTGCAAGGTGGGTATCAGCAAGGCATGCAGCTCTTCATTGGTACAGCTCAATACCTATTGACCTCTAATCTTTACTTTTGGTAATTTTTTAGAGATTATCTGTGCTCCTGCTTGGGTCACTTGCCCACCTCTGGGCCATCAGTAAGTTAGGGCCTAGGATCTGGGACCACACTTTGCTAATTTGGTGACACTTGGTAATCAAGTAGGTGGTTGAAGGTGTGGTAGAGGGACAAGTTTCCAGAAGAAGACGATTGTGGGTGGATTGCTTCAGTCATTCACTGTGGAAGAGGGGTTCTGTACTAAAATTTATCTTGTTCCTTTCCGTTCCCCAAATTAAGCATCTTATTCTTGTTTGAGGCAATTAATACTTGTTTAGGTTTGCCATGTTTACCAGTATCCTGCTAGTTTTTGTTCTCCTGGAATCGCTTTCCTTATTTTTGAAGTATATTTTTCAGAAGCTCCTCAACTGAGTGTCAGTGATAAATTGTGATTTCTTTTGGAAATCTTTAGTTCTTGTTGTGTATGAAAATCTAGATTATTTTCCTTTCAGTATTTTATAACTACTACTTTATTTCTGTTTTCTGCCATATAACCAGATATAAAAGGCTTTATGGATGTTTTATTAATAATAATTTTTGTATGGTTAGATACTATGTAATTGGTTTTTGAATAGAAGTATTTATATTTGCTTTATTTTTCTTACTATTCTAATTTTAAAATTCAGTTTCAATAACTGTTCAGTTATTGAAAATCTTATTCAAAGGAAATTAGTAAAATAAGCTTTTAAGAAATTTACAATCTAGTTTTAGTTGTTTATGTGCAAATTGGGACGAATCGTTTGCCCTACATATAATATATACAAAAATAATTTAGCTTGATTGAAATAATTGACATAAACTGCTCATTTAAAGTTTATTTAAGTTTTTTAAAAAATATATATATTTTTTTATTGATTTCAGAGAGGAAGGGAGAGGGAGAGAGAGATAGAAACATCAATGATGAGAGAGAATCATTGATCAGCTGCTTCCTGCACGCCACCAAATGGGGATTGAGCCTGCAACGCAGGCATGTGTCCTTCTGGTTCATAGGTGACACTCAACCACTGAGCCACCAGGCTGGGCCCATTGACATTCTTACCAGCAGTGTGAATATTTTAGTTGCGTAATATCCCTGCCAATACTTCAGATAACATTCTTTTGGGATCTCATTGTGTGTTTTTCTTTTTTGCTGCTTCTTTCCCACAGTGAAAAGCAGGTAATTTTACTTTTTTAAAAAACAAAAACAGTTTTAGTTTTACAGAAAAATGGAGTGTAAAGTACAGATTTCCCATATATGCATACCACATCAAAGCTTCTTTTATTATTAGCATTTTGCATTAATGTGATACATTTATTACAATTGATGAGCCTATGTCGACACATTATTAACTAAAGTAAAATCTGCAGTTTACATTAGAGTTCATTCTTTGTGTTGAACACCTTATGGGTCTTGACAAATGTACCATTAATGAAGTCTCAGACAGAACAGTTTTATTGCCCTAAAGATCCCCTGTGGCCCACCTGTTCCTCCCTCCCTGCTCTGAACCCCTGGCAGCCAGTGACCTTTTTATTGCCCCCATAGTGTTGCCTTTCAAAAAATGTCATATACTTGGAATCATACAGTATATAGCTTTTTTAGATTGGATTCTTTCTCTTAGAAATATGCATTTAAGATTTCTCCATGTCTTTTTGTGTCTTGCTAGCTCAATATTTACCCCCACTGAATATTTCATTGTCTGGATGTCCCTCAGTTTCTTTACTCATTTCCCTATTGAAGGACATCTTGCTTGCTTCCAAGTTTTGACAAGCCTATATAATAAAACCCTAATATGCAAATAAACTGAATGACTAAACAACTGGTTGCTATGACCCACACTGATCCCCCGGGGCAGACGCTCAACGCGGAGCTGCCCCCTGGTGGTCGGTGCGCTCCCACACAGGGAGCACTGCTCAGCCAGGAGCTGGCTCATGGTGGGCAAAGTGTGGCAGGAGCCTCTCCCACCTCGCAGGCAGCGCTAAGGAGCAGCGAGCCTGGCTTCTGGCACAGGCAGTGGTGGTGGTGGGAGCCTCTCACCTTCGAGGCAGCACTAAGGACCCCTCAGGGGATGTCCACCTGCCGGCTTAGGCTGACTCCTTGCGGGCGGACATCCCCCAAGGGGTCCCCCTGCACCAGTGTCATGCACCAGACCTCTAGTTATGAATAAAGCTACTACACATCTGTGTGCGGGTTTTTGTATGAACGTAACTTTTCAAATCATGATAACATACTACTTGAATAAATAACCAAGGGATATGATAGCTGGATTGTATGTTTAGTTTTTGTTTGTTTGTTTGTTTGTTTGTTTTTACAAAACTGCCGGACTGTTTTCCAAAGTGATTGTGATATTTGACATTGTCAGCAGCAGTGTATGAGCATTTTAGTTGCACAGCATTCTAGGCAACACTTTGGATAGCCAATCTTGGAATTGCATTGTGGTATTGATTTGCAATAATGATGATGAGCATCTTTCATACGTTTATTTGCCATCTATGTATCTTGTGTGTGTGTGTGTGTGTTTGTGTGTGTGTGTGTGAAATGTATATCAAATCTTCCACCCTTTCTTTATTACGTTGTTTGTATTTTTAAATTGGATTATAAGAATATTTTACAAATTTTAGATACAAATTCCTTGTGAAATATGTTTTATTTATTTATTTATTTTTATATATTTTATTGATACTTTACAGAGAGGAAGAGAGAGGGATAGAGAGTTAGAAACATTGATGAGAGAGAATCATCACACCCCCCACTGGGGATGTACCCGCAACCAAGGTACATGCCCTTGACTGGAATCAAACCCAGGACCTTTCATCCGCAGGCTGACGCTCTATTCACTGAGCCAAACCGGTTTCGCCGTGAAATATATGTTTTGTATATATTTTCTCCTAATCTATAAATTGCATTTTTATTTTCTTCATAGTGTGTTTTGAAGAGCATAGTTATTAATTTTTAAAAATTGATTTCAGAGAGTAAGGGAGAGGGAGAGAGAGAGATAGAAACATCAGTGATAAAAGAGAATCATTAATCAGCTGCTTCTTACAGGCCCAGGCATGTGCCCTGACTGGGAATCAAACCCTGACCTCCTGATTCATAGGTCAATGCTTAACCACTGAGCCACTCGGCTGGGCTTAGTTACTAATTTTGATGAAGTAGAATGCATTTTTCTTTTTAAAATGTATACTGTTGCTTTTCAAAAGACACTAAGAAAATGAAATCTTTGCCAAACTCAAAGTCATCAAGTTTTTTTTCAGTAGTTTTATTTCAGTTTTTCAGATCTGTGATGTGAATTAATTTTTGTATGTTATGAAGTAAGAACTGGGGTTTCCAGGTCTGTTACAATTTATAGAAAATATTTGTCTTTCCCCATAACTCTAGCACCTTGTCATTGACCTATAACCTATAATTTGTATACCATACTAGAGGCCCGGTGCACGAAATCCGTGCGCAGGTAAGGTCTGTAGGCCTGGCCTGTGATCCGGGCCATCTTCCCCATCTGCCCTCAGCCAGCCCCATCCCTCCCTGCTACCCCCCTTCCCTCAGTTCCCCGTTTGCCATCAGGTGATTGGAGCTTGCCAGCTGGGGAAGGTGGTCAGTGTGCCTCATAGTGACTGGTCCAGCAGTCGTTCTGGTAATTCTGCTGTTAGTGTCAATTTGCATATTAGCATATAACCCTTTTATTATATAACATAGAGTCCTGGTGCATGGGTGGGGGCTGGCTGGCCTGCCCTGAAGGGAACCCTGGATCAGGGTGTGTGTGTGGGGGGGTCCCTGCTTGGGGGCAGGGCTGGCCAGGGTGATGGGCCATGGGGATTGCAGGCCAGCCCCACCCCCAATCATGGTGGGGATCACCATTGGGGGCGGGGCTGGCCTGAGTGAGGGGCTGCAGGAGATTTGCAGGCTAGCCATGCCCCCATGGAGATCCCCGTTGGGGGGCGGGGTCAGCCTGGGTGAGGGGCCAAGGGCAGTTTGCAGGCCAGCTACGCCCCCAGCTTTGTCAAGAAAGACATCCAGAATGACGTCTGGAAGATGTTCAGTCTTTCTGGTCTAATTAGCATATTACCCTTTTATTAGTATGGACTAGAGGCCTGGTGCACAAATTCGTGCACAGGTGGGGTCCCTCAGCCTGGGCCAGCAATTGGGGCCTATTGGTGCTGTCTCACCCAGTCTTGATCAGGGCCCGCCAGGGGAGGGACCGCAGGAGGTTGGCTGTGGGAGTGCACTGAACACCAGGGGGCAGCTCCTGTGTTGAACATTTGCTCCCGGTGGTCAGTGCATGTTAAAGCTGTCATCCACTTGTCTGGTCATCTGGTCATAATGGTCGCAATGGTCATTTAGGCTTTTATATATAGACTAGAGGTTCAGTGCATGAAATTTGTGCATGGGGAGGTTCTTCAGACCGGCCTTCTCTCGCTCCTATCTGGGACCCCTTGGGGGTTGTCCAACTGCTGGTTTAGGCCTGATCCCTGTGCAATCCGGGACCACTGGCTCCTAACCACTTACCTGCCTGCCTGATTGCCCTAATCCCGTGGTCGGCAAACTGCGGCTCACGAGCCACATGTGGCTCTTTGAACCCTTGAGAGTGGCTCTTCCACAAAATACCATGGCCTGGGCGAGTCTATTTTGAAGTGGCGTTAGAAAAAGTTTAAGTTTAAAAAATTGGGCTCTCAAAAGAAATTTCTTGACTAATGCATTTGCCTGCCTGATCGATCCTAATCCCTCTGCCTGCTGGCTTGATCGCCCCTACCTTGCCCCCTTACCGGCCTGATCAGCCCTAACTTGGCCCTCCCCACTCCCCCCCCCCCCCCCCCCCCGTCAGCCTGATAGACCCTAACTTGCTCTCCTGCTGGCCTGATCACCCCTAACCATCTCTGTCTTGGCCCCCAATCTGGCCTCTCTCTGCGGGAGGTGACCTGGTGGATCAGGGGAAGGCACCAGCTCCATTACCCCACTGCTGCTGCCACTGCCTTTTGCAGCTGCCCATGGCTGCCTGAGCCTTGGCCTGCACAGCCGCTGCAGCTTTGTCTGGAAGGATGTCCAGAAGACATCCACTCTAATTAGCATATTATCCTTTTATTAGCCTAGATTTGGGGACCATGCAGAACTTAAAGAAAAGGCTGGTTTGGCTTAATGGAGAGAGCATCGGCCTGTGGACTGAAGGGCCCCAGGTTTGATTCTGGCCAGGGACACATGCCTGGGTTGCTGGGCTCAATCCCCAGTAGGGGGCCTGCGGGAGGCAGCTAATCAGTGATTGTTATCGTTGTTTCTAACTCCCTCTCTCTTTCTCTTTGAAATCAATTTAAAAATTTTTAAAAAGAAAACAAATGATCTTCACTTTGGGTTTTGTCATTTTATAATATCCTTTGTGCAGTATTTTAACTTCCCTCAACTTCCCTTTACCCACCCTTAAAATGCAGTCTAATTTTGGGAAGATGATCAGGAAAGTGATTCTATTGGGTAGAAGTTTTTTTGGAGGGGATGGGGTAGTGAAGATATTTAAAATTTGAGCATGATGATGGTTGTACCACTCTGAATTTACTTTAAAAAGCCAGTTCATTCAACACTTCAGGGGAGATGTACAGTGTATGAATTAGATCTCAACAAAGCTGTTCTTGTATTTCTTTTTAAATAAAGACCAGTCTTATAATCCATTGCAGGTGTTTTCAGAGGCCCCCCAGGATTTGTTTATTGTGTCCCAATCATGGCTGCCTCCAGTCCTGGTGGATCTGGATGGTGTGGTTTGTGAAGGAGAAGGTGGCAAGAGGCTTGTGGAATTTCTTCAGCCCCTTCCCCGGTCTCCTTATAGGGCACCAGGGCCATTTCCACTGCCAGCTCTCCGCTTCCTTTAACTGCTGGGCAGAATGATCCTTCGTGCTCTGGCCAGAAAGTGCATTCTCTCTGAGGTAGCCGAATGCTTTTTTAAGGTAATTTTATGGATTCCGAAGAATAAGCAGAGATGTGGAAAGCTTTTGTGGAATTCCTGTTACATGGTTCTTCCAGTCTCATGGGAAGTGAGATGTGGCTCTGAATTCATCCCAAAGGGTGCCTTTGGGCAAAAGCACCCAGAACGGCACAACTCCTGCAGGATGCCCTGCACACTGCGCTGTCAGGACTCAGGGGCTGGAGGGTGAGGCAGGCGGTGCCAGCACAGGACCCGGGAGAAGGTAGCGCTTTCTACACTGCCCAGGCCACAGGCCACATGGACTGCAGCTGCACCGCCCGGGTGGGCAGGGTGTTTCTGCTGCTTTGTTTTGGTCTGGCCTCCACCCCCCCAGCCAGGGACCTGCGCCTGCAGTGACACTGAATGGTTCGATGGTCCTACTTTTTCACTTCAACCTCCTGGAAATTGGCAGTTAGACACTGGTGGCTCCCAAGTCGCTTGTGGGGAGAGTGCGGCCCCAGGTCCAGAACAGACTCAGGCGTCTTTGGCGAGGAGACCTCCCCTGCGAGGGGCTGCCAGTGATTTGAAGGACAGCCATGCCCCTAGTCATGGCGGGGGTCCCCCTCTGGGGCGCTGGCCAGCCTGGACTAGAAGCTGCCCATGGTTTAAAGGCTGGCCATGTACCCGATCCAGGTTGGGGTCCCCTCTTGGTGACCGTTCGTTTGGTCATTTCGGTCATGATACCTCTTGGCCTTTTATTATTAGGATACTTTACCAGTTGCCGTGTGCTAGTATAATTCTGGTAGTTTTTAGTAATATTTCTAGAGTTACGCAACCATCATTGCAGTCAATTTTAGAACATTTTCATTATATCAAAAACATGCCTCAAACCCTTTGCTATTATCCCCAAATTCTCCCATCTCTCCTCCACCCACCTCCTATCCTCCTCCTGTCTTCTCAGCCCTGGGCAATCCCTAGTTTACTTTAAGTGGTTCTTTTCCTTTTCTTTATTGTTGAGAGTATTACAGATGTCCCCCGTGTTATCCCATTGTCCCTCCCCACCTGGTTCCTGTCCTGTCCCATAGGTAATGCCTATCCTTCCTGTATAATAAAGAGCTAATATGCTAAGTAGACCAAACAGCAGAACAATCATCCGGACGACCTTCCGGATGAAACTGGGGCTGCACAGGCCGGCGGAGGTGGACAAGACTGCGAGGACCCAGCCCCTTGCACACCTTCATGCATTGGACCTATAGTATGCATGTAAGATCTTCGGATAATCTCTCCCATTCTTCCTCCCCCTCTTCCCTCTGACACCATCAGTCTGGTCCATGTTTCCATGCCTCTGGTTCTATTTTATTAATCAGTTTATTTTGTTCATTAGATTCCTTGTTTATTTTGATTTTTAGATTCAGTTGTTGATAGACATGTATTTATTGCCATTTTATTGTTCATATTTTTATCTTCTTAAAAAAGAACTTTTGACACTTCATGTCATACAGATTTGGTGGTGAACTCCTTTAGATTTTTTCTGATCTGTGAAGCTCTTTATCTGATTCTCAATTCTAAATGATAGCTTTGTTGGGTAGAGTAATCTTGGTTGTAGGTTCTTGCTATTCATCACTTTGAATATTTCTTACCACTCCCTTCTGGCCTGCAAAGTTTCTGTTGAAAAATCGGCTGACAGTCGTATGGGCACTCCCTGTAGTCGGCTAATTGCTTTTCTCTTGTTGCTTTTAAGATTCTCTCTGTCTTTAACGTTTGGCAATTTAAGTGTGATACGTCTTATGTGGGCCTCTTTAGGTTCTCTTGTTTGGGTCTCTGTGCTTCCTGGACTTGTAAGTCTATTTGTTTCACCAGGTAGAATAGTTTACTGTCATTATTTTTTCAAATAGGTTTTCAGTTTATTGTTCCCTCTCTTCTTCTATGATGCAAATGTTGGTACATTTGAAGTCTTCCCAGAAGCTCCTTACACTATGTTTATTTTTTTAATATTTTTAAATTGATTTCAGAGAGGAAGGGAGAGGTAGAGAGAGATAGGAACATCAATGATGAAAGAGAATCACTGATTGTCTGCCTCCTGCACATTCCACACTGGGGATCAAGCTTGCAACGCGGGCATGTGATCTTGACCAGAATCGAACTCAGGACCCTTCAGTTTGCAGGCCAATGCTCTATCCACTGCGCCAAATTAGCTAGGGCTATATTCATATTTTTTTTTAAATGATTTTTTATTTTTGCTGTTCTGATAGGGTGTTTTTTGTTTTCTCATATTTAAAATGACTGATTTGATTCTCTGTGTCCTCTGCTGTTGATTTCCTATAAATTGCTCTGCATTTAATTAATGTATGCTTCGCCAAAACCGGTTTGGCTCAGTGGTAGAGCGTCGGTCTGCGGACTGAAGGGTCCCAGGTTCGATTCCAGTCAAAGGCATGTACATTGGTTGCGAGCACATCCCCGGTAGGGGGTGTGCAGCCGGCAGCTGGTTGATATTTCTCTCTCAGATGTTTCTAGCTCTCTGTCTCTCTCCCTTCCTCTCTGTAAAAAAATCAATAAAATATATTTTAAAAAACAAAATAAATTAATGTATGCTTCATTTCTGTCTTTTTTTTTTTATGTCATTGACTAGAGGCCTGGTGCACAAAATTTGTGCACGGGAGGTAGGTGTCCCTCAGCCCATCCTGCCCCCTCTCCAATCTGGGACCCCTTGAGGGCAATCAGACATCCCTCTCACAATCCAGGACTGTTGGCTCCCAACTGCTCGCCTGCCTGCCTTCCCGATTGCCCCTAACCACTTCTGCCTGCCAGCCTGATCATCCCCTAACCATTCCCGTGCCAGCCTGATTGATGTCTAACTGCTCCCCTGCCAGCCTGTTTGCCCCTAACTGCCCTCTCCTGCAGGCCTGAGTCCCTCCCAACTGCCCTTCCCTGCAGGCCTGGGTCCCTCCCAACTGCCCTTCCCTGCAGGCCTGGTGGCCCTCAACTTCCCTCCTCTACTGGCTTGGTCACCCCTAACTGCCTTCCCCTGTAGGCTTGATTGCCCCCAACTGCCCTCTTGCAGGCCTGGTCTCTCCTATCTGCTCTCCCCTGCTGGCCTGATTGCCCACAACTTCCCTCCCTGGCAGACCTAGTCCCTCCCAACAGCCTTCCCCTGCTGGCCATCTTGTGGTGTCCATCTGTGTCCATAAGGGGTAAGATCTTTGACCACATGGGTAGGATCTTTGACCACTTGTGTGTTGGAGTGATGGTCAATCTACATATTACTCTTTTAATTGGTAGGCCGGGTGTGTGGGTGGGGCCGGCTGGTTTGCCCTGAAGGATGTTCCAGATTAGGGTGGGGGTTCCCCTAGGGCATTGGGCAGCCTAGGCGAGGAGCATATGGTGGTTTGCAGGTTGGCTATGCCCCCCGGTGACCCAAGTAGAGGCCCTGGTATCTGGGATTTATTTATGTTCTACAATTGAAACTTTATAGCCTGGAATGGAGCCAAGCCTCCTGCTTGCTCCGTGCAGCAGCCATTTCTGTTGGGAGGCCTGGGCCGGCCAGGGTATGTGGAAAGCTTGGCTTCCTCCATTGCCGGGGGAAACCTTAGCCTAAACTGAACATCAGCTCTTTTCAGCTCCGTGGCTGCCGCATTTCTGTTTGGGTTTATGTATCTTCTGTCATTAAAACTTTGTAGCCTTGAGTGGAGGCCTAGGCTTGCAAGGGCAGGCGGAAAGCTTGGGTTACTCCATTGCCGGGAAACCCAAGCCTCCCTCCTGCTCTCTGTGGCTGGTAGCCATCTTTATTGGGTTTATTTGCATATTTGGGTGTGGCCCGTGGGTGTAGCACAGTGATCGTTAATTTGCATATTACTATTTTATTATATAGGATGTTCTAAGTTCCTTGAAGTTGTCACTAAGTTCCTTGAATATCTCATTAAGTTCCTTGAACATCCTTGTAACCATTGTTTTGAAGTCTGTATCTGGTAGTTTGCTTGCTTCCATTTCATTTAGTTATTTTTCTGGAGTTTTTTTCTGTTCTTTCATTTGTGACATGTACCTTTGTGCCTGCATTTTGGCTGCTTTCCTTTGGTTGTTCTGTGTATTAGGTAGAGCTGCTATAGCTCCTGGAATTGGTGGAGTGGTCTTATGTTGTAGGTGTCCTTTAGGTTTCAGTTGCTCAGCTTCCCCTGTGCTGAGCACTCTAGGTCTGTGGTCGGCAAATTGCCACATGCAGTTCTTTGGCCCTTGAGTTTGGCTCTTTCACAAAATACCGTGGCCTGGGCGAATCTATTTTGAAGAAGTGGCGTTAGAAGAAGTTTAAGTTTAAAGAAATTGGCTCTCAAAAGAAATTTCAATCACTTTAGTGTTGATATTTGGCTCTGTTGACTAGTGAGTTTGCTGACCACTGACCTAAGGAGTGAGAGTGTCTTAGCCCCATGCTGTGCCTTCCAGCTCAGAACACCAGTGCCGGGAAGAGGAGCCCACATGACATCTAGCTATGAAAACTAGTAGGGATTCTGTTTGTCCCAGTAAGACTAAAAACTGCTGGAAACCCAGGTATCCTTTAAAAAAAAAAAAAAATTAAATTGATTTCAAAGAGGAAGGGAAAGAGGGAGAAACTGTGAATGGCCATAGAAATATCAAAGATGAGACTTACTGATCGTCTTCCTCCCCTCACTGGGGACTGAGCCTGCAACCTGGGCATAGCCCTGACCAGGAATCGAACCTTGACCTCCTAGTTCATAGGTCAGTGCTCAACCACTGAGCCATACCAGCCAGGCCCAGGTGTCCTTTTAAAGAACCAGCATATAAACTCTCACTTGCAGGCAGTCACCTTGGATTCCAGTAGATGACAGTGATTCAGGGTCACCAGAGACGTACAGGGAGAAATTGTTCTGTGTGGCTTCAGAGCAGGGGCTGGAGGGATGGCCAGCATTGGCCTTCTTCCTGCATTGCTGACAGGTACCATCTTTTTTGTGTTGAGCCTCCCTCACACACAGCCAAATCTGGATCTGCATTAGCCAAGTGACCTCTACTAGCTCCACTCCGGTGACTCCCTCATAGCCAGCCCTACCCAACGCAACCTGAAGCCCTTTTGGCATCAGCCAGCCTTGCCCCATGTTACAGTCTTTCTTTAAAAACTCTCGAAGGATTTTGTCAAGCTCAGGTGGGGCAGGAGTGCCAGAAACATATAGGGAGAAACTGAATTGTCTGGCTTCAGGGCAAGGGATAGATGGATCTTCCAGATAAAGAGTTCAGAATACTGCCATATTCCCTGTGTTGAGCTCTCCCACAAAGAGACCAAATCTGAACCTGCATTATCTTGGTGGACTCTACCAGCTTTACCCTGATGACTCCCTGAGAGCCCTCCCTATTGCAAAGTTGCACAGGCACTAGGCTGATTTTGGGGAGAACGCCAGACTTGGTTGGAAAGTTTGTAAGGAGGACATCTTGAGAAAAGGGAAGTGTGTGGAAGGCCGCCTGCTTTGCTTATAGGAATTCTGACTTCGGGAAGTGTTGAAGGCAGCACCCCTAATTATTCCTTGAATTTTCCAACCAAGTTTCCTTTCACCACCATTTAACTTCCCATTACCTTCTTCTACTTCCCTTACTTTAACACTGCATTGAAATCAATGGGTAGCTTTTTTTTCAGATAGAAAATTAGCAAGGAAATAGTGGCTTTAAATTACACATTAGAGCAGATGGATTTAATTGAAGTGTTTAGAACCTTTTACCCCAAAGCAGCAAAAGACATTTTTTTTTCAAGGGCAATGGAACATTTTCCAGGATTGACTACAATAGGCTACAAGACAAGTCTCAATAAATTTCAGAAGATTGAAATCATATCTAACATATTCTCTGACCACAATGATATAAAATTAGAAATCAATTACAGCTATCACCATTATAACAAAAAACAATGGAAAAATGCACAAATACAGGAAGGGAAAATAATAGGCTAGTAAACAATGAATGAGTTGACAGTGTGATCAAGGAAGAAATCAAAGGATACTTCGATACAAATGAAAATGAGAACACAATGACCCAAAATCTATGAGATACAGCTAAAGTAGTCCTGGGAGAGAAATTCATAGCAATAGAACTCTACCTCAAGAAACAAGAAAAATCTTAAGCTATCTAATCTTATACCCATAGGATAAAGGAAATAACAAAGTGCCAGGTATTATTAATAATAAAGTATGATGTTGATTCTGTGCTTTCAGATGAGTGGAATGCTGACAATAATTGAATAGGTACTGGTAGTGAGTTTCAAAGTATGATATACATGTGTAGCCATGTATATTAATTTATTAAACACTTAGTGTTGTAACTTTTTCATGTTTTGCCAATTTAAAAAAATATATTATTGATTTCAGAGAGGAAGGGTGAGAGAGAGAAGCATCAATGATGAAAGAGAATCAATGATCAGCTGCCTCCTGCACGCCCCCTACTGGGAATTGAGCCCACAATCCAGGCATGTGCCCTTGACCAGAATCAAACCTGGGATCCTTCAGTCTGCAGGCCTATGCTCTGTCCACTATGCCAAACCAGCTAGGGCTCTTTAATATTATTTGACATCCTATATAATAAAAGCCTAATATGTTAAGTGTCTGACGGCTTGTTTACCCATTTGACCAGTTGCTGTGATATGCACTGACCACCAGGGGGCAGACACTCTACCCGTAGGTTAGCTTGCTGCTGGGGTCTGGCCTATGGGGACTGGGCGATGTGGGTCAGACATGCCCTGGAGCCCTCTCCAGGTCCCTCCCTGGCCCAGATCATGTACCAGTGGGGTCCCTCGGTCTGGCCTCTCACAATCTGGGATCACTTGGAGGATGTCAGAGAACTGATTTTGACCTGATTCCCACAGACCAGGCCGAGGGACCCCATCAGTGCACAAATCCGTACACTGGGCCTCTAGTTTCAAAATAATTTTACAACTAATAAGAAATTTAAGCAGTTGTAATGCTGAAGTTTTTACTTTCGTTGTTGTTGTTAATTCTCACCAGAGGATATTTTTCATTGATTTTTAAGGAGAGTGGAAGGGAGGGGAAAAGAGAGAGAAACACTGATGTGAGAGCAATACATTGATTGGTTACTTCTCCCTGCACCACAACCGAGGCCAGGAATCAAGCCTGTTAACTGAAGAATGTTTCCTTGTCTGGAATAGAACCCGTTACCTTTCAAACGATGGACTGAAGCTCTATCTATTGAGCCAAACTGGCTAAGGCGAATTTTTACTTTTTAGCTGTTATAAACAATGCCACATCCAATGTTAGTGCACACATTTTCTTGTGTGTTTATATAGTTTCAGTTCTCTTTGGTATTTACCTAGCAGTGGAAATATTGATTCAGGTGCTATCAGTTTCTCCACATCTTCACCAGCATTTCTCACTGTCATTTTGATTATAGCCATCCTAGTGGTTGTGAAGTGGTATATTATTGTGTTTTAATTTGCATTCCCCTAATGACTGATGGAATTAAGCACCTTATCAAATGCTAATTGGCCATTTTTATTTTATATTTTTATTACAGGACCAAGAGCATTTCTGACCTGGCAGAGCTGTGATCACAGAAAAGAAGGCCACAGCTGTGGAACTTTTGTTGTTAGGTCAGATTTCTGACCCTGCAGGATGGGAACAACAGATTGAGCTGACCTGGACAGGTAGGGAAGACCGGAGTGTAAGCTCTGAAACGAGGGAGGGCGGACAGTAGAAACCATCTGCAGAGGCAGCGCAGGGCTGGGCTTCTAAGTCCACCACGCCTTGCGCTTCCCGACTTCGCTAGCTGCCGGCCTTGCTTGGACAGGTTACAGAGAACTGGGAACTCCCTGCAGCACAGAAGGCTTGGCTGACCCTTGCACTAAGAGGCTTCCTAACCCTCTCCCTGCAGTCCCTAATGGCGGCCTTGTGCTGAGTCTTTGCTCAAATAAAGCAATGCTGCCAAACCAAAGAATGGATACTTTCCAAAACCTTGCCCAACCGTTTCTAACAATTGTCAACCCCTCCTCCCCACCTATCATGTCCCCCTTTTTATATCATTGTCCTTTTCTTTGCTCCCCAGATGCTGTCCTTTTAAAAACTCAGCTGCACTGGCCATTTGTATATCTTCTTTGGAGCAATATCTATTGAAAGCTTTGCCCATTTTGTAATTGACATTGTTATCTTGTTGAGTAGTAATAGTTCTTTGTGTATTCTGTATACTAGACCCTTGTCAGATGTATGATTTGCAAATACTTTTCTCATTCTGTAGGTTGTCTTTTTACTCTTTTTGCTTAATTGTGATGATGTCTGGTTTATTTTTTTCATTTGTGTGTCAACTGATGATCATTGGGGCCAATTCAGTGCTAACAGAAATCCTTAATTTGGGGTGTGGTGATGAAGGAGAGTTTATTCATTACGAACAATTCGATTGTGATACAGAGCAGCCATGAGAAGAGCCCAGTTGTGTGACAGTTCAGTTAGGAGTCAGCATTGCTGTGGAACAGCAGGGTTGTGCTGCAGCCTCTGTGGCTAGGCCCTCTGTGGGTAGACAGCTCTAGTCTGTTCTGTCCTGCTCAGGTCTGCTTCTCTGTGCTCTGGAGAGATGTCTTTGGCGCTTCTGTTCTGTCTCCAGCCTGGGAAGCAATCTTTAGTAGTCTGGAAAAAGGAAAGTGCACTTCTAGAGCCGGGGGAGCTGACTTAAATAGACAGAAGTCCCTGCTCCTGGTCCCTCTTGCAGGTCACAGCACTAGATCCTCACCAAATCCCCATAGAAAGCCTCAGTCCTATTGGTTGAAATACAATCCAGGAACTCCTTTATAAGGGCTGGCTCAAGTGGCAGAAAAGTTGGCTGTGCTTTTGATGTTACTTTTAAGAAATTTTTGCCTATATTCATAGTTTTGTCTTTTCCAAAATGTCATAGAGTGGAATCATATCGTAGCCGTTTCACAGTCACTTCTGTCACAGCAGGGAGCATGTAAAGTTTCTCCATGTCTTCTCACAGCCTGATGGCCCACTCCTTTTTGGCACCAAATAGTCAATGTCTGGGTGTGCCATAATTTGTTTGTCCATTCTCACATTGAAGGTCATCTTGGTTGCTTCCAAGTTTTTGCAATTATGAATGAAACTGCTGTAAACAAAAAGAAATTATTGCCTAATCCAAGGTCATGAAGAGTTACACCTCTGTTCCCTTATAAGAGTTTTTTGAATTTAACATTTCTATTTAGGTCTTTGATCCATTTCGAATTAATTTTCACATATTGTTTGAGGTCCAGGTCCAACAGAATGTTTTGGTATGTGAATATCTACTTGTCCAGCACCATTGAAGACTTATTTCTCCATTGTCTTGGCATCCTTATGAAAAATCATTTGACCATAGAAGTTGGGGTTTAGTTTTGGACTCTCAAGCCTGTTCCACTGGTCTCTATCTTTCTGTCAGTACCCACACTGTTTTGATTGCTATAGCTTTGTAGTAAGTTTTGAAATTAGGAAGTATGAATCTTCCAACTTTTCCCTCCTCCTAAATACTGGATTGAGCCCACAGCCCAGGCATGTGTCCTTGACTGAAATCGAACTCAGGCCCTTCATTCTGTTGGTCGACGCTCTATCCACTGAGCCAAACCAGCTAGGGCTCAAAATAATTTTTATACTATATTCTTTTTTATTTTAAATCCTCACTCAAGGATATATTGATTGATTGATTGATTGAGAGGGAGGGGGGTATCAATGTGAGAGGGAAACATCAATCTGTTGCCTCCTGTACTTGCCCCAATCCAGAGATTGAACCCGCAACCTTTTGTTTTTTTTTTTTTTTTTTTTTTTTTAAATATATTTTATTGATTTTATACAGAGAGGAAGGGAGAGAGATAGAGAGTTAGAAACATCGATGAGAGAGAATCATCGATCAGCTGCCTCTTGCACACCCCCTACTGGGGATATGCCCGCAACCAATGAACCCGCAACCTTTTGGTGTACAGGACAGTACTCCAACCAGCTGAGCCACCCAGCTATATACACTGTATCCTATGTTGTCTGCTCTTAGTATACCCACTCAGATATCTTTTGGTACTATTTGCATGGTATATCTTTCCTTTTCTTTTTTTTTTTCTTTCAACCTATTTTGCCTTTGAATCTAAAGTATTTATGTGGTATAGAGCATATAGTTGGACCTTACTTTTTAAAAATCTGTTCTGCTCATGTCTGCCTTTTAACTGGTTTGTTCATTCATGTATATTCAATGCAATTATACATAAGGTAGGATTATACCTGCCATTTTATATTTGTGTTTTATGTGTATCATGTCTCTTTTTGTTCATTGTTTCTTTATTGCTATCTTTTGTGTTAGATCTTTTAAAATATATTTTTATTGATTTCAGAGAGGAAGAGAAAGATAGAAACATCAATTATGAGAGAGAATCATTGATTGGCTGCCTCCTGCACATCCCCTACTGGGGTTCGAGCCCACAACTCAGCTTGTGCCCTGACTGGAGTCATGTGCTCCGATTTAGAATGGGATGGTGATCTCCTGGTCAATGCCCAATCACTGATCCACGCCTGCTGGGTTAGATATTTTTAGTGTGCTATTTTAATTCTCTTGTTTCTTTACTATTTTTTAAATTTGTTCTTTATTGGTTGAACCTTGGAATTAAAATTAACATCTCTATTAAAACAGTGTAGTTTGAGTTAATATAAACTTAATTGCAATGGGATCAAAATATATTTCTTTAATAAAACTTCATCTTTTCCCTTTTCTTTGTGTTGCTGTTGTACAAATTACATCTTTATATAATGTATATCGAACAGCACACTTACGATGATTGCTTTATGTCATTTCTTTAAACTCGTGTATGTATTAGTTTCCTGTTGCTGCTGGCGTAGGAAGGAGTTACATAGCAGAGCTCACTGCTTGTCGTTAGAAAGAACTGCTGATGTCAGCCCATGGCTGACAGCTGAGAACTTGGATTTCCGAAGGGTTCCCACCTGCCTAACTAGTAAGAATGGCGTACTAGGCCCAAGCTGCTTACAAACAAATATAGTTTATGCTGAACACCTGCTTTTCTGGGAATCTGAAATTTTGGTATGTGCTAGGTAGATCATGTGTCTGTGTGGTCAGCCTCTAACATTGTTGAATCCTGTGAATCCCTCCAGCAATTTATTGAAACTGGGGTGGCCTTTTAAAAAAATCTTTATTGTTGCCAAAACCGGTTTGGCTCAGTGGATAAAGCATCAGCCTGCGAACTGAAAGGTTCCGGGTTCGATTCCGATCAAGGGCATGTCCCTTGGTTGCGGGCACATCCCCAGTAGGGGGGGTGCAGGAGGCAGCTGATCAATGTCTCTCTCTGTCAATGTTTCTAACTCTCTATCCCTCTCTCTTCTTTATATTTTATTGATTTTTTACAGAGAGGAAGAGAGAGGGATAGAAAGTTAGAAACCACCACAGGCTCTCACGGTCTGTGTCCATGGGTTATACATATATGCATACAAGGTCTTTGATTGATTGCCCTCCACCCAACCTCCCTCCCCCTCCTTCTCTCTGATATTCCACACTCTGTTCCATGCTGCCATGTCCCTGGATCCACTCCGTTCATCAGTTTATTTTGTTACTGAGATTTCACATATGAGTGAGATCTTTCTCTGACTGACTGACTTCACTCAGCATGATATTCTTTAGGGTCGCTCCATGCTGTCTCACAGGGTAAGCGATCCTTCTGTTTTACTGCTGCATAGTATTCTGTGGTGTTAATGTACCACAGCTTCTTTGTTCACTCTTCTACTGATGGGCACTTGGGCTGTTTCCAGATCTTAGCTATTGTAATTGGGCTGCTATGAACATAGGGCTGCATACATTCTTTCTGATTGGTGCTTTGGGTTTCTTAATGATATATTCTGAGAAGTGGGATCACTAGCAGTTCCATATTTAATTTTTTGAGGAAACTCCATAATGTTTTCCATAATGGCTGCACCAGTCTGCATTCCTAACGGCAGTGCACGAGGATTCCCTTTCCTCCACATCCTCTCCAGCACTTATCATTTGTTGATTTGTTGATGGTAGGAAACTGGGGTGATCTTAAATAGTTCCTACATACTGCTGTAGCAGAATCCCACAAATTTGGTGGCTTAAAACAACTTCAGATTATTATCTTACAGTGTTGGAAGTAAGAAATCTGAAATTAGTTTCTCTGGGCTAAAGTCAAAATGTCAGCATTGCTGTGTTCCTTCTGAAGGTTTTAGAGGAGAATCCATTTTCTTGCCTTTTCCACTTTCTAGAAGCTTCCTGCATCCATACATCATGGAATTGCTCCCTCCCTTCCATGTGCAAAGCTAACAGCGACTAGTCACATCTTTCTGGTGCAGCATCCCTGACACTTCTTCCCTGCTTGTTCTGTCATTACATAGGGACCACTGTGACTAAGTGGAGTCCAACCCATAATCCAGGATAATCTTCCCATTTAAAGTTTCTTAATTTATTATATCTTAAAAGTCCCTTTTGTCATGTAAAGTGATTATATGCAAAGATTCTAGGAATTAGTGCTTGGAAATCTTTGGGGTGGATCAGTTTTGTACTTACCACAGTCCGGAGAAATGAAGAGTTAGAAACAAAGGTATGCTGATTTTGCCTTTTATCTTTATTTATATAATTATCCTTACTGGTGTTCTTTTTGCCTGTGGATTGGATTAGCTGCCTAGTGTCCTTCATTACAACCTGAAGGACTTCTTTATATTTCTTGTAAGAGAAGTCTGGTTGTAATGAATTCTCTGTGCTTGTTTATCTTGGAATGTCTTAATACTGGCTTCAGTTTTGCAGGGTGGTTTTGCAGTATATAGAATTCTTGTTTCACAGTCTTGTTCTTTAGCACTTCAAATGTCATTCTCTTGCCTTCTGGTCTCCTAGGATACCAGTGAGAAATCAGTTGAATATCTCTTGTATATGCTGAGTTTCTTCTCTGTTGCTGCTCTTAAGATTCTTTGTCTTTCAACAGTTTGATTATGACATTTCTAAGTGTGAATCATTTTGATTTTTTTTTCCTATTTGGAATTTGTTGAGTTTTGGGGTTATACACATTGTTTTTCATCAAATCTGGGGGTTTTCGCTATTATTTCTTAAGATATTATATCTGCCCCCTTCTTTTTCTCCTCTCTTCCTGGGATTCCTATTATGCATTTGTTGGCATGCTTGATGGTTTCTGTTATTGTACTTTCCAACTTCAAAATTTCGGTCTGGTTCCTCTTGTATAATTTTTGTTTCTTTGTTGATATTCTGTTTGATGAGAAATCAATCTCAGACATTCTTAGCTCCTTAGAAATGGCTTCCTTAGTTCTTTGAACATATTTAAAATAGCTGATTTAATGTCTTTGTTAGTCTGGCTCTAACTTAGGTTTCCTAAGGGTCATTTTCTGTTGATTTCTTTTTTTCCTGTACACGGAACCATGCTGACTTGGTTATTTAAAATATTGTAGTGTACCACCTCTGGAAATCACATCCTCTTTCCTCTCAGTTTTTTTGTTTGCTTATTTTTATTTATTCATTTAGTGACTTTTAGGAACTAATTTTTACAAAAATATTTGTATTGATTTCAGAGAGGAAGGGAGAGGAAGAGAAAGATAGAAAATCAAAGATGAGAGGCCTGTCCCTGACTAGGAAGTGAACCATGACCTCTTGGTTCATACGTTGACACTCAAACACTGAGCCACACCGCTGGGCAGGAACTAATTTTTTAAAGTCCATATTCTTTGTTGAGTGTGGTGACTGAAGACTGCTCAGTTAGTTCCTTAGATGCCTGGAACCAGTAAGTTCTCCAGCCTTTCTGAGAAGCTTTCTGTTGTGTGTATTGAAGCTGGCCCTCAGCATTCTCTACAAGTCCACTTTGGTCAGAGGCCTTTCTTCAGCGCGCAGCAGCCTTGGATGTTGGTGTGACTTCTAGACTCTCAGGAACCTGTTGGAGCTTCTCAAAGCTTTCTGAAATTGACAATTTGTTCCTCCGCTTTTCTTTTAAAGAACTTTTTTTTTCTTATCTTTCAGTTTGCCCACAACTGTTTTCCCCTTTCTCAGACAGTTAAAATAATGCAATAATTACCTAATTGATTTTAACAAGCACCTAAGCTTTTGCATTGGAAGCGCTCTGAGTCAGGTTAAACAAGGACAACCTTTCAAGTGGTGCTCACCATCCAACCACTAGAGGTCAATGATGACAGTTGTGGGAGAACAGACTTTGTAAGCATTCCAGCCCAATCTGTCCTCTCCTGTGGCTTACCGCTGCCGTGGGCTGTTGGTTTGTCTTGCTTCGGTGGCCTGGGAGTAGAGGGCAGGGAGATGGGAATAGGGAGGTCAGAACACCACAAGGTGGTCTCTCACACGCAGGCTCCTGTGCTCAGAGTGAGAGAGAGAACGAGAGACATTGATTTGTCGTTCCACTTATTTATGTATTCACTGGTTGTTTCTAGTATGTGTCCTGACCAGGGACCAAACCCTCAACCTTGGTGCATTGGAACGATGCTCCAGCATGCTGAGCTACCCAGCCAGCTCGGTCTCTTGCTTTTTATTGAGATACTTAAATGCCTTCTAGATTGCTTCAAGCCTTTGGTTAATTTCAGAGTTCTGAAAAAGTTGATCTTGACAATGTTTTCTTTTATGCAAGAGAGAATTTCTGTAGGTCTTTACTGTGTTTGTTGATGGCCTCACTTTGGTTCTCTTTTGTCTCAAGCATGGCCCTTCTTATTCATCTTCATACCTGCCATTGCCCTGTAGGAATCTGAGTTTATTAGATTATCTCTTTAAGATAATTTTTGACTCTCAAAAATTCTGGTTTTTGTTTTTAGCTTAGAAAGCCAGGACCTGAAAAACAGAGTTAATTTAAAAATTAATAATCATATTTTTGTTCATTCTCACTAATTGAGTATCTGGGAAAAATAAAGGACCTAAATGTATAAAGTATTAATATTGTATGTTTCTTGTTAGTGGTTTTTATACTGACATTTTTGTGTATGTGTGTCTGCCTCTTCTGTTTCTTATTATTAATGTTTGTTTTTACCCCCTAAAGCAATAAAGAATGCTGATGGGAGAGCCGTTTCCCTAATTTTCAGATTGTTGAGCTGGTTGCCATGATGGGTAAGTTCAAACTAAAAGATTTTTTTTTTTTTTTTGTCTATAATTAAAAGCTAAAATAGGGGAGAATTTTTTTCTGCATGCATGATAAACTTGTAATCACTATGGCAAACAACATGGAGGTTGCTCTTTGTAACCATGAGTGCAGTGCCATCACGTGGTCCAAATTCTTCAGTTTTGTCAGCTTTAAATTGAATATCCTTTTACTGAACTCCTATTAACTTTTCATTTTGATTGCTCATACTTGCAATCTGGGCTGTGTGTTAACCAAATTGATTTCTACCTTCTCAAATAATACTGTACTATATAAAACAACAAAATAAAGAACAGCCATTGCTTAAGAACATATACCAAAGTAGTCATAGAAAAACATGAATATTTTAAAGCATGATTCAAAGATTTTTGAATTTTTTATTGAGGATATTCTACTATAATTATTTTAAGTATAATGAATAAGCATATAAGGGATCTAATTAAACATGTCTAATAAAATATTTTACTTGAAATGATTTTCCAAATATATTCTGGTCTTGTGCTCAGCTAAATGTCCTTTTAGCATGTGTCAGAAACCCACTACTTCATCTGTGTAATTGTCGGCCAGACCATAGGGCCCTCTGGACATCCTTATTGCCTGTTGATCAACTCATGATCTTTATGACATTTACAACCTGTTATCTGTCTAGTACCTATGACCACCACAGAGGTTCTTGAGTAAAACAAGTCTAAGAGTTGTTAGAAAAGTGTTCTTGGTGTATTTCTGCTCACACTTTGCTTGATCTTTTGTGGATTTGTTAGCTTACATCTTGTCAGCTTCCTCAAAGTAAATTGCCTATTGGGTATTTACTAGTATCTACCATCTGATTCTTCTTCAAGCCAGAAAAAGCAGGAACTCAATTAAGTTACTCTTTATTAGTAAGTCATCTCTCTAAGAAGTTACTTATATTTATTTTTATACATGTATGATAGAAAACAGTACTTTTTTAAAAACAAAACAAGGAAATTAGTGTATCTAAATGTGATAAGAGATTTAAGCCACTTGTTTATTTTGGTATTATGATATGAAACATGTAAAAATACCTAAGTTCAATTGTTTAAGTTTTTTCTAATGAAGAAAGTAATTAAAACATAGATATGTTTAAATATTAGAATTCCCCTTACTCAGTACAGAATTACAGATCTTACCTTTCTCAAGAAGATTATGTCATATAATTTTATTTCAGTTGAGATCATTCTCAGCTAATTTTTTTCTAAGGAAAGATTTATTTATTTAAAATATATATTTTTATTGATATTTTACAGAGAGGAGGAAGGGAGAGAGATAGATAGAAATGTCGATGAGAGAGAAACATTGACCAGCTGCCTCTTGCACACCCCCTACCGGAGATGTGCCCGCAACCAATGTACATGTCCTTGACCAGAATCGAACCTGGGACCTTTCAGTCCACAGACCAATGCTCTACCACTGAGCCAAACCGGTTTCGGCAAGATTTATTTTTTTTAATAAATGACATAGTATGGCTTGGACCCATGGACAGTACGCATGTTGTGATTATAATATGCCCATGGACTCAGTTACTCTTGGGCTAAGCTAACGTTTGGATGAAATTTTATTTTACGAAGGTTACTTATAAAATTTTCTCTAAACCTGGAATCCTACCTAATAAAAGAGTAATATGCTAATTAACCATAACTCCGCTACACCCATCAGCCACGCCCACCAGCCCATCAGAGCAAGTATGCAAGTAAACCGCAACCAAGAAGGCTGTGGCCACAGAGAGCAGGAGAGAGGCTTGGGTTTCCCTGGCATTAGAGGAAGCCAAGCTTCTGCAGCCCTGGCCATCCTAAGCCTACACTCCAGGCTACAAAGTTTCAATTATAGAAGGTAAACAAATCCAAACAGAAATGGTGGCAGCCAAGGAGCAAGCAGGAGGCTTAGCTCCGCTCCAGGCTACAAAGTTTCAATTGTAGGAGGTAAATAAATTTCAGATACCAGGGCCTCCACTTGGGTCACCAGGGCATGGCTGGCCTGCAAACCACCACAGGCCCTTAGCCTAGGCCACCCCACACCCCAAGGGAACCCCCACCCTGATCCAGGACACATTCCAGGGCAAAACAGCTGGCCCCATCTGTGCACCAGGCCTCTATCCTATCTAATAAAAGAGAAATATGCATATTGACCATCACTCCAACACACAAGATGGCTGCCCTCAAGTGGTCAAGGATTCTGCCCCCATGTGGACACACAAGATGGCCAGCAGGGCAGGACAGTTGAGAGGGACCAGGTCTGCAGGGGAGGGCAGTTGGAGGTGATCAACCCTGCAGGGGAAGACAGTTAGGGGTGACCAGGCTGGCAGGCAGAAGCGGTTAGGGGCAGTCAGGAAGGCCAGAGGTGAGCAGTTGGGAGCCAGCAGCCTGGATTGTGAGGGGATGTCCAGCTCTAACATCCCCGGAGAGGTCCCAGACTAGAGAGGGTGCAGACGGCTGAGGGACACCCCCTCACCCCATCCATGAATGTCATGCACCGGGCCTCTAGTTTATTAATAACACCCTTGGAGCTATTATTTCTGTTTTGATGTGCAAATATTTTCACTACAAAATAATATGTTGAGTGTTATAAAAATTAATACACTGGAGAAGTCAGGTATTTGTGTGTTTGAAAGACGATGAAGCCATTGAATTACCACATCCACTTAAATGATTTTCATTACAAGATAAAGCATTTTTAATTATTACTATTTTGGAACATAAATTATTACTCACCAAAATGGTTACTTTTTAAAAAATATATTTGTATTGATTCCAGAAAGAAAGGGAGAGGAGAGAGAGATAGAAACATCAATGATGAGAAAGAATTATAGATTGGCTGCCTCTTGAGCACTTCCTAATAGTGATTGAGCCCAAAACCCAGGCATGTGCCCTGACCAGGAATTCATTTGTGACCTCCTGATTCACAGGTCAACACTCAGCCACTGAGCCACACGGGCTGGGTCAAAATGGTTACATTTTAAAATGGAAGCTGTAAAGTCTCTGAATTCCTTTTTTTTTTTTTTTTTTTTAACTGATTGTTGATTATTATTAGTGGAATTGATTTACTAGTGAAAATCAATTATATTGTCCCTGAAGTTTTCCAGAGAGTGTATAATTGGCATTACTAGGAGGCTCATGCTCATAATCATATAAATAAATCTTTGATCTGTCTGGAAAAAATTAAAAATTTATAGTTTATGATTCTTTTATTCAGTTTTATAGATTTAGTGTTTTTTTTCTTAGGAATGGATTTTTCTTGTATTGTTACCTTTTGAATTGTTCCTGGCTGAGATCATTAAAGAATTTTTAAATGTTCGTAGTCTTATTGATCCTTATGGAGAAGTTCAAGAAAACACTTCATAAAATCAGTAGGCAAAGCTTTTATTATTTCTGAATTGAAGTCTGATGAAAGAGAAAAACTCTAAAAGGAATTCTGTACTTTGAACATAAATGCTAAGTAATGATGGTATTTATAGAAAGTTATTCCCCCTCACTTGTTTTAAGATTTTAAATGTGCTGTTTTGTTTAGGTGTCATAGAAAAGAACTTGTCATAACAGGGCTGTTCCAACCTATATTCTAGGGTGTACATCATTGGAAGAAGCAGAATGACTTTATTTTGCCTGTAAAAGTCTCCTGTGTGGACACTCAGTATGATGCTAGTGCTTGTGTCCAGTGCTATTTTAACATTGATGGACTTCAGTTTTCTAACAAAAATTTTATTTCACCAAAATAACAAGCATAAGCATTGAAAATGTTCTAGATTTTTGCATTAAATTTTATTATAAATTTTGTGTTTAATGTCAATAGTAAATACATATTGAAATTATAAGTCTGAGTGTGTTATTTTGAAAATACCTAGATGATCAGCAAGCTTTGAACTCAATCATGCAAGATTTGGCTGTTCTTCATAAGGCCAGTCGACCAGCATTATCCTTACAAGAAACCAGAAAAACAAAATCTTTATCACCAAAAAAACAGGTATTTGTTTCAGTAATATTTTAATAAATTTATATTCTACGAATTATTTTTTCTTGAATATCTTGATCTTATAGAGGTTTTGCTTAAAGTATTTAACTTTTATACTTTCAAATCAAATATTTTGTTAAACATTTTTTATAAGTATGTTTTTAAAAATGGTAGAATTACATTTAATCCGGTAAATGCTCTCTGAAGTTGTTTCATCCATTCTTAAAGCACTTAAGCAATTTTTTAAATTTAAAGTCACCTATCCTGTATATTTACAAATGAGGATAATTTTGATTCTTAGTTAATCCTCAACAGAGGATATTTTTTTCATTGCTTTTCAGAGAGTGGAAGAGAGGGAGGGAGGAATGAAAAGGGAGAGGAAGAGAGAGAAGAAAGAAAGAGAGAGGGAAAGAGGAAGAGAGGGAGAGAGAAAGAGAGGGAGGAGAAAAACACATCCCCGGTTGCCTTTCGCATGCGCCCTGACCAGGGGTTGGAGATTGAACCCACAACCCAGCTATGTGTCCTTGACCAGGAATCGAATCTGAAACCCATGCTGGGGCCAAGGCTCTAACCATTTAGCAACACCAGCCAGGACCATTTTGATTCTTTTAGATAAAATTTGTTTGGGATGTTGCCCTAAAAAGTAGAAATACAGTATGCTAAATTTCCCTCTAACAGGATTAGCAAATGTTTCCTGCCCATGATGCCATTATTAACAGATCCTGTTGATCTTTCCTCTTGACCCTAAATTCTGCAACATAATTCTCAATCTGGCTCTTTGGCAGACCCTATCAATTTATTGGAGTAGATACTGAAATGAAACCTTCCCCATCAGCTCTGTGATTTTTTAAATTATCATCATTATCATTATCAATTATTATTATTGATTTTTTAGAGAGTAGAGGAAGGGAGTGGGATACAGAGTTAGAAACATTTATGAGAGAGGAACATCATCCTGGGGATTGAGCCTTCAAACGAGGTACATACCCTTGACCAGAATCGAACCTGTGGCCCTTTAGTCTACAGGCTGACACTTTATCCACTGAGCCAAGCCGGCTAGGATCCCTCTGCTCTGTTTTAAATGCGTGACTAAGAAGAAAAAAGAAATTTTGATTTCTGAAAATGATTTATCATTTCTTTACAGAATGATGTTCGAGTCAAATTTGAACATAGAGGAGAAAAAAGGTAAGGAAAGAAACATTACATTTCAGATTATCAATTTAATTAAATGTGTGTTCTAGTTAAAGCCATTGGAGGTTCTTCTATATTTTAAGGAAGGCTCTTGGCTTATAAATTGAGAATGGAATAGTCCTTGGTAACGTGTAGCATGTATTTAAACTTAAGATAGAAACTGTCAAAATTCAGGCTAAATATTAGAAAGATAAATGTTTTTACTTTGCAATATTTGGAAGTAAAGATCATTACATAATGCAGTCTTTGAATATTGCCATTTTCTTTTATTTTTACTAATCATATTTTCTCCTTATAAATCTCCTTATCATATTATACTCTACAGAATTATGTATATGGACTTAACATTCACAATTTTTTTATTGATTTCAGAGAGAAAGAGAGAGAGAGAGAAACATCAGTGATGAGAGAATACCATTGATCGCCTGCCTCCTGCACACCTCACACTGGGGATCAAGCCCACAACCCTATCCTGTGCCCTGACTGGGAATTGAACCATGACCTTTTGGTTCATAGGTTGACACTCGACCACTGAGCCACACTGGCTGGGCAACATTCACAGTTTTTATTATTCTCAACTACAATGTGCACTTAATCAGTGACGCTGAGGGAAGTGAGTGGGGGTGGCGGCTGTGAATTACTTAGGGGAAGTCTAGTCTTCTGGGTCTGCGTCTCCATACAGTAGTGTAGGTGGGTGGTGATGGTTAACAACAGAATTACTAACAAGACTATTTACAGTTGGAGAGTATCGATTCCATGTTTGTTATTTGTGCCTCATTAATTTAATGAAAGATCTATCCATTTTAAGGACTTTAAAGGAAGATTGTTTTTTTAAAAAATATATATTTTATTGATTTTTTACAGAGAGGAAGAGAAAGGGATAGAGAACTAGAAACATCGATGAGAGAGAAACATCCATCAGCTGCCTCTTGCACACCCCCTACTGGGGATGTGCCTGCAACCAAGGTACATGCTCTTGACCAGAATCAAACCCAGGACCTTTCAGTCCACAGGCCAATGCTCTATCCACTGAGCCACACCGGCTTTGGCCATTATAAGGACTTTAAAAAGGCTCATAAATTATATAACCTGAGATGTAAAATGTTTTACACAGATATATGGTTTTTAAAAATGCTGTATGCTAGATATACTATATAAGTCTAGTCTATTCTACTTTTTCTATTTACAATTCTTTTATGAATATTTCGGGGTGTTTTGTTTTTTTTTCACTCATGGAGCACTATTTATTGAGTGTTTACTATCTGCTAGGCCCTGAGGGGACAGTCAGTGGAGCAGGTGGTCCCTCCTTTGCAGAGTTTACGGGCTGATAGAGTAGTTCCAGGCTTAGGTGCATGTTCCCGGGAATAGCATAGGCCAATCCGTTATAACATAGGAAGGAATACTAGAATTACTTTTAACAGTTTTAGTCCATTTTATGATATGGATATGACATAGTTAATTATTTTCTTCAGCAAACATTTTACATTTCCCTTTAATACTCATATAACAGTTTCAGTGCAAATTACAAACTGCAGAGCTTTGTAAGGATTCCCTTTTTATAATTTGTATTAGAATATAACAGACTCAGCATTTTTGGACTTTGTGTTAAGAATTAGTGCACTTGATAAAAAACAAGCCATTGTGGTGCTCAGGTACAGTCGGTGTTTATATCTTTACTTAATTTTAATTTACCCAAAAGATAACTGTTGAGGCATGCCAGCTATTCCTAAGAAAATGAAATGTTTTAAAATTCCGTTCACACAGAATCCTTCAGTTTCCCAGACCAGTTAGACTGGAGCATGTGAGGTCGAAAGCTAAAACTGCCTTCGGACAGCCCATGGAGCTCCATTACACCAATAATGAGGTAATGGGAAGTTTTAACTGCAAGTCGTTCTTGTTTTGGAAAGTAGTGTATTCATTTCAGAGACTGATTTAGGACTGTTGTGTTTTCATTCAGGACTGATGCAGATATGGTATTTTAGAGGAATGATAGAGCACAAATTTGTAAAATTAATTAAAATGGATTTTTCCATTGTCAAAATATTAAAAGGTACTACTGTGAAGATAATTGAATGATAATCTATTAAAGGAAGATAAGTTATTTAAACATTTGCTGCTTATTTATATTTTATTTTTACTCTGTGTGCTTTATTGATAACTTATCTTTTCTCATACTCTATACTTACTAAAGAGACTGTAGAGCTTTGATAGTGAGTTTAGTTAAAACTCACAGGATTATTTTCATGGTGGTTAAGACATAATTAGATCATGTTTATATTTGGGAGTCGGTACATGATCTTAAGGGCTTGCTGTGGCCCTGAGGAGCTTTGTGTTCTGTGAAACTGCCGTAAAATCTGGGTTAGATTTGATGATCTCTGAGTTTTCTTTCAGATTCTATGAAGATATCTTAGGATCTTGAGACCTTAAAATTTTCAGGGACAATATAGTTAAGTGGTTAATTTGTACTTTGGTTGGTTTGTTTACCCCCTCAGAAAATACTTGTTGAATTTGCCAGGCATAATGCTATGAGTTAGGAATTATAGCCCCTTATGGAATTTATAGACTTACTAGAGGCCAGATGCACAAAGATTCATGCAAGAATAGGCCTTCCTTCCCTTGGCTGCCGGCACTGCCTTCACTCCGGCCCTCAGCCACCTTTCCACCTTCACTCCTGCCCAGAGCTGCCTTCTGCCTCTCACCTTGTCGCATCAATTTGCATATTCCCTCCTTATTGGCTCTGGGCTCCAACATCTTTTTTGCAAAGTTACAGTCAATTTGCATATTCTGTCTTTATTAGATAGGATAGTAGTAGAAGCAGACAGTTAATAAACAAACTGTTTAAATATATTAAGTTCTTTGAAGGGAATGCATAAAATATTGTGATAAAGAATAAAGGTAAGGGCAATAGGTATTCTATTTAGGTAGTACTAAGGAAGAACTGACTGAAGTGCTAATTTTTAATTACTGAAAATTGAGGTAGGAAAAGACTGAAGAACATTCTTTGTAGAAAAAGCAGCCTTTGAGCACTAGGAGGCCCTCACCTGGAAAAGACTTCTGCGCTCCAGGGACAGAAGTCCTAGTGGGATGAAGTGACAGGAAATGCTGTGTCTGAGTCCCGATGCCAGGGACTGGACCTCCTTGGATGCCAGGTATCAGATGGAGAAGATAAGAGCAAGCAGTCACAGGTATAGAAGAGACTATTGTAGACCCAGTAGCCCTTGCTAATATAGTAGCAAACATGGGAGCCACTGCTAACAAAGTAGCCTGACCAAGCAGCCGCACACTGCTGGTCAGTAACCCATCTTCTCTATAATGAGCCCCGTACAGGCTGCTCAGAAGCAACTTATCTATAGCTTAAACTCAAACAAAAGAGGCTTCATGCCAAATAGTGACCATATTATTTGGGCTACAGACAGGCATGCCTGCACAGTGTATAGCTTTCTGCATCCTAGCTTTTGCACCTGCTTATAGTAAGTTAGCTTTGAACACCCACACTCAAAGTGGCCTTGAACATCTGGTGTACTCTCAACAGGGTTCCTACAGGAAGCTTAGTAAAAATTAATTTTAGAAAACATGTGAAACATTCTGCAAATAAAAACATTTGAAAATATGAATGAATTGATTTAAAGCAAAACAGTCTTACCTAACTTGAATCTTTATCTCATGGTATGATTCTAGGGGAACCCTGATGTATCTTTGTTTTTTGTTTTTTTTCATCTTTGTTTTTGTTTGTTCTAAAATTGTTTCATAGAAAATTTTTAGATGTCAAGTACCTTAAAACTACAGTATTGTCTTGATCTACAAGGCAAGTAGGTCTATCAAGAAAAACGTTAGTTGGCATTACTTTTTCATAATGTACCTATTTTTGTTCCTAGAATTACTGTTTTTTTCCTGCGTTCTGCAATTTTGTTTATATATAAATTTTTGTAGGATCTTCTTGAGGACTGACAACAAGCTAACTGATCTGTTGTTTTAGGAATCCTCTTTCATGTTCTAAAAATTGAAAAACTTCCCCATTGACAGGGAGATACCCTCCCTCCCCCCCATACTTCTGAAGGATTTTTGGGAGTGGTTCTGCCATTATCTCTGGGTGGGATGTGGTAGAGGAGGCATTAGGAGGAGATTACGTTGTTAAAAATTTTCTTGCAGCCCAGATTCTGTGAGAACCTGTGATTCTGTGAATTAACCATATCATAAGTTACATCATGACCAACTTAGTGCACTAGGAAAGAGTTTGGACATGGGAGCACTAGGAAAGAACTTATAAGAAATGTTAGTTTTTTTGGCCTGTGATAAGCAAAAACTCATTTATACTGTTGTTATTCCAGGTCTATATATATATTTTTTCTAGTGTAATATAATATTTTTTCCAAAAGGGCCAGCCTACCTAATAAAAGAGTAATATGCAAATTAACCATCACTCTGCTCCAAATGCCACACCCTCCAGTCACGCCCACCAGCCAATCAGAGCAAGTATGCAAATAAACCCAACCAAGATGGCTACAGCCACAGAGAGCAAAAGGGAGGCGTTTCCCTGGCAATGAAGGAAGCCAAGTTTTCTGCTTTCCCTTGCCTGCCTAAGATACAAAGTTTTAATTATAGAAGGTGAACAAATCCAAACAGAAATGGCTGCTGCCACTGAGCAAGCAGGAGGCTTGGCTCCACTCCAGACTATAAAGTTTCAATTGTAGAAAGTAAATAAATCCCAGATACCAGGGCCTCCGCTTGGGTTGCTGTGGGCGTGGCCGGCCTGCAAACCACCACAGGCCTCTCGCTCAGGCTGCTTCATGCCCCAAGGGAACCCCCACCTTGATCCAGGACACCCATCAGGGCAAACCAGCTGGCCCCCACCTGTGCACCAGGCCTCTATCCTATCTAATAAAAGAGTAATATGCAGATTGACCATCACTCCCAACACACAAGATGGCTGTCCCCATGTGGTCAAAGATCCTGCCCCCATGTGGACACAAGATGGCCAGCAGGGAAGGGCAGTTGGGAGGGACCAGGCCAGCAAGGGAGGGCAGTTGTGGGTGATCAGACAAGTAGGGGATAGCAGTTGGGAGGGACCAGGCCTGCAAGAGAGGGCAGTTGAGAGGGACCAGGCCTGTAAGAGAGGGCAGTTGAAGGCAATCAACCCTGCAGTGGAGGGCAGTTCGGGGTGTCCAGGCTGGCAGAGGAGGGAAGCTGGGAGCAAACAGGCTGGCAGGGGAGTAGTTAGACATCAGGCTGGCATGGGAGCGGATAGGGGGTGACCAGGCTGGCAGGCAGAAGCGGTTGGGGCAATCGGGAAGGCAGGCAGGTGAGCAGTTGGGAGCCAACAGTTCTGGATTGTGAGAGGATGTCTGACTGCCCATTTAGGCCCGATCCCACTGGGCAGTTGGACGTCCCTTGAGGGGTTCCAGATTGGAGAGGGTGCAGGCTGGGCTGAGGGATAACCCCCGCCCTGACCCCATGCATGAATTTTGTGCATCAGGCCTCTAGTTCTATATAATAGAGATGCAATATGCAAATAATGGTCGTTACATCTTGTTGTGTAACAACCAACCATGTAACAACCAGATCACAGATCAACTGGAGCGTGGGGCACTGAGCTACAAGTGTGCAGCCGAGAGCTGAGCTGCAGGAGGAAGCAGAACAGCAAGTTTAGGGGGGGCAGGGGAAGCTACAGAAGGCGGGGCAGCAGGCAGAGAGCTACTGGAGGGCAGCAGCGAGCTACTGGTGCACGTATTCATGCACAAGGCTACTAGTTATTCTATAAACTTCTAATTTGCCAGACTCAAAACAATCAGTGACTTGAAGCCAATGATTGTATTTGGTAGTTGGGCTCCCGTTTATGTCAAATGTGTCAGGTGACTGTCTGTGTGTTTTGCCGTGAGGGGTAAATGTGGGGTGTGCATTGAAATAAAGTACCGTATTTTCCGGCGTATAAGACGACCCCCTAATTTTACAGTTAAAACATAGGTTTAGACCTATATTCGCTGTATAAGACTACCCCCCACTTCAAAGAAAAGACTTACTTTGACGTCAAGATCTGCAGGTAATTTTTGTGCAATTTTGGTCTTTTGCCCCCGATTTTCGGTTGACTTTTTTTTTGTTTCAAAAGTCTTCTTATACAGAAAATACGGTAAGTGGATATTCTGCCCTGGCTGGTTGGCTCAGTTGGTTGGAGTGTCATCCTGTCCTGTACACCAAAGGGTTGGGGGTTCGATTGCTGGTTTGATCCCTGATCAGGAAGCAACAGATGTTTCTCTCTCACATTAAGGTTTCTCTCTCCCCCACTTCCTCTCTCTCTCTCTGAAATTCAATAAAAATATATTCTTAGGTGAGGATTAAAAGAGGGGGTGCAAAAAGAAAGTAAATGGATTTTTAAGATTATTTCCATTTGGAAAACCTTTTTATGGACTGTGTTTATGTTTCACTATGTAAAATCAGGAAAATAACTTACTTCTTTCAAATTTAGTTTCTGTTCATTGCGTTTTTAAACTCAATTTTTAGTTTCCTTTCCAAAAGGGCTTAATATTAACACACAACTGGTTTAGAAATAATAAGCAAGAAGGAAATAGATTTCATAAATGAACCTAAATTGAATTTATGAAGCAGGAAAATATTGGGTGATTTATTTAATGTAATTTAGACAAGCAGGGACTTGTAAAATTTGTAACAGGTGGCCTTAGAAGATGCAAGGAACCCATCAGAACTACAGGCAGCAATCCAGGCTCTGCTCAGGCACTCGCTCCAGAATGTCCACATCTCACGTTTGCAAATGAAGAAGAGCAAAATCACTCTCCTTAATATTTTGGTACTGTAATTTAAACCAGTGTTTTCCCTCAAAGCAACAATATTGTAGAGAAGTAAATAATTCCAATTATAATTAAATGCATAGTAAAAGTAAGTATTCAGGTTTCCCCTCAAATGAAAAGTTGACAAAACAATCTTCACCATTTCATTAAAATGTCTTGTAGTGCTCAAAATATAATAAAAAAGAATATTAAAGATAGGAACAAGATGTATCAACATGGTTCATAATTGATAGATAATGAAAATAATGTAAGGAGATTAGGCTTTTTCTATAATACAAAAGTTAATTTTTTTATTATTAGAAAATTCTCATAGAGAAACAAAGGGTCTGGCTAGTTGATAAGTTGTAATGTATAAAATTAGCTACACAAAGAAATTTGGAATATAATTTCAAGGACTGAGTAAGTAAACAGAAACAGATTGTATAATGGAATTCTTCCTTTTCTTTTATTAAAATATTTTTATTGATTTCAGAGAAGAAGGGAGAAGGGGGAGAGAAAGAGAGAAACATCAATGATGAGAGAGAATCATTGATGGGCTGCCTCTTGCACAGTCTCCCACTGGGAATTGAGCTTGCAAGCCAGCCATGAGCCCTGACTGGGAACAGAACCATGACTTCCTGGTTCATAGGTCAATGCTCAACCATTTAGACACACTGGCCGGGTGAATTCTTTCTTATTAGTCTGCTGAGTCATTTAATAGTATGGACAAGTTCTGTGACCTTAAGCAAAACAACTTACAATGTAACCAATTTTACCACAGGCAAATTGATATAAACAGAGTTACGTTCTTGTGTATTTGTGTCTGATAGCCTTTCTTCCTTGTGTGTGTGTGTGTGTGTGTGTGTGTGTGTGTGTGTGGTTTGTAGGGTATTTTGGGGGTTTTGTCTGTTTTTTATTTTTTATTTTTTTAATATCTCTTTATTGTTCCGATTATCCCCTCCATAGCTCCCCTTTAACCAGTTCCCACCCTATCCTCTGCCCATACCCTCCCTCCCCTCTGTACTCATCCATAGGTGTGCGATTTTTATCGTGTCTTCCCGCACCCCCACACCCTTTTCCCCCCGAGAATTGTCAATTCACTCCCTTTCTATGCCCCTGATTCTATTATATTCACCAGTTTACTCTCTTCATCAGATTTTTTATTCACTTGATTTTTAGATTCACTTGTTGATAGTTACGTATTTGTTGTTCATAATTTTTATATTTACCTTTTTCTTCTTCTTCCTCTTCTTAAAGAATACCTTTTAGCATATTACATAATACTGCTTTGGTGGTGATGAACTCCTTTAGCTTTTTCTTATCTGCGAGGCTCTTTATCTGACCTTCTATTCTGAATAATAGCCTTGCTGGGTAGAGTAATTTTGGTTGTAGGTTCTTGCTATTCATCACTTTGAATATTTCTTGCCACTCCAGTCTGGCCTGTATAGTTCCTGTTGAGAAATCAGCTGACAGTTGTATGGGTGCTCCCTTGTAAGTAACTAACTAACAGTTTTTCTCTTGCTGCTTTTAAGATTCTCTCTTTGTCTTTTGCTCTTGCCATTTTAATTATGGTGTGTCTTGGTGTGGTCCTCTTTGGATTCCTTTTGATTGGGGTTCTTTGTGCTTCCTGGACTTGTAAGTCTGTTTTTTTCACCAGGTGGGGGAAGTTTTCAGTCATTATTTCTTCAAATAAGTTTTCAGTATCTTGCTCTCTCTCTTCTTCTGGCACCCCTATAATTCGGATGTTGTTATACTTGAAGTTGTCCCAGAGGCTCCTTAAAGTATCATATTTTTGGATTCTTTTTGCTTTTCCGATTGGGTGGTTTTGGTTTTTTTTGCTTCTTTGTATTTCAAATCTTTAACTTGATTTTTGTGATCCTCTAATCTGCTATTGGATCTCTGTATGTTATTTTTTATTTCTGTCATTGTATGCTTAATTTCTAGTTGGTTCTTTTTCACATCCTCGAAGGTCTCACTAAATTTATCAGCCTTTTCTAGAAAATTCTTGAAAAACCTTATAACCATGGTTTTGAACTCTATATTCAGTCATTTGCTTTCCTCCATTTCTTTCATTTCTGACCTGTTTCTTAATCTCCATATTTTATTTATTTATTTAATATATTTTATTGATTTTTTACACAGAGGAAGAGAGAGGAATAGAGAGTTAGAAACATCAATGAGAGAGAAACGTCGATCAGCTGCCTCTTGCACACCCCCTACTGGAGATGTGCCCGCAACCAAGGTACATGCCCTTGACCTAAATTGAACCCAGGACCTTTCAGGTCACAGGCTGACACTCTATCCACTGAGCCAAACCGGTTTCGGCTAGATTCACTTGTTGATAGTTACATATTTGTTGTTCATAATTTTTATCTTTAGTTTTTACCTCTTCCTAAAGAACCCACTTCAGCAATTCATATAATTCTGGTTTTGGCGGTGATGAACTCCTTTAGTTTTTTTTTGTGAAGCTCTTTATTTGGCCTTCGATTCTGAGTGACAGCTTTGCTGAGTAGAGTATTTTTGGCTGTAGGTTTTTGTTATTCATCACCTTGAATATTTCTTGCCATTCCCATCTGGCCTGCATGAATTCTGTTGAGAAATTAGCTGACAATCATATGGGTGCTTTTTTTATAGGTAACTACCTGTTTTTCTCTTGCTGCTTTTAATATTCTCTCTTTGTCTTTTGCTCTTGGCATTTTAATTATGATGTGTCTTGGTGTGGTCCTCTTTGGGTTCCTCTATTATGGGGTTCTGTGTGCTTCCTGGACTTGTAAGTCTAATTCTTTCCTCAGATGGGGGAAGTTTTCTGTCACTATTTCTTCCAGTATGTTTTCTGTATCTTGTTCGCTCTCTTCTTCTGGGACCCCCAAAATTCTGATGTTGGTTCGCTTAAAGTTGTCCCAGAGGTTTCTTACATTATCTTCAACTTTCTGGATTCTCTTGTCTTTTTGCTTCTGTGGAGGAGTGTCCTCTGGCTCTTTGTGTTCCAAATCTTTGACTTGATTCTTGCAATCTTCCTTTCTGTTTTTAGGACTCTGTATATTTTTTATTTCAGACAATGTATTCTTTATTTCTAGTTGATCCCTTTTCATATCCTCATAGTCTCATTTATTTTATCGGCCTTTTCTAGGAAATTCTTGAAAAACCTTATAAGCGTGGTTTTGAACTCTATATCCAGTCTCTTTTTGTTCTCCATTTTTTTCATTTGTGATGTTTCCTTGTCTCGGCATTTTTGCTGCTTCCCTGAATTGGTAGGGTGGCTTTGTGTATGGTTCAGTGGGTCAGCCTCCCAGTTATTTGAGGTAGACACTCTTGGTGTGAGGATCAGCTGTGTCTATGCGGGGAGACAGCCTTATTCAAAAGCTCAGCTTGGATGGGGCAGAGTTTCAAGGTGGAGCTTACAACATTGGCTTCCTGTAAGCCCCACCCTATGAGGTTCCTGAGTCTCAGTATTCCTCAGTGTCCTTTGGTACTCACTGCAAGCACCTCTGAGAGAAAAGTGCCCTACCAGACAGTCTAGTCTCTCCCCCAATGAGCCCAGAACTGGGATTCAGTGCAGTTGGAAGTGGGGTTCAGTGCAGTCTGGAGCTTTTGTCTCCTTCCCTCTAGGGCAATCCAGTGGCACAGTCAACAGTCCATCCTCTGCGCGCAACATGCATGACTCTGGGGCTCTGTCTTTCGCCACTCCCCTGACTTTCCGCCTTACAGCTCAGATTCCCTCTGTATGAACTTGGGTCCCCAGGGTCTGGTCTAGAACTGGGGTTCAGTGCAGTCGGAACTGGGACTCAACACAGTTTTGTCTCCTTCCCGCTAGGGCAATCCAGCAGCACAGTCAACAGTCAGTCCTCTGCGCTCAATACGCGTGACTCAGGGGCTCTGCCTTTCGCCGTTCCCCTGAGTTTCCGCCTTACAGCTTAGAATCCCTCTGTATGAGCCTGGGACCCCAGGGTCTCACCCAGAACTGGGGTTCAGTGCAGTCGGAACTGGGATTTAGCACAGTCTGGAGCTTTTATCTCCTTCCCGCTAGGGAACACCAACCAGGCACTCGGCTGTCTCTCCTCTCCGGCTTCATCCTCTCCCCACGTGAGCACCGTGTCTCTGTACTTTAGGCTTTTACATCTCCTCTGATTTTCCTTCTGGTTTTCTCTTTCCTTCTAATTTTAGAATTTCCAGTCAGTCAACTTTCCTGTAGTTCTGGATAATGTCCACTTTATATTTTAGTTGTATTTTTTGAAATTGTTGTTTGGGGCTTCAGTTAGGCGTTTACCTATGCCGCCATCTTGGTTTCTCTCTATCTTAATATTTTGGCTGCTTCCCTGAGTTGATAGAATGGCTTTGTGTGCTAGGTGTCCTATAGGGCCGAGTGGCTCAGCCTCCCCAGTTATCTGAGGTGGACACTCTTGATGCACCTCTTTGTGGGCTGTATGCAGTCTTTTTGTAGTTAAGCCTTAAATGTTGTTGGTATCACCGGAAGGAATTGACCTCCAGGCCAATTGGCTATGAGGATCAGCTGTGTCTACAATGAGAGAACTTTGTGCTGGAGACACCCTTATGAGACAAGACTTGCTTCAGTGGGGCTTTGGTGCTCACTGAGTCTGTCCCCTGAGTGTGTCCTTTATGAATCTGAGGAGCTGTAATCTGGATGGTCCCACTCTGACCCCTGGGTACACTGGCTCTAGGGTCTCCAAGGAGGTGCTAATTTAGCCTCTGCCTAAGGCCATCCAGCAGGAGCTATGGAGAGCCTCCAGATCTCTTATTTGTTTGGGTTTTGGAATTGCCCAGATGAGGCCCAGCTGTGAAGCAAAGCAAGCTGCTGTGGGGCCTTGGGCCTTCTTTTGGATGTTCTGGGTCTCACTGACCCAGCTGCAGTTTTTTTTTTAGAATTCAAAGAACCAGGCCATTCATATGCAAAAGCCTCTGTGCTCAGCTTGGATGAGGCAGGGTTTCAGGGCAGAGCAAGCAGCAAGGGCTTTGTGGGGCAGGATCTTAGGGCAGAGCAAACCGCAGTGGCTTCCTGTCAGCCCTGCCCTAAGAGGCCCCTGGTTCTCAGTGTCCCGTGGTAATCGCTACAAGCACCTCTGAGATAAAGCCACCCTCGAGTTTCGCCCACTGCCAGACAGTCCAGTTTCTCCCCATATGAGTCTGGGTCCCCAGAGTCTTGCCTGGAACTGGAGTTCAGAGCAGTTGGGAGCTTTTGTTTCCCTCCTGATTGAGAAAGCCAGCTAAGTACTCAGTTGCCAGCCCTCTTCATACACACACACCTCCATATCTCTGCCTTCCGCACCTCTGCCTTCCACAATTCCTGTAAGTCTCAATGTACTTTTCTCTTTCCTTCTAGTTGTAGAATTTCCACTCAGCCAGCCTTTCTGTGGTTCTAGATGATGTCCATTTTGTCTTTTAGTTGTAGTTTTCAAATTGTTGTGCAAGGCAACAATTCAGGTGTTTACCTATGCCACCATCTTGGCTTCTGGCAGCCTTTCTTTAAAAAGGAATCTTTTTTTATAAATCTTTAGAGAATGAATGCACACCATATCAGCTAGTGGTTTTGGGTGCAAATGAATATGATGCTTATTAAACAACATTTGTCAAGTGTTTGCTCTCTTCTGTGTGCTCCATGTTAACTGGCAGTGAGTGTGTGTTTGTGGGCTGGGGTGTAGTGGCATCCTTGTGTTCATCCTTATGCTGTACTAGAGACCCAGTGCACGACATTCGGACATAGGTAGGATCTCTAGGCCTGACCAGCATTCAGGGTTGACCTTTGGGACGACTGGCAAGGCAATCAGGGGGCCCCTACTGGCACCTGCCTTATAGGCAACCAGCAGGGAAATCAGGGGGTGGCACCAACCTGCTTGCCAGCCGGCCCTGCCCCCTGATCGCCCTGCTACCTTCCTCTGTGAGGCAATTAGGGGTGGGCTCCCACTGGCACCTGCCTTGGCTGGCCTGAGGCCTGCAGGCTGGGGGCAGCTCCTGCAGTGAGCATTATCACCTGATGGTCAGTGCATATCATAGTGACCGGTCGTTCCACCATTAGGTTGATTTGTATATTAGGTTTTTATTTATAGAATAAGACCCCATACTTACTAGGCCTTTACATTTGAGTGGCTTATGTACTGTGCTAGTTAGAGCAGACTAAGTGTGGGATATGTTCACAGTTTTTATTCTGTCCTTTTGATGAAATGGGATATACTTTGAAGGTTATTAAAAGAGTCATTTTATGCCGAAACCTGTTTGGCTCAGTGGTAGAGCGTCGGTCTGCGGACTGAAGGGTCCCAGGTTCGATTCCGGTCAAGGGCATGAACATTGGTTGCGGGCACATCCCCGGTAGGGGGTGTGCAAGAGGCAGCTGGTCAATGTTTCTCTCTCATCGACGTTTCTAGCTCTCTATCTTTCTCTCCCTTCCTCTCTGTAAAAAAATCAATAAAATACATTTTTTTTTTAAAAGAGTCATTTTATGCAAAGTTTGCAATGTGTTTTAAAAAGAAAAAGGTATTTTGATTTTGTTTAATTGTATCATGCTTGTTCTCATATACCCCCCAGGTGCTTCTGTATAGTATAATGTCTGATCCAGTAGGAAACCAGATTTGAAAGCAGATTTCCACATTCAGGATTTCTTATTTAGCTTCTATCTGTTTAGAGTGTAGCGGTCAAGTCACCAGGGTTAGGGAGATGAGCCCCCTCCATTGCAGCTGTCACAGATACTCTGTGTGTTGGGATGTAAATAACTTGATCCTTCTGAGGCAGCAGTGACATTTTCCCCATCTTATGGGTGGAAAAACTGAAGCAGAGAGAAGTTAAGTAACTGGCTTTGTCACACAATTATAAGTGTCAGAATCAGGCTGACCACAAAATGTGCAAGCCAGAGTGCAAGCATGTCACCGCTGCATCATCCTGTTTTTTCAGTGTTAGAGTAGCCTTGCCAGGTTTTAATTTTTAAATCTAAGAGACTGTTCCCAACATATAGGGTATGGTCCCTACACCCAGCCGGCCATCAGGGCCAATCTGTGTGGTGGTCTGCAGGCAGGGCGATCAGGGGGGCCGCTGACTGGCCTCTCTCCCTGGTCACTGCCGCAGACCCCTTTCCTCTGTGGGAGGCAGCCTGCAGGGCGCTCCCGGCCAGCCCGCCCCCTGATTGCAGCCACCAGGCACTTCCCTCTTGGGGGGCAGTGCATGTCATAGCGGCCAGTTGTTTCACCATTTGGTTGATTTGCATGTTAGGGTTTTATTCTATAGGATAGGATAGTTTTGTGTATACTCTTTAATACTGTTTTGGAGTGAAGGTACTATAACTTAAGTTTAGCAATATTGTGGAAATATCCTAAATAATTAATTTTAAATGTGTTTCTGGAATAATTTAATGACTAATAAAGCAAAAAAAAGTGTTTATATTTGTTCTGTGATTTTAGTGGTAGTAGGATCAGAAGAGCAAAGCAGTCTGGATATATATATATATTCTTTCGGAATTCCCTTATATTGACAAATCTAAGAGGCAAGTATTCTGAGGGCTCTAAGTTATAACCCCATAGGAATGAGATGGTCCTGGAAGGACCTGATGGCTGCATGATCCCTGATGTTCCTTTCTGTGTAGCTGGTGATCCCATTAACTACTCAAGATGACTTGGACAAAGCTGTGGAGCTGCTGGATCGCAGTATTCATATGAAGAGCCTCAAGATACTGCTTGTAGGAAATGGAAGTCCACAGGTATGAATCAGAATTGTTTGTCAGTAAGACTGTAGGGTTTGTGCCTGTGAAAATTAATATATGAAACATAGTTACAGTCTATAATTATTAATATATTTTCAATATGACTAAATGAAAACTTACACATTGTAACTGCTATCATTTAATATCCTTACTCCTCAAAACTCTAGAGCCAATATTACAAGTGTAATGATATATTGTACATATGAAACTAACAGAAACTGAGAACTTGGGAAGAAGTAATGTTGAAATTTGACAGATTTGATAACACCCACAAACCATGCAGAATATCTAGGATGTTTATAGTAAGGTAGAGGATTTTGTTTAAAACCTTAAAGGGGAAGAATCGCATTAATCACCCTTTTTTTCTTTGTAGGCTATTAATTTAGGACCATCGCCATCACTAGATGATTTGGATAAAACAGTATTTGAAGCAGAGAGGAAAACACGGCTTTCTGTAATAGGTAAGAGAGCTAGTATCTGAATTGTGAAATGGGTGATTTCTCAGTTTTTTTTCTCTAACCTAAACATAACCCTGGTAAATAGCAAGCTATCTCTAACTCTCTATAATTTATCTAAGTTCACTATGTTCTAGTATCTGATATTTCTTGAAAAATTATGTCAAATATTACAGATTAGCAATCTCCAATTTACACATTCTCTTTCTTTAAATACCCCCAGGGTATTTTAATGTTGAACACATTTAAATTACTCATAGAAATTTTAACTATTAATATACAAATGAATTGGAGGGAAAAAATTAAAAGAAGTATTTTAATATGTTAAAATTAATATATGGCCCATCCAGAGGGACTCGCTTGGTTGAGGATCGTCCCTGCACCAAAAGGTTGCCATTCAATCACATTCCTGGATTTCGGGTTCCTCTTCCTCTTCCTCCTTCCTTCCCTTTCTACCTCCCTCCCTCCCTTCTTCTCTAAAAGCATGACCTTGTGTGAGGATTAAAAAATAAAATTAATGGGTGGACTATGTTCATAAGCCTTTCTTTGAGTTTTAGTTAATGTCAAGAATGTTATCAAAATAAAGAGTTTTCAGATTATGCTTCATTATTACTTTACTGGAGGCCCAATGCATGAAATTCATGCAAGGGGCTTGGCCCTCACAGCCCCTGCTCATCTGTAGGGTCATTCTGCTGTCTAATTAGCATATTAGCTCTTTGTTTTATAGGATTAGTATTCAGTTTTTATTTCTCAGTATTGATACACTGTTACAATTAAGCTATGGTGTAAAGAGAAATGGATACTGGGTGCCGTTTTTTACTGGAGGCCTGTCAGGGGCGGGGGATGGGCAGAGGTGTTGGAGCTCCCCAGTCTTCTCTTTGTATGGAACACTGATAAGCCACTTTTTTATATTGCAGGAGCCTTACATTGCTCAGAGACCACTGGTGTAGATGGGTTTAGCAGATTGGGCAGTGATTATAGTCATTAAAGTTAGCATGAAAATATATTTAAGCGAAGGGTTTAAAGAGAAGAAGTAGAAGAGGAGGCAAACGGATGGGGAAGAAGCAGGAGAGTATGATAAAATCAGAGGTGTGATTGGGAGTCTAAGACTGGTAACAGAAGAGATTTGTTAATAATGGGAGAAAAGATTAAATTAGCATGTGAATCACCAAAAAATAACGGTTATTTATCTTCTGTTCCGTCCTTCTAAATTTGGTCCTTACATAAATTCTACTGTTCAGAAATGCTGAAAATGTGAGCAACAAAAAAAATATACAAGTAAAAATTGTCTTCATTTGGCTATATTTTTATATAATTAAAAGTCTGTTGGAAGCACATTAGGGTTACCTGAATTTCAGTTCCATCTCTGACTGAGATCTGTAACTTTGTCCGCTTTAAATGATGGGATTGTTGTAGCAACAAATCGAGAGAGCACCTTTAAAGTACATTTTGCTTTTCCAACTAGGAAGCATGGCTACTAGTAATTATACATTTCTTTCTTTCTTCCCTTTTCTTGTCACATTTTAGTACCTAACATTTTAAAGTAAAATATTCTCATTTTATTTTTATTTATAATTATTTTAATTATTATTTGATTTTAGGGGGGGAAAGAGAAACACCAATGTGAGAGAAACATTGATTGGTTGCCTCCTGTATGCGCCCTGACCAGGATTGAACCTGCCATCTTTTGGTGCACAGGACTAGGTTCCAACCACCTGAGCTGTTCTAGCCAGGGCAAATATTGCCAATTTATTTTAGTCGCATTAGGCGGAACAAGCTGAATATATTAGTTAAATTGACATTTTAAATTCAGTTTTAATTACAATTATTCTGAATGGCTCACTCTTGTTCTGGTTATAAACATTCTTGTTTGATGTCACTGCTAGATAAGAAATTGTAAATTGCAAATTAAAAAATTACTGGACTTCCATTTGCTACTTTTTAAACTTGGAATGGCTTTGATAGATACGATTACTATCTTCTTTCCTTATTTACTGACAATTATTCCCTTTAATTATTTTCATAAAAGCTAGCTGGAGTGCCGAAACCGGTTTGGTTCAGTGGATAGAGCGTCATAAGTTAAAGCTCTTTTCTTTTAAATCTGACCAGAGCTTTTAATGCTCGTATTACTTCCCCATACGTTTTTTAAAGTTTAAGTTAAAAAAAATTAAGAGCAGAGAGAAACTGTTAATAAACATGACATTATTTCTATACATCCAGGTAAAAATAAAATGGATTATTGTCTAATAAGAAATTAAGTGGTGAATTAGATTAACTATATTAGATTCTTCAATTTTCTAAATTATGAAGAGATGTACATTTCAGGAATATGGCTTGCCACAAAAAACAACAGCCTAATTTTAAGTACCCAATAATAAAATTCAGGCTCCAAATTGAAAGCACTCTAATATAAGCTAAATGGTTAAGAAGTCATCTCACTTTAAGTTTCTAAAGATTAAAGAGAGGACCCTAACCGGTTTGGCTCAGTGGATAGAGTGTCGGCCTGCAGACTAAACGGTCCGATTCCAGGTTCGATTCCGGTCAAGGGCATGTACCTTGGTTGTGGACACATAACGAGTAGCGGGTGTGCAGGAGGCAGCTGATCAATGTATCTCTCTCATCGATGTTTCTAACTCTCTATCCTCTTCCCTTCCTCTCTGTAAAAAATCAATAAAATATATATTTTTTTAAAAAGAGTAAAGAAAGGGAATGGAAAGAAAATCGTGGAGCCAGATGTGCACAGCATATGCTCATTACAACTAACTTTATAGTCACAGTACTCTTGCAGAGAAGGGATGTAGTCCTGTGTTTACCGGTGAGGAAACAGGTTTCTGGGGATTGGGTCAGTTTCCCACAGACAGAGTGACAGATAGCTAGAACTGGGAGTTACACTAGGCCTGACTCTGAAGCCACGTTCTCCACTACATCAGATGCCTCCGTGCATGGCCAGGGAGCACCGGGCACGGTGGCCTCCGGGAGCTGGAGCTCAGAGCAGGGCGCTCATCGGGGGAGCTTCCTGGTGCGCTGTCCGCAGCCAGGAGAAGCCCCACCTCAGTGTGAGTGCGTGACCGTGAGGCAGTAATTACAGCAGGTGGGAGTAAGGAAGGCATAAAAATACTTGAAGTTTTACAGACATTAATGTTTTGATAAGCTTTAATAAAAACTAGGTTTCAGTTGCTAACATTATTGGTAATATAGTCCAGAAGTTCTTTTTTTTTTTTTTTTTTTTTTTAATATATTTTATTGACTTTTCACAGAGAGGAAGAGAGAGGGATAGAGAGTTAGAAACATCGATGAGAGAGAATCATCAATCAGCTGCCTCTTGCACACCCCCTACTGAGGATGTGCCCGCAACCAAGGTACATGCCCTTGACCGGAATCAAACCCGGGACCTTTCAGTCCGCAGGCCGACGCTCTATCCACTGAGCCAAACCGGTGCCGGCCAGAAGTTCTATGTATATTTAATTAAAACAAACATTGATTCCATGCTGATCTTTATAAAATCATATAATTTTCTTCTTTGAGGTTCCACTAGTAGAGATCAAAGCTCCCCTCCCCCAGGATACATTCCGGATGAATTACATCAGGTCGCCAGGAACGGGTCCTTCACCAGCATCCACAGTGAAGGGGAGTTCATTCCAGAGAGCATGGACCAAGTAAGCAGGAGTTGGCTGTGGTTTCTCATTTTATTAAAGGGATGTGCCTAGGTCAGTGTGTGTGTGTGTGTATTACACCTCTTCTTCAATCCCATATCTTCCTTATATGGGATATAAGGAAGTGAACAAAATAGTAAAAAGTATAGGAAAATGCCCAATTTCCTATACTAATTTATGTGTGCCTGTGTGCATTCGTGTATAAAGGAAGTTAGGATAAGGTGGATTGCCCATTCATAAATAAATGACTGCATATATTTGTAATCCTGGGGTTAATACTCAGATTTTTAAATTAATATTTGAAACATATAGTCAAAACAACAAACATTTAACTTTGTGAAGGTGAGGTTTATCAACATTCTAAAACATTTTTAAATGGTTCTAAATGCTGCCGGGCTGCTGGTAGCTCAGTGAGCATCAGCTTACAAACCCATGGTACATGCCTGGGTTTCACTTTCGAACCCTGGAAAGGGGTGTGTAGGCAGCCAATCACTGATTCTCTCTCATCAAAGATGTTTTTCTCCCTTCCCTTATTCTCTGAAATCAATAAAAATATATTGTTTAAAAAGGCATATGAAAAAAAGTTACTGAGTGCTCACTCCGGTAGTATGTGCCGATAAGTGATGCAGACAGAAAAGATGAGCATGTCCCCTGCTCTAGGGAAAAAACCGAACTCATGGGCGCTCGATATTTTGTGGAATCTAATGAACAAAACAGGAAAATGTTATGAAAGGTTTTGCAGTATTGGACTATTTCCACGGAGTTCCTTCGTTTCCGTAACGTTGTACTTGCTGTTTCTACTGCAGTTTTCATTTTCTAGTAGCGTAGCTGTCGCATCTTCAGTCTCATTTGGGGGCGGGGAGGGGAGGTCCTTTGTTCAGTTTACAGTGAGAAACATTATGTGAAATCTTTCAGCTTTTCATTATTTGGTCCATAGAGAAACAACCTTTTTCTCTCAGGCTATTTTGCATTTGTAGCTGCCTGTAAGTGACACGTTCATTTTAAACACTTAAAAATGAGTAGCTCTGAGGGTGACCGCTGTTGGGTCTGAGGTTTCTCTTTTAGGTACTGACCGTGTTCTGAGATTGTCATGAGGTCACACAGCTCCCAATGTACTTGCTAAAAACCATTAAATCATCGTACACTTGAAATGAGTGAATTTTATGCTGTATGATCTATATCTCAATAAAGCTATTTCTTAAAAAACTAACTTCTGGTTACATCACATCAAATGGTAAAATTCTATATTTTTCTAGATGCTGGACCCATTATTTTTAAGCAGCCCTGAAAATTCTGGCTCAGGAAGTTGTCCATCACTTGATAGTCCTTTGGATGGGTAATGTTGATTATATTTTTTGTCTTTTAACATATGTGGGTAAATCTGCATACATACACATATACATATACAGTATGTTGAGTTATCCATGCTTTTGTGCTACATTCAGAGGAATATAATTGATATTATTTATACATACTTATGGCAAATTAATTTTTGTATAGTGTTGACAAATCCCTTAACCTCATGGGACTCAGCATCATTATTAATTAAAACTGACACCTTATTATAATATTTTGAATATTCCTGCTTGCCAAAATAGTGTTTTGAAGTTAAATGCAAACTTAGAATTTATGTATGTTTGAATTTTAAAACTTTGTTGGCAAAACTGCAATCATTTTTTATTGTTTTGGAGATTTTGTGAGTTGTTTTCCCTGTTCAGAATTATGATTGTTCTGGCACCAAATTATAAATAACTTCTTTTTTGTTTACAGAGAGGAAGGGAGAGAGATAGAGAGCTAGAAACATCGATGAGAGAGAAAGATCGACCAGCTGCCTCTTGCACACCCCATACCGGGGATGTGCCCGAAACATGCCCTTGACCGGAATAGAACCTGGGACCTTTCAGTCCGCAGACCGACGCTCTACCGCTGAGCCAAACTGGTTTCGGCAAATTATAAATAACAGTCTTAGTAGTTGTGGCCCAGAATGTTGGTTGTGATTTAAAATTGAAACACTATTGTTTTGTGAAATAGCTATTCAAGAATATAAGGCGGATCAAGTGAATTTTTTGTTACAAATGCTCCCTCTCTCCTGGTCTCAATTAGTACATAGAGTCAATGTCTTTATTAAAATATTTTTCTATTTAATCTCCTCTGGGATTGCTTTGTGAAACCAAATTGTACAAATATAACTAATATTGTAAGGGAATAGACATTTAATTTTCTGCTACCTGTGTACATGAAGCCTTTGTCTTTGCCTGCATCTACATCAGGACAGTCATTTAAAACATTTAGGGAATTCATATCGGGGAAAGGGAGGGAGGAAGAGACTGAACATAAACTGTGCACCTATGGATAAGGACAATGGGGGATGGAGAGGAAGCGGAGGGTGGGGTGGGAACCTGGGGGAGTGAGGAAGAAATGAGGAACATTTGTAATAATATCAACAATAAAGATTGATTAAAAAATAAATAAATAAATAAATAAATAAATAAATAAATAAATAAAACATTTAGGGAATTCAGGGAAATAGTAATGTAAAATATATGTACTTGATGAGTCAGAAATTGCCTCCCTTTTATAGATGTGGAAACAATCTCAGAAAGATGCTTTCAAGGTTACAGAGCTAGTGAAGTGACAGCTAGGATCAAACAGGCATTCCCGAGCACGTGACTCCTGAGCACATCATCTGACCACTGAACTCCGGGGGTTCACTTTGAAGCCACGCTTCGTGTCTGCGTGTACCAAACAAGAGTTTAAGGAGAAGTTCCTCTTTTTTGAGTTATGTTAACATTTCAGAATGAGCTCCTTTGTGTGTATATATGGTCTGCACACATAGATACAGATATTGACTTTGCATATATAGTTTTTTTAATGTTTTATTTACATTTTCTCAATTTAATATGACATTTTCTACTTTTAGAGACAGCTATCCAAAATTACGAATGCCTAGGGCACAGAGCTACCCAGATAATCATCAAGAATTTTCAGGTTAGATTATCCACATTCTAAATGTTTAATGTTTATGCTATTAAATAATGGTTTAGTGGGAAGGGTGAGGGGAATTGTTTCAAAAATCAAATAAACATATAAATATGTTTTTCATTATTTGAAAGAAGTACTTGGCTTTTTTAATAACATAAGTTTCTTATTGTCTTAACAGACTATGACAACCCTATCTTTGAGAAATTTGGAAAAGGGGGAACCTACCCAAGGAGGTATCATGTTTCATATCATCATCAAGACTATAATGATGGTAAGTTGCTGACATTCAGACCACAAGAATAGTTTGTGAAAATTCTCAAAAATAATTTTAAAAATTCATATTTAAGTAATACTATTAGAAATAAACTTGTTTCTCAATCATTTAGTTTCCTGCCTAAAATTTTTTAATTGGGTCATAACATCTTACCTTTATGCCAATTTACCTCATAGTATTTATCTTTCTCTTAGAAGGAAAGGAGTAATTAAAAATATTATTCAGAAAGTTACTCCTTCATAAAATTCATACTTGCATGGTCCTTTTAAGGGAAAAAAATATTGCTATCTTTAACTTTCCAATTTTTTAAACAATATTTTAAATCATGATTAAAAATGAGACTAAATTATATTTTTTCTACTTTTTATCCCAAAGCAAGAGGTCTATGATTTTATGAATGTGTGTATCTATCTGTTAACATGAGATTATTTGAATTTGTATTCAGATTCTGTTTGTTTTTCTCCGACTTTTCATTTCTTCTTTCACCTTTTGTCCTTGTATTTTTGTTATTGACTTTATGATTTATCATTAACAAGGATTTTTCCTTGAGCTCTATAGAAAACTCTAATTTTAGGTTTAAAACATATAATTAAATAAACATTGCTGTTTCAGTTTCTTAGCCTAGTCATGGGACAGATTTCTGTTCCTTACATTACAAATTTTAAGAACATTCAATTGCAACATATTAATAAAAGTTTTAAGGTGATTCTATTTTTGTTTTGTAGGCCGTAAAACTTTTCCAAGAGCTAGAAGGACCCAGGGGACCAGCTTCCGGTCTCCTGTGAGTTTCAGTCCTACTGACCACTCCTTAAGCACCAGTAGTGGAAGCAGTATCTTTACCCCAGAGTATGATGATAGTCGAATAAGAAGAAGGGGAAGTGACATAGATAATCCTACTTTGACCGTAATGGACATCAGCCCACCTAGCCGCTGTAAGTAAGAGCCATTGGCATCGTGAACTGTATACTAGAATCTGCAGAATTGTATATGAATAGTATTGAAAAGAAACGGATATCAAGCCAGTCCTCAAGAGAGAGACCAACTTCTCAACAAAGTTGCATTTCTAAAGGTGATTGGAATGGCAGGTATAAGCATGCTATTGCTGCTGAATTATTTAGATGATTCTGTCCTCTTTCATTGGGGAAGTGTCATCAATTAGTCATCCGTTCATTCATTTCACATTTCTGTGTTGAGTTTCTGCACTGAGGTTTAAAATACACCCTCTAAGATACAGTCTAACAGGGAGAGTGATAGATATCTGGAGCAGTCAATATAGTGTAACATTCAGTCTAGATCTTACAAGTGAGTAAGAATTCACCAGTAAGGAGGTGACATGTACAGAGGCCATGGCATATTCTCAAGATAGGAAATAGTTTACTTTTGGCTGAAGGGGAGGATATCTTACTTGGAGGAGTAGAAATAGGACTAGAATGGTAACTCAGTCAGAGTATGAAGTATTGGAACTTTATCACGTGATCGATGCATACAAAGATGCATGCACGAAGACTGCGGCAATATTTGCATTCTCTGAATCTCTCCCTTCTGTGCCAGCATTGTCATATTTCACTTTACATCTGTGCCCTCACACTACATTTGCCTTAGACAGCTGTCCTTTTTTAAATTTTATTATTTTTTATTTATGTTTTTACAGAGAGGAAGGGAGAGGGATAGAGAGCTAGCAACATCGATGAGAGAGAAACATCCATCAGCTGCCTCCTGCACCCCCCCCAGTGGGGATGTGCCCACAACCATAGTACATGCCCTTGACCGGAATCAAACCTGGGACCCTTCAGTCCACAGGCCGATGCTCTATCCACTGAGCCAAACCGGTTTTGGCGACAGCTGTCTTTTAAAGGATTAAAAAATAAGAGGGAAAAAAAAGCCTTTTATATATACCTTCGGTTTATTGCTGTAGATCTTGTTGTAGATCCAAGATTCTATCAGGCATTAAATTTCTTCTGCTTTAATAATTACTTTAACCTTTCTTCTGATACAAATCTGCTGGTAATAAGTTCTTTCAAGTTTGGTATTTTTGAAAAAGGTCTTTGTTTCTCCTTTTTGAAAGATTTTATTTTTTGGGTGTAGAATTCTGCGTAGTTTTGTTTTTTTCCTTTCAGCACTTTAAAGATATTTCTTCATGGTTTTTTGGCTTTAATACTTTCTGAGAAGTGTTCTGTAGTTTTTGTCTTTGTTCCTTTGCCTGGAGTTTGCTTTTTGCCCTCTGGCTGTTTTCAAGATTTTCTTTTGTTAGAATTAGAGTGGTGCTTTTTCCAGCTTCCTACATCATAGGCAGAAGAAAAACTGACTATAAATATTGCTTCAGCAAAGATGATAGTCTATCTTATAAGCAGTGGCATCTTAGATTGAATGAAAGATACTGTTACATTTATAACCAAGAAAGAAAATAATCTCATTGCATTGGAAAAAATGAGTATGGGATGACGAACCTTGTTTGGGTTCAGAATTCTTAGAAAATTGACTTACGAGGCAATTTTTCAAAGATGGTGATCATGCACTGGCTGTGTGGCTCAGTTCGTTGAGTGTTGTTCTGGGCACTGAAAGGTTGTTGATTCAATTCCCCGTCAAGACACATGCCCAGGTAAGGGCGTGCAGGAGGTGGCCAATCGACATTTCTCTCTCTCTCCCATCCTCTCTCTCTAAAAATCAATAAATAAAATGCTTAAAACACCCAAAACATGATGCCCATTATGAACTCAGATGACCATGATTCTCCCTCATACCCAAGCATATTCAATTAAGAATGTTACTGAACTCAACATGCTCATTTAGTTCTTGATCATTTCTGTGCAATCTAGATATTCCATTTTAAGAAAGTATTCTTTTTTAGCACCTCGTGCTCCAATAAACTGGAGATTGGGCAAACTGCTTGGCCAGGGAGCCTTTGGCAGGGTCTACCTCTGTTATGATGTCGATACAGGAAGAGAATTGGCTGTTAAGCAAGTTCAGTTTGACCCTGATAGACCTGAGACCAGCAAGGTAAGAATCACACACAGAAAACAAGTGTTTTTAATAAAATAAATGTAACACATGATAAAATGTTTATTTTTTCCTAACACAAATTATTTGAAAAATAAATCAATTATTAGATATGTTTATATACATTGTTCTGTGAATTATTCCCCTTTTATGCTCAGTTACATTCTGATTTAGTGTTGCTTTAGCATACCTTCAAGGACTGTTATAACAGTTATTATTTACAGACTTCAAAATATTTATTCCTTAGAAAGTAAAAATTTCAGAATTAAATCACCTTGATGATCAATGAAATTCTAATTATTTACTTTTACTAACAAAGCTGTAAAGATTTAACAGTGAGTTCTGTCTTTCAGGAAGTAAATGCACTTGAGTGTGAAATTCAGTTGTTGAAAAATTTACTGCATGAACGAATCGTTCAATATTATGGCTGTTTGCGGGATCTCCAGGAAAAAAAGCTTTCCATATTTATGGAATATATGCCAGGGGTAAGTTAGCATATCCTTGGAAAGTAACATGCTTTTGGCCAGCATGGCTCAGTGGTTGAGCATTGACCCAGAACCAGGATGTCATGGTTGGATTCCTGGTCAGGGCATGTGCCTGGGTTGTGGGCTTGATCCCCAGTTGGGGGCGTGTAGGAGGCAGCTGATCAATGGTTCTCTCTCATCATTGATGTTTTTATCTCTCCCTCTCTCTTCCCCTTTCTGATATCAATAAAAACATATGAAAAAATAGACATTTTATTTAAAGATTTAGTTGAGGAAAGAAAAGTAATAAAACTTTGATTTATAAAATGTTATACCTAGTTAATGAAATTTTGGAAGAGTTTTAAATTAGTAATATAATTTTCTTTTATTTTTTTTAAATTAAATTCTTTATTGTTTAAAGCCGGGGTCGGCAAACCGGCTCGCGAGCCACATGCAGCTCTTTGGCCCCTTGAGTGTGGCTCTTCCACAAAATACCACAGCCTGAATGAGTCTATTTTTAAGAAGTGGCGTTAGAAGAAGTTTAAATTTAAAAAATTTGACTCAAAAAAAATTTTAATTGATGTACTGTTGATATTTGACTCTGTTGACTGAGTTTGCTGACCACTGGTTTAAAGTATTACATATGTCTCCTTTTTCCTCCATTGACCTCCCCCCCAGCCGCTCTCACCCCCCAGCACATGCCTCAACCTCCCTACTGTCTGTGCTCATTGGTCATGTTCATATGCATGCATATACATCCTTTGGTTGATCTCTTACCCCCACCATCACCCCTGCCTTCCCTCTGAGGTTTGACAGTCTGTTTGATGCTTCTATGACTGTTTTGTTCATCAGTTTATGTTGTTCATTATATTCCACAAATGAATGAGATCATGTGGTATTTATTTTTCTCCAACTGGCTTATTTCACTTAGCATAATGCTCTCCAATTTTATTTTCTATCTTCTTCATCTATCTTTTTATTTTTAACTCATTTTAAAAAATTCTGATATAAAAGTGGTTTACATGCATCATAGTTCATACTGAGATTTCTCTAAGAGCCTTAAAAATATTCATAATAGCTGGTTTGTCCAAACCAGGATCCATCCAGTTCAGGACCACACAGTACATTTAGCTGCTATATGCCTTACTCCTCTCTTACTTTTATTTTTAATACGTTATTAATAATTTCAGAGAGGAAGGGAGAGAGAGAGAGAGAAACATCAATGATGAGAATCATTGATTGGCTGCCGCCTGCAACTGGGGCAAGTGCCCTGACCAGGAATCAAACCGAGACCTCCTGGTTTATAGGTCAACCTTCAACCACTGAGCCACGCCAGCCGGGCACTCATCTTTTACTCTAGAGCAGTTTTTATGTGACAGATTTGACAGGCTATTGTTCTGTTGACAGTCTCATCTCATATGGCATTGTATAATTTGTTCCTTTAATCCCCTTATTTTCTATAAACTCCAGGTTAGATCTAAAGTTTAAGTTAGCCAAAACTTAAAGTTTAAGTTGGCTCAGTGGATAGAGCGTCAGCCTGCAGACTGAAAGGTCCTGGGTTTGATTCCAGTCAAGGGCATGTACCTTGGTTGCGGGCACATCCCCAGTAGGGGGTGTGCAAGAGGCAGTTGATGGATGTTTCCCTCTCATCGATGTCTCTAACTCTCTATCCCCCTTTCTTCCTCTCTCTAAAAAATCAATAAAATATATTTTTAAAAAAAATTTTTTTAAAAGTCTAAGCTAGATTCAAATTTAACATTTTTTATTAGAATGGGCCATAGATCGTGCTGTGTACTTTATGTTGCATCCCATTAGGAGATACAGTTTTGGGTTGTTTCATCATTAGTGATGCTAAGATTGATGACTGCATTAGGGTGCTTGATACCCTAATTCTTCCATTGTCAAGTTTTTTTTTTTGTTTTTTTTTTTCCTGAAGACCAGAAAGTAATGAGCTAGAGCAGTGACACACAATTCTTTTTCAGCTATCACCTAATGTTTATAACACAGTTTGATATTAATAGTCTCAGTAAATAATTTCATTAGGAGCTGCAAAATGTGATTTGCAAAACTCTGTCATCCCTGTTATTTTTATAATATGTAATAGCAGAATACATTCTAATACTAATGATTTTAAAGATGGTGGTATGCTTATGCATTTAAAAATACATGCAATCTGGCCAGTGTCGCTCAGTGATTGGTTGAGCTGTGGGCACTAGCAGGTCATTGTTGATTCCTGGCCAGGGCACATGCCTGGGTTGGGGACTCAATCCCCAGTAGGGGGCATGCAGGAGGCAGCCAATCAATGATTCTCTTCATTGGTGTTTCTATCTCTCTCCCTCTCCCTTCCTTTCTGAAATAAAAATATATCTATAATTAAAAAATACATGCATTATTGTAATTTAATAAGTTGTATGTGATAGAAAAAAGGATTGTTGTATGGGTCTTGAAGGGAATTGTTTGTTAGAATTATATGTAGAATGTACAAGGTTGCAGGTAAGGTTATAGTCATAAAAATGACCAGCATCTGATAGTAATGTCAACATCCTCAGTCTCACAAGGACAACAGCAAACCTTACTTTGTTTCTGTTGTGCATTATAGGTTGTTTTTAGTGATTCTGCTTTTATTCATTATTGCTACTTTTAATTTTCAGATATTCTGTTGGCAAGGTAAATTAGTTTTTAAAAAATCCATTTGGAAAACAAATTGGTGGGATGTATTAAAATGTTGAAGCCTTTTGACCTGGTAATTTCACAGAAATTTATTCTAAAGAAGTAATCCAAAAGAAGGAAGAAGCTGCATATATTTATTTTATTATATAGTATTAGCTGTGAAATGGAAAAAATGGAAATTCATTGCCCATGGTGGAAGTAAATTATGATGGCATTGTCCAAGAGAATAATATTAAAAATTAAAATTGTAGCAAAGTTGAAGGAAGTACTTTCATAAGAAAGAAAAAAATATATAAAGTGCTTTTAAATGATGATTATGATATTTTAAAAGTATCTGTATTTGGACAAGGACAGAGAAACTTAGAAAAATGAAAAAATGTGTTATGTTGGGATTGTGATTTGTCTTTTTCTTTATTTTCATTACTGTTTGTGTAATAAATATTTAAATTAAGTTAGAAAATAATTATGAATAACAGTGAATAGAGTTTCAGATTGTTGAAGATAAGATTAATTAAAATGATTAACCAATGATTAAAATGATTTAGAGATGGATAATCTTTATATAGCAATCTTTGGATAAACCCAGACTCCTTAGGAAGAGGTGTTAGATCATGTTTCTCATTACCTACACTTGGTTTTGTAAAAGTAGCTGTATCATCAAAGTATATATTTCAATTCCTTGGATTTGAAAAGCTCATTACCAAATTAGTTATAGTTAATTGACTATCTGAATGAATTGTAAAAAAAAAAGTTCATGTTCCTAGACTTTCCTGAATCTCCACGTTTGTGAATGATGCTGTATAATTTCTCTCAGTAAATTAAGTATGCTGGATTCAAGATTTGCCAAAATTGTCACCTCTTCTTCCGTTTTTTCAAGCACGGCACCCCATTCCTTAGTGTATCTAGAATTACTTTCAGACTAGAACTATAACTTCCTTTATTGTCAGTACCTGAACTAGCAGTCATTTTTATCTGTTAATTTTACATACACACATGCAATTTTTAGCTGGCACAGTGCTTCACAACCCATTCCAATTGTTCCTACTGAAGAAGGTGCACAAAGGTAAAGAGCTGCACCAGTGGAGCGTTAGTGCTATGGGCACTAATAAATCTTAAAAGAGAAGATCTGTTCCTCAGGAAGCATTTTCTTCCCATCTTTTGAAGTGTTCGTTATCCATCGGATTTGCACATTGGAGTCAGTAGGGCAGCTTTTGTAAACTCCAAGTGTCTGTCTCACCTCAGACTGACTGAGCATTCTCAGAGATGGCACCTCGTCCTGCCTTAAAAACACTTAGGAAAATTTAAAATTCCTCTTTAATATATTTTCTCATGTTTTGAATTAGCATGTTGAGTATATAAAAGAAAAACTTAAAATTTCATGTGTTCTGATTTTCTATTCATACCCATTCTTTCTCCTAAGAAATAAATAGGCAAATATCAATAAAATACTTCTAAATAAAATAATAATATTAAAATGCTTCTAAAAACAGAAAGAAAGAAATACATAATTAAGTAGGATCTATATAGAAGAACAAATAGGAAAAGCAAAAATATATTCTGGGCAAAACGATATAAAAGTACAAGAGAATTGTTAGAAACACAGTTGCAAGGAATATGAGATAGTTAGAACCAAGACAGTGATACAAACAGGATCAAGAGCCGCTGTAAAGGCTTCCTTAGTGGTGACGCCCGCTCTCCACAGCTCTCGTCAGGGAACATGTAATTGAGTTGTATGTAAATGAGATAGCATGTGCGCTCTTACCGAGAGTTCCCGTGCTTCCCACTCAGCTAGGATTCTTTAAAAAAAATAAAGATGTAATATAGTGGTTCATTTCAAACCATACCATATATTTCTTTTGTTTTCATTTAGGGTTCAATTAAAGACCAACTAAAAGCATATGGAGCTCTTACTGAGAATGTAACTAGGAAGTACACCCGTCAGATTCTGGAAGGCATCCACTATTTGCATAGTAATATGATTGTTCATAGAGACATCAAAGGTAAGAAATGAGGTCTTTTCATTTGAAATACACAATTTTTGTGTGTGTGAATAAAAAGAGTAATATGCTTAAGAAATTCAGCATCTAGATCAATACATCTGCCTTTAAAATACTGTAGGACTAAGTCATATTGCCGCAGTTCTGATGTCCAGTGTCTAGTGATAGAGTGGACTCTGCTACAGAAAGCTGAGCCAGATCATCGCACCAGAAGAAAGCGTATGAGAGAAGGAAGTGGTTCATGACCGGAAGAGATAAGAGCTTGCTTTCGTTTTAAGATCTGCCCGCTTAGGCAGGCCTCAGGTGTCAAGGCCCCTGACAGCTTAAAGGACCACACTGGGGATTATTCTTTTAGAAATGATCTCTATTCAAGTCCATTTCTCTTTAGCACTCATGAGCTACAGGGACCAAGGGGAGCTACCCCAGATGGGCTTGCCAGGAGTGAGGAACCACACTAGTCAGATGAAGCAGGAAGCAAGCTGACTTACAATGATGATAGGGCAAACACATGGAGAGGAGGAACATGAAGTGTAAGCTAGAGATGCAATGTGATCACGTTTGTAAAATGAAAGCATGGCCTGGAAGATAAATGTTCATATGGTTAACAGTGATCACTTCCAAATGGCAGGATGAGTGATAATGGTTTTCTTCACAGTTTTTACTTTTTCTATGTTTCCCAAATTTTATGATGAGAAATTTTTAAATTGTTAGGGAAAAGAAAGATAGTTGATGACTTTTAAACTTAAGCCTTTGAGTTCATAGTGAACCCTAGGATAAAAAGTAACAGATCATTGTTGCTAGGGAATCAACTCCTTATTTCATAACAGGGGCCAGTCCCTTTATTCCGCCTTTCTTTTACTGACTGTGCCATTGAGGACCACATAGTGGTTAGATCTTGTCTTTATAGCAATATTTTGACTAACAAATGAAGAAGGAATTATGGAATGGTGCCATTTTACAACCACTGATGAATTCATAGGTGTAAGCATTAAACATTAACAGGTATGACATCTAAGACATAGACAGTTGAGCATAACATACTTCCTTTCTTTAGATTACATCATCATATCTATGAAGTAGTTTTGCAAATAATAATAATAATAATAATAATAATAATAATAATAACTGAGTTTGATCAAGCCTTTAGATTCAGCTACCAAATTTTAGAATTGTAGAGCATACATATTAGCGGACGGACATGGCCAATAGGATGCCTTGGGACGGAGTCAATAGACCTAGACACTAGAAAAGCTACGGGCAGACAATGCAGGTTCCTCCTAAAGTGCATGGAAAAGGTGACAGGGACCTTTAGATCAGGAAAGGCTTAAAATATGAGTCATTGAGTCTCAATGTATGGGCCTGATTTGGGTTCTGATTTTTTTTTTTTAACGTAAAAACCACTCAGTATATATTTAACATTATTAAGGAGTTGTTGTCCATCCTGTTCAGTGTAATAAGAGCCATTATCTTTTAAAACTAATGAACTATTAATCCTGAAGTCTGCATTTGTTTCAAATGATATGAGAGGGGAAGAGGGAGAGGCTGGCAGCACGGTGGGGCTGGGGCATGGATATATATACACACATATTCTATCTGCTTTTGTATATGTTTGAAAAATCTCCTTCATAGTTTTTTTTTTAAGGTATCCAAAATAAGTTTGGAAACTTAGGAGTCTATATTGGGAACCTGGTTACAGTTTTTCACTCAGCCCCTCGTATGGATAGGCAGTGATTCAGCATGGTGATTACTCCCCAGAGTTAGCTCTGCCTGTCTGTGATCTGCCTGGGACTGTTCCTTCCCTGCTTGTAGCCAGTAAAATCTGGCTTGTGTGTGTCCTTCCCTGGTTAAATATTTTAGAGACAGTGGCTTTTTTCGACAGAGTCCTCTTTGCCTGATGAACAGGGGACTCTGCTCATCCCCTGGACCACGGGGTGCCTCCCTCAGACCTTCGGTCCGCTGGGAGGGCGTCCGGTCCGGCAGAGCTGCGGAGAGCCACCCCACCAGGCTGGGGTTTCTGGGGGAACAGACAGGACGGAAGCTCACAGTGGGGATGGACAGTATGCATTCTCTCCCGTCTATAGTGTAGCTTTTCTCCACTACTCACTCCTTAGAGGCCATTAAAGAAAAGGACTTTTAACAATATAAAATACGAGCCGAAACCGGTTTGGCTCAATGGATAGAGCGTCGGCTTGGGGACTGAAGGGTCCCGGGTTCGATTCCGGTCAAGGGCATGTACCTTGGTTGCGGGCATATCCCCAGTAGGGGGTGTGCAAGAGGCAGCTGATCGATGACTCTCTCCCATCGATGTTTCTAACTCTCTCTCTCCCTTCCTCTCTGTACAAAATCAATAAAATATATTTTTTAAAAAAAGAATATAAAACACTAGAGCCCTGGTGCACGGATTGGTGCCCTGGTGGGGTCCCTCGGCCTGACCTGCGGGATCAGTGGGCCTCCACAATGCTCAGCCCAGCCTTCCCTGCCAGCTCATTGGGCTCCAGCCTGCTGTCCATGTCTAGTAGGTCCCGCACAGCACAAAGTGGTGTGGAAAGCAGCAGGGGCCGGGGAAGAGCCCGAGCCCGGGCTGGGCACTGCACCACTGCTCACCCTGGCCCTGCTGTGCCTGTGCCGCTGCCGCTCGGCCAGACGGGGGTGTCCGCAGGAGAGGCTCCCACAGCTGCGCTCACCAGTCCTGTGAGTGTGGCATCTGGTGCCCGTCTGTCAGCTGAGTGGTGCTCCTGCTGTGGGAGCACACTGACCACCAGGTAGCAGCTCCTGTGGTGAGCATCTGTCCCTGGTGGTCAGTGCGTGTCATAGCTACCGGCTGGTCTTCTGATCGCTTAGGCTTTTCTAGAGAGAGATAGATAGTTAAGCCTTGGCCAATGTGGTTCTGTTCAATGAGCATTGGTTGTCCCATGCACCAAAAGATTGCCAGTTTGATTCCCAGTTGGGGCACACACCCAGTTGTGGGTTTGTTCACCAGTTGGGGTGTGTACAGGAGGCAACTGATTGATGTTTCTCCCTCTCTCCTCTCTCTCAAATCAGTAAAAAGAAAATATTTAAAAGATCTTTTATCATTTCCCCCCACTAATGTGAAAAAGTCACATTAGTTTGTAACCCAAAGTAAAAGAAATATCCTTGTGTTTATACTGATACGAACAAATGTGGTTGTGGTTACAGGAGGCTTAAAATAACAAGTCGCCCTGGCCACTGCGGCTTGTTGGCTGTGGTCCAGTCACCAAAGGGTTGCCGGTTCACTTCCTGGTCAGGGCACATGCCAGGGTTGCAGGTTCCAGGGGCAAGCAGGAGGCAGCCAATCCGTGTTCTGCTCTCACATCAATGTTTCTCCCTCTTCTTTCCTCTCATTCAAAATCATTAAAAATATTTTTAAAAATAACAAGTTTCAATTTTAGGTTAAAATAAATTGCTTATTTAAAAACTGGTAGTTTATAGGAAAAGATAAAAATGAGAATAGAAATAATTTACATAAGACAGAAACAAGACTTGCAATTCCAGAAGAAAAGATTGAGTTTTAAAATGATAAATAAAGGGGGAAAGAGAGAATAAAAAATAAATGAACCTTGCCCCTGGTCTTGGTTTCTGATAACATTAAAAGTAACCAGGGCCCAGCTGGTGTGGCTCAATGGTTGAGCATCAACCTATGAACCAGGAAGTCAGTTTGATTCCTGGTCAGGGTACATGCCCAGGTTGTGAGCTCGATCCCCAGTGCATGGGGTGTGCAGGAGGCATCTAATTGATGATTCTCTCATCATTGATGTTTCTATCTCTTTCTCCCTCTTTCTCTCTGAGATCAATAAAAATATATTTTAAAAAATGAAAGTAACTAGGGCTCTTTGGAGAGAGGGCTGATTCTAGGACTTGAGCATCTAATAGTGCCCCAAAGTAAGAAAATACTAAAAAACCAACCCCAAACCAAAAACAGGAACGCAATGATGGGTCATGACAAAAGGACACTGGAGCCAATAGAAAGAGTTCCCCTTGGCCAAAGCTGGAACAATTAAGCAATGAAAAAGTCACATTAGTTTGTAACCCAAAGTAAAAGAAATATCCTTGTGTTTATACTGATACGAACAAATGGGCGAGGAAGCCAGTGGGGGAGAGGAGACAAGCTCCTGTGCAGAATGGTTCCCAGTAATTCCCGTCTCCGCTCGCCTGCAGCTACTCCTTCATGGGCTGTGCACAACCTGCAGGGACAGCGCGGTGAGGAAAGGGGCACTTCACCGTAGAGAATTCCACAACCTCAAGCCAGTTTATAATAAGTTGTTTATTTTAAAAGTAAATGAGCCGGAACCGGTTTAGCTCAGTGAATAGAGCGTCAGCCTGCGGACTGAAGGGTCCCAGGTTCGATTCCGGTCAAGGGCATATACTTGGCTGCGGACACATCCCCGGTAGGGGGCGTGCAAGAGGCAGCTGGTCGATGTTTCTCTCTCATCGACATTTCTAGCTATCCCTCTTCCTTCCTCTCTGTAAAAAAATCAATAAAATATATTTAAAAAAAAAAAGTAAACGAAATCTAAAAACAGAAAGCTGGAAGCTTGCTTGGAAGAGATTTAGCATGTAGAAATTATATAAGATAACTAATATTAAGTTATAGCAGGAGAGGAAAGTGCTGGAAGTTTTGAGGATGGGCATTCCTCCTTGGAGAAATGAGCTTTAGCCGCAGCCTCTTGCTTTAGGACAGAGACACTGGCCCAGAGGCTGCTGTGCTGCCCCCTGCCTCGCCCTCCTTCCCTTCGCGGCCGCTCCCTCCCCGCACTTGCCTTTCCGGCGGGAGACCCTCCTGGCCTTCATGCACACCCTGTGCTAAATCTTCAGTGTGTGAGTGAACCCTTCTGGGCACTGCCCGTGCCTGGCAGTGCCAGCGGCAGTTTGGAGACAGATTGAAGAGTCTGCTGCATTTAATTCTCTGCTGTTGTCCTTTTACACATTCCAAACTGCCAATAGAAAGAATGAAATGAGGATGTTTCGTATTTTTAGGCGCAAATATTCTGCGAGATTCAACAGGCAACGTTAAGCTAGGAGACTTTGGGGCCAGCAAACGGCTTCAAACAATCTGCCTTTCGGGGACAGGAATGAAGTCTGTGACGGGCACGCCCTACTGGATGAGCCCCGAGGTGATCAGCGGGGAAGGCTACGGCCGGAAGGCGGACATCTGGTAGGTCTGCTGTGGGGCTGCGCCGGCCTGCTCCACTGCTCCACGGGGTGGAAGTGTCTGTCTGCGCCAGGTTTCAGGGCTCTTTCGCACTTTGAAATAGGATGTCAGGGTTCCAGGGTGAATATTTTACTTTGCCTTATTGAAGCTTAATCATTGACTAAATACAGAGAGCTCCTGGGCCTGTCTTCCATTCTTTATTCAGGGTTTTATTTTAAGCAACTTCAGCACTAGAAAACTGCTTTTCATTTTCCTGAAATGAAAAGAACTTTAGAAGTAATTAATTTTTACTGTTAGTCTCTTATAGTTCAGCTAGTCTTAAAGTAATTCTTTGTGCTTAACCATAAATTGTGGTTTATTTTCATTGATTTTTATCTTTAAACTACTAGAGGCCCGGTGCATGAAATTTGTGCACAGCCCGGGTTAGGGGGGAGGAGTGTACCCCTCAGCTCAGCCTGCACCCTTTCCAATCTGGGATTGGATGTCTGATCCGGTCTGGTCCCTCTCACAATCCAGGGCTGCTGGCTCCCAACCCCTCGCCTGCCTGCCTGCCCCTAACTGCCCTCCCCTGCCAGCCTGGTCACCCCTAACTGCCCTCTCCTGCCAACCTGGTCAGCCTTAACTGTCCTCTCCTGCAGGCCTGGGTCCCTTCCAACTGCCATCCCCTGCTGGCCCAGTCATCCCATACCCCTCCCTTGCCAGCCTGGTTGCACCTAATTGCCCTCCCCTGCCAGCCTGCTCACCCCCAACTGTCCTCCCCTGCAGGCCTGGTCACTCCTAACTGCCCTTCCCTGTAGGCCTGGTTGCCCCTAACTGCCCTCCCCTGAAGGCCTGGTGGCCCCTAGCTGTCCTCCCCTGCTGGCCTGGTTTCCCCCAACTGCCCTTCCCTGCTGGCCTGTTCATCCACAACTGCCCTCGTCTGCAGACCTGGTTCCCTTCAACTTCCCTCCCCTGCTATCCATCTTGTGGCAGGCATCTTGTGTCCACATTGGGGGGGCCGTCTTGTATGTTGGAGTGACGGTCAACTTACATATACATCTGTTATATAGGATGTTACATGTAGCTACAACCTTTTAATGAAATTAAACTTGAAATCAAGTCACATTTAATGTATATTCACTTCACTCCTGTTTCTCATTTTGTAGTAACTTTCTTTGTGATGATACTGTCTGTGTAATGTAATTTTTAAATTCCTTTTCAGGAGTGTTGGCTGTACTGTGGTAGAAATGCTAACTGAAAAGCCTCCGTGGGCGGAATATGAAGCCATGGCTGCCATCTTTAAAATCGCCACTCAGCCAACAAACCCCAAGCTGCCCCCTCACGTCTCAGACTACACCCGAGACTTCCTCCAGCGCATCTTCACAGAGGCCAAGCTGAGGCCGTCGGCAGAGGACCTGCTGAGGCACATGTTCGTGCACTGCCACTAGCAGCCCCTCCCGCCCCGGCTCCATTGGGCCTGCACCTTCTCTCTGACGGCACTTTCCTTCTTAGAACAAGAGAGACGGGGAGAAAAAAGACAAGAGGGAAAGTGTTTCTCTTGATTCTTGGTTAGATTTGTTTAATAATAGTAACCTAATTTTTTTTATATTTAATCATTTTTCCCTTACAAGAACTTGAAACTTTTTAAAAATTTTTTATAGTGTACTGATGTGGTTCAGACATATAAAGCACTTTAGTACATGGTCACTCTTTCTAGTACAAACAAATCATTTGGAACACCTAAAGGTTGGAGGGTTTTTCTCTGTGCTACTGGCAAATCGGTGGTGATGGAGAGACACGGAAAACAAGGAGAAGAAAATGATATCTACTTGTAGTTTTTAATGATAGTACTTAAAATAGATCCTCATTTGGGGTTTGAGCCCTAAACTTGAGTCTAGAGTGGGTACTCAACTTAAAGAATACAGGTTCCTCCTCATATCTGTATTCTTTAGATCCTAACCTCTATATACCAAGCTTCTTGCTCAGTAGGAATCATGATAGAAAATATGAATCTCTTAAGAGCTAAGTTTGTTAATCTTAACCAGTACAATAAGCAAATACACTATAGAAGATCCATGTTACTGGGATTTATAAACTTGTGGGATATCTTTTTGTTTTTAAAAAGAATAAGATACTATTTTATTTTAAAACAGATGTGAAAGTCAATGAGCAAATCCAAATTAAAGGACAGAGGAGGGTGCTTTAATTAATGTGTGCGCAATAGAAGCGTCCACATTTGCCAATCAAGAGAATAATGAGAAGCAGAAGTATGTGTTGTTTAGTGTATTTTAAAGTGATCTTTACCTGAAAGCCCCAAAATTAAGAGAAAGGAGAAATAGTCAACATAATGTGTATTACATCTTACTGTTTCTAGCTCCTGATTCCCCGCAGGGTAACATTTCTTAGGAACTGAGAGTTTAACCTGGAGTTTCCATGAAGCTAGTGTCATGAGAGAAACCCTTGTTCTGGGGGTCACAGAATGCGAGGCCGCTCAGAAATAGTGTAGCAGCGGCTCTCGGGGGGCGGCTGCTTCTCTCCAGCCGGCAAGGCCTGGAGGCAGTTTTGGCTTCACAGTTTAGGAGGCTGCCAGCGGCATCTAGTGAGTCGAAGTAGGGATGCTGCTGAACAAACCACAGTGTATAGGACCGCACCTGCTCCCGACAGAACCCTCCTGCTCACCATGTCCGAGTGCCAAAGTTCAGGAGCCTGTGGTAAAGACCAGCTCCGGTTACAGACTGCTGCGGCCACTCACAAAGCAGGCTCTTTGCAAACAGTAATTCCAGAGAGGAGGCGATATGATGCACAGTGAGAGTGTTACAAGAGCTTGCAGTCGGGGTGAAGGACCTCAGCACCAGGAATAGCAGCCACGCCTTCCCAGCTGCACATCGCACCAAACGCAGGACTCCCGTGCCAGAGACAGAATGGCTTTCTACACAGCGCGTCAACTCTGCTGTCTGCATATGTTCTCCCCTCAGCTCAGCTTATAGTCGCGGGAAAAGCACAGCGTATCAAAACCAGTATTAACTACTTATAGGCAAGCTAAAGCTGCCGGGCATTTCTAGTATGTATCCACTAAGAGCAGGGACTCTGGATGGAAGGAGACAGCTGGGAGAAGCCATGACCCCTGATGGACTGGAGCTACTCAAAAGTATGAATGATATCAGTGATGTGGCCACTTGCAGTATTTCCCAGTTTATTAAACAAGTGCAGAGTTCTTTATGTTTAAAGATCTAGAAAATAGTCTTCCTGGAGGCCCTACCTGTGACGCCTTTTGGGGGGGTTCACGGGAAATGAGATTTTATTTTCTGCTAAAAAGTATGATCTTTGGGAACGCCGCTGTCTGAAGTTTGTTAGATTGTGGTTACTGTATCAGGTCCTCTGTCATTCTTTGTAGGAAATTTGAAATTCTACTAGCTAGTCTGAGGAGAAGCCAAAACACAAAGATTCCTATCCCCTCTAGTCAACGGAAGCAGCTCGCCAGGAAGGTATGAATCAGTGGTCTCCCCCGGGAGGCAGCGGCAGCCCTGCGCTGTGCGCGCCCCGAGGACCAGGAGCTGCCCTTCCTCTTCTCGTGAGGGAAGGCACCGCTTCCGCTGGAGCGAGCCAGCGTCTGGGCCGGGCTGCTCCTTTGCTCTCTGTCTCTGTGGCTCCTCCGACCCGGGGTCTGTCGGGGTCACCGGTGGTGCAGAATCGGAGACAAGCGCTCTTTAGAGAGATCTTGGCAGACTGTGACACCAAAGCAAAATTGTTTGCTTTTTCTGGTCTCCCTTTGACTTTTAAATGCATAGAAAGCAAATCACCTGAAAAGAAATCGCTACTTTAACACTGCTGCAGAAGACCTTTGTTTTCTAGGAAAATATTATTAGCTACGGGAAAGTACTGTTCTTTATGTAAAGACTTAAAAATAGACTAATAGTTTACAGAGTTATTATATAAGATGTGATGTGAATTTATTTTAAATAAGTTGTAAAGGTACCAAAACCACAAGAAAAGTTAATATATATAAAAGCTACTAGGACAAAAAAGCTTGAAGTGGGATGACATATGGGAGACCAAAAGTAAATTTTAAAAATAAATTTTTGAGATAAAACACCTTTATCAGGGGCAATTAGATATAACACTCACCCTTTTTTTTCCTCATAACGGTATGGATCAGCAAATGAAATCTGAGCTTTCTAAGATGACTCTAAACGTGTTCCGCTTCTGGACGCACAGCTCATTCCGCTCAGTGTGCTGTGGGAGGCTGGAAAGGGGCAGACTGCTGACTTGTGCCTTGGCGACACCGCGCTCTGACGGGCGGCCTTGGTCCGGGCAGTCTGGCTGCTCTAGGAAGTATCTCCGCGTGGCCCTTGCAGGAGTCAAAATGGCAGGCCCTAGGTTTTGGCCAAGTAGATTTTACATTGCAAACAAAAGCATTGAATGAAAGGGTTGTAAAATGAATGACTAATGGAAATTTAGTAATGGTCAGTAATTCTTTCATTTGAAATTTTCTGTATGAATATCTTTGAATTTTTTCATTTTCCTCATTTACAAACATATCTAACTTGAAAAAATGGCTCAAGACTGTTGCCTTAGACAGTTCTCAGAGGCATCGTCAACCTTCCATATTTATCTGAGATTGAAACGCACAGGTTGAATTAACTTAAAAAATTAAAGCTTATTTTAGAGTAAATTGAATTGGCTTTCACTTGAGAGTCTGTCTTATCTCTAGAAGCTACATTAAAAAGAAAAATTGTTTAGAGCAGCTTTCTGCTACCTTACCTCTTATCTGTGTCGGGTCTGATCTCAGTATTTCTCGGACGGAGTGTGAAGTCATTAAGAAAATCCCAGCTGAATGGTGTATAGGAACGGCCACGCGGGGGCTCGGCGCCTTGGCCGGGGGGAGTCCGAGCCAGGTTTCACTTTGGGTCTAGGGACCAGTAGCTTAGTTAGAAGATCATCTGGTGTCAGTCAGAGCAATCTTTCAGTTTTTTTTAAAAAAGGTGAATCTTTTTTATTTGCTTACTCAGTAACCGTGGCTTATTGTGTCAGCACTGAGTTAACGTCAGGCTATAGTCTAGGAGGAAACACGGGCTAGCAGTACCTAACTCGGAGCTCGGCAACGATGTTTTAAATCTGACGGTTTTTTGTAATGTAAGGAAATAGCAGTTTTGGGTAATTATTGGCTGTTGTGAACTAAATGTCATTAACAACGTGAATTAAAAGTAGCCCCAGATTAGAGGCACCTCCATTGTTCAGGCAGCCTCTCTCTCAGGACTCCCTCCCGCAAACCGCCTCAGCTCAGACAGTTCCGGCGATGAAGGGCATTTATTCCATAAATAGTGCTTTTTCCTTCTGTTTCTTTTAAAGAAAAAACAGAACAAAACACTTTTCTTTTGGTCTAAGTTGTCCAAATACCTTAAAAAATGTTATAGAAATTGAATTCTGTCAACAGTGTTATTTATACTAAGATCCGGGCAATTTCTTGAAACCTTCCTGTTTTATATTAGTTTTGCCCTTTGTTATGAATGTAATGTTCATATTTATTTGAATTTTAGATCGGTTAATGTTAATGAAAAGCAATTTAATTATTAATTTTTGGTAGTGCCTTTTTCTCTGTATGCCTTAATTTTATTTTATATGAATAATTCATGTTACCCACCAAAATGAAGGGTTTTTTTCCCCCCCAAATCAGGAGTTTCAAGAATTGGTTTGGCCTTAGACTGTGTATTAGCCCTTAAATATTTCTTACCACCTGCTTCCTTCTCCTTTTTCCTTTCTACCTCTTTTTTTTTTTTTAATGTTAGAAGATAAATATCAGCATTAATCTGCCACAGACACACCACAGTTTCCTCTAGACGTGGACTGCTAAGATAGGAAAGAGTATTCTAATTCTAAAGACAGATGGTAAAGTGTCTTCCGGAAGGGTTACTTGATTTTCAATCTGATTGACACTGTCCCGATTCTTTGTATGTCATGGTTCAGTTCTGATTATCATAGCAGAGGTAGAATGGTTGTTTTTGCCCTAAAGAGGTGTTTAAATGGTTTACAGATATTCAGGCAACGAGACTTAGGGCAATGAGCAAGAAATCCAGGGATAGCAAATTTCTAATCTAATATTGCAATGAAAACTCTAACATTTCTGTGAAGTGTGTGTGTGTGTGTTTGTGTGTGTGTGTGTGTGTAGTGGAACGGGGATGAGAAGAGAGGAAAGGTGTGAATGTTCAGTTAGATGAGTTTCTGTTCTTGAGGAACAACTCAAATGTGTATGACCTACTGATGATGGATGAGTAATCATCCTTGGGTAGGAATACCAGCATTCTCCACCAGTAACTAGTATAAATGATTGTTTAATAAAGGTATTTATTGTGAATTGCCAAGCTCTTGGTTGCTAAAAGTAGATTAAAATTAAATTTGTATGTCTGTATAATAGCTTATATATAACCCTTAAATAGGAAGTAATTGATTTTGCATAGTTCTTCATGAACTCTTTGGGATAGAAATTCTGTCAGACATTATCAAAACCAGCTACTTTACCTCTTACGTGTGTCAGTTTATGAAACGTTCAGAAGGAAGTTTTCTTACAACTCTTCCTGATTGGCTAGGGAGCACATGCTGTGGAGCCACCGATCCTGCTGACCTTGCCCATCTGAGCGAAACGCCACAGCAGGCGAGGGAAGGGTCAGAGCCACCGGTTCCCACTCGCCTCATGTGCTCTCAGGAGAGTCTGGAGACTCCTCTCGGTGATGGCGAGAGTGGATGTGATGGTGATCGTTTCAGAAGTACAGGGAGGAGTCAGCTAGAGAAAAGAATAGAATCTTATCTGTTGCCTGCACCCAGTCTTTTATGAAATTCTTCATGTTTTTCATTATTCTGCGTTATAATTGACAGTAATATATGTTTGTTAAAACATCAAAGGCATTAAAGTATTGAGTCCTGCTATTCCCTATGTCTGTTACTCTTGTTTGCATTCACAATCTGCATTATCAGAATTACTTTAAACCAAAGCTTTTATATTCCCTGCACACATTGCCAAAATGATTGGCATGTTACTTCTGCCCACCAGCAAGCTAATGGGATAGGAAGGATAAAGTAGATACTAGTAGAGTCTGGATCTCAGCCTCCCTTCTGGTGAAAGGAGAGGTGCTCCGTGTTTGCATTTAGGCAGCAGAATTCCCTTCATCTCTGATGGAGCTATATAGACATTGCAAACTTGAACGTCTACACCTGCGAGTCTTAGTAACACAGCTGACCATAGCCACATTGACTAGCGAGGCCTGAGGTTGAAAGTGTACTTTCTTCCTAGTGTCTTCACCTTTAGGAACTTGGGATTGACTTGAAAGACATTTCAGGAAAGCTGTGAAGACATGTCTGCTTTGTGCCATAGACACTTGGGAACATAAAAATGAGTCTGTGTTCCAGTATACATGCAGCATTTGTCCACAAATAAGGATATCTGCGTCCCTTAATGACAGTTGAGAACAGTAAAGTTTGTGATTATACTAAAAAGCACTTTTATGTTCATTTATTTTTTTTAGAATTTAATTTTTAAGAGCATATGTAACTAGTGGTGATTTTAGCATTAGCATTACTTAAAGGGGAGAGATAAGTAACAAAATCTTAAACTTTAGTAGATAGACTCCAAAACCCATTTGATACATTCTAATTTTTCCAAAGACTTTTTCCCACCTGGAATAAGAAGGGAGGACTGATGGAAACAGGTGAAAAGGCTTATGGGCAAAAGCAAGTGGGAAGGGGCCAACCTTGCAGTGTACCCTCTTCAAGCAAAAGCACCGTGTCTGAGGGTGAGAATACTTCTTTACAAACAGGATTGTTTTTAATACATTGTTAATTAGTAAAAGGTTTACATTTTTTCTATTGCTGTTGGTTTTAAAATTTGCTACTCTGCATTCAGAAATATTATAAAATACTTAATACCAAGGATACTTTTAATGTCAGACATCTCTTACATTTCACATGGTTCTTTTTATTCAAATATCATCATAAATAAAAGCAAACTTGGATAAGTTTGAGAAAAAACTTTAATAGTTACAAACTATAATTATCAATTTGTAAATTTACCTTTTGGCCGAATGTACATTTTTTAATGTAGCCATTACATTCTTTATATTTAACCTGTTAGTTTCTCTCTGTAAAAAATTTTTATCTCAGTTGAATGCTGGGCAGTTTATAATAATGTACAAATAATAATGTTTTTTTCCTACAAGATTGACTTTTTGCACATTTTTGGAAGTTTTTAATTTGTACACTGATGTACTACTTTGACCAATAATTGTTGATGTGTGTATGAGCATCATGAATGTGTGCATTGAACTACTGTCTGTGTCTCTGTTTTAACTTCTTTCAACATGCGGTCAGTAACTGCACTGCTGTTACAGACTTAAATGGACCTTACTGCTTTTACTATGGATGCTCATTTTGGTTCTCTCTTTGTTAAAGAACTCAGGAGTTCAACTCACTTTCTGATTTTATATGTATTGTAAAATCTATGACTAAGTTGAAAGTATGCTTGCAACTCCATGTATCAGGGGATGTTGTGTGTGGAAATGTCTCTGTCTGTCTGTAGGCACATTTATATATCCCAGTAATTTCTTGTTTTCATTTGTTTCTACATTTTTATGAACTTGTTTTTTATAAGGGTACTTTTTAGTTAGGATTAAATATATATAAAAGCTTTTTGAGAGATTATTTACTATATGAATATATTTTCAGCTGGCTGATCAAAATATTTTTAAAATTTTATTTTTAACCATGCAAAACATGTTTGTATTTCCAGAATTAGATACAAGTTTACTTAGATATAAGTTAAAAATACTCCTGGAAGGAAGAGCATTGATACTCTTTTGAGAATTCTCTGAAGTGCAAATTAAGGGGGAAAAGTAGATCTTAAGCAGTAGCAAAAACACACTGCCCACTAAAACGGCCTTAGAATGCTCTGAGCTGTGAAAAATGTGAGAAAATAACTCGTCTTGAAAAGATGCCACGACTTTTATGTTTCCAGGCTCTCTTGGCTGGTCCTACTGTTGTTGACTGTTTCCTTATCCTACCCTGAAAGATGTTAACAGTAGGTGTTTTCTTATTGGGCAAGGTCAGACCTCATTTATGATTCTCTGCAATTTACTATAAATTGGTTTAGAAATGTCCAAACATACTTTGAGTGTCTCTATACTGTACTGTGTATGCTAAGTAACTGGCAGAAAAAAAATTTGGAAATTAAATTTCCAATCTGACAATGTTCTTATACTTAAGAAAATCCTTGTTTTTAATATGCGGTACCACGTAAGGTTACTTGTGTTAGGAATACAGTCCACTGTTGAAGTTGAATGTCACTAAGCTTATTATGTTACAAGAGCCAGTATAATTAAAACCTCCCAGAAGCCAGATACAGCGTGATATGTGCCACATTTCATGCATATTTTGATTTTGTGTTGTTCATTGAAAGTTGTACTTGTAAAAATGTATAAAATTTCGGAGTTTTTATGTATTTGTTTTTCTTGCTGGTAAATAGCTTTTGAAAAATCTAATGTGAAAGAAACCATGTTTATATTTTGTTAGTGATCAGTGACTTTGTTTATATGGAAATTTGTATATTGTTGGCACATTTTTTTTAGATTTATCATGCATGAAGGCTGCAATAATTAGCACAATAAAAATTGCTTTTTTTTTTAAACGTTAATTCATCTGAAAGATTGTGGTGCACAGGGTTACTTTAAGTGACCTGGGTTATGGAATATAGATGAACGGCACTCTAAGTGTTAATAAAGCTAATATTTATTTCCACTGTGATGGTTTGTCCACATCTGTTCTGGGATGCAGTGTGTTCCCTACCACCTGTCTCTTCCTGGCCTGAGCTGACCCCTGTCCAGGAGACCAAGCACTGACCAGCCTAGAAACATTGCTCCTAAGTCTTTCCAGGATGTAAGCTGGTACTGTCCTACCCCATGCTCTGGCATTCCTTTTCTGACACCTTGATTGTTCCAGTCAGAATTCAGTGATGAGGAACACATAAACACTGCCTCCGAGCCTCACAGGCTAGGGGCGTAGCTTTCCAGCCAAGCAACAGTGTTGAGTTCAAGGGCTTGTTATCAGGGCTCTTCAGCGCTCAACTGAACTGCTCTTTTAAAACAAGGTGCATTTCTAAAAAGTAGCATGAACAAAGCCTACTTTGTCAAAATGTAAGGCATGGCGTCCCCACAGTATTGGAGATCATTTAAATTATTCTTTTTATATTTATTAAGTTGATTGGAGTGATATTGGTCAACATAAACATACAGGGTTTGCATGTTACAAGGTCTGTATATTACACCCTGTGCCCACCACCCAAAGTTATATCTTCTGTCACCAAGAGACCATTTAAATTAATACTTTCACTTAGCAATGCAAGTTGAAAGCCTCAGAATCTCGTATGTTTTCAAACTCAGCAATTCTGTATCTGAATTAATTCTGTGGCAATGATTGCAACTGTGCTAAGATATAACATATATAAAAGCCTAAGTGACCAGCTGGCCGGTAGCTATGACATGCACCGACTACCAGGGGGCAGATGCTCAACGCAGGAGCAGAAACCACAGGCATGGAAACATGGAACAGACTAATGAATCACAGAGAAGGAGGGAGGAGAAAGGGCAGGAAGAGATTAACCAAAGATCCTACCTGCATACTAGAGGCCCAGAGCATGGATTCATGCACCAGTGGGGTCCCTCGGCCTGGCCTGCGCCCTCTCACAATTTGGGACCCCTTGGGGGATGTCAGAGAGTTGGTTTCAGCCAATCCCCACAGGCTGAGGGACCCCACCAGTGCACAAATTGTGCACAGGCCTCTATACTATCATAATAAAAGGGTAATATGCTAATTAGACTGGGCAACCTTCCAGGAGACCTTTCAGACATTCTTCTGGACAAAGCTATGTTGGTGGAGCTGAGGTAGAGGCAGTTAGGGTCCAAAAGGGTAGGGCATTTGTGGGTCATCAGGCAGGCGGGGGAAAGGGGGGGGGGCATTGGGGGTGATCAGGCTGGTGGGGGGAGCAGTTCAGGGTAAGCAGGCCAGCAGAGAGGGCAGGTGGGAGTAAGCATGCCCGCAGGAGGGGCAGTTTGGGATGATCAGGCTGGCGAGCAGGGGCAGTTGGGGGCAAGCAGGCCAGCAGGCAGGTGAGTGGTTAGGAGCCAGCAGTCCCGGATTGCGAGATGGATCCCAGATTGGAAAGGGTGCAGGTTGGGCTAAGGGACACTCCCCTCCCCATGTGCAAATTTCATGCACCAGGTCATTAGCATAATATAAGGCTAATATGCAAATCGACTGAACAGCAAAATGACCGGTCATTATGACATGCAGGATATGCTCAATGAGATGCTCAATGCAGGAGCTGCCCCCTGGTGGTCAGTGTGCTCCCACAGGGGGAGTGCCGCTCAGCCAGAAGCCAGCCCGCGGCTGGCTAGTACAGCAGTGGAGGTGGGAGATGTAGAGCATGTGAGCTGCAGAGAAAACACATTTCTGACCGCTCGCTGGCTAAGCTCCCGGTATGCCACTCGCAGTGTTCTTGGTAACTTGGTTAATAAGAATCCAAAAAAGTGATCTAGGGTTTTCCCACTCCTGGAAGGAAAAATGAAGGTCCGCTGCTGGAGGGCTAAGAAATGTCATATCCTGCCCTGGCCGGTTTGGCTTTGTGAATAGAGCCTTGGCCTGCAGACTGCAGGGTCCAGGTCCAATTCTGATCAAGGGCATGTAGCTAGGTTACAGGCTTCTCTGGCCAGGACCAGGTCAGGGCTCATGCAAGTGGCAACCAATCAAAGTGTCCCTCTCACATTGATGTTTCTGTCTTTCTCTCTTCCACGCTCTCTAAAAATCAATGGAAAAATAGCCTCAGGTGAGAGTTAAAAGAAAAAAAGAAAGAAATGTCATATCCTATGAAAGACACATCTTGAAAATGTCTGAAGAAAGTTGTCATTTTTTCATGGTGAAGGGTCTGGAGTCCATGTTGATGAAAACACCTAGGCAGCTGGCAGTGGCAACAGCAGTGGGGTGGTGAGGGTGGCATCTTCCACTGGTCAGCCCACAGAGGGAGGCCAGACTGGTGTAGGCCTGCTCCCCAGACTGTGAGAGGTGGCAGGCTGGGCTGAGGGAGCCTACCCACCCAGTTCACAAATTTTGTGCACCAGGCCTCTAGTCCTATATAATATAGAGGTAATATGCAAATTGACCCTCACACTCTCACAAGATGGCTGCCTATGACAGACTGGCAGGGGTGTTTGTGAGGGACAATCAAACAACTGAACAAGCAGGCTACATGGAGTGACCAGGTTGGCAAGGGGGTTAATGAGGAATGACCAAACAACTGAACAAGCAGGCTGAGTGGGGTGACTAGGTCTGCAGGGGGGTTAATGAGGGGTGAACAAACGACTGAACAGTAGGCTGCATGAAGCAACCAGGCCAGCAGGGGGGTCAGTTAGGGGCAACCAGTCTGGCAGAGGGGGGCAGCTAGGAGCGACCAGGCAGGCAGGCAGGTGAGCGATTAGGAGCCGCAGTCCAGGATTGTGAGAGGGATGTCTGGCTGCCAGATGTCTGTCCTAGGGATTGGGCCTAAACCAGCAGCCAGATATCCCCCAACAGGTCCCAGATTGGAGAGGGCATAGACTGGGCTGAGGCGACCCCCTACCCCCATTCATGAATTTCATGCACTGGGCCTGTAGTATAGCTATAAAAGCCCCAAATTGAGGCTGTGTTCAACAATGGGGGTTATTGTAACAAAATACCACAATCAGGCTGGTAGCTTATAACATCAGAAATTTGTCAACTCTGGAGGCTAGAAGTTCAAAATCAAGGTGTCGGCAGGGCCATGCTCCCTATGAAAGCACAGCACAAACTCCCACTTCTTCCGGCTCTCGGTGGCCCAGGTTCTCCACGGCTCATGCTGACATCTGCATTCTCTGCCTTCTGTCTTCACATGGTGTTCCCCTCTTTCTGTCTACCCCTGTGTGTCCCATTTTTATAAGGACACCACAGTTATATTGGATTAGGGCACACCCTGATGACCTCATTTGAACTTGATTACCTCTAAAAACCCTTTTTCCAAATAAGGTCACATTCTGAGGTACTGAAGATTAGGACATCAAAATTTATCTTTTGGGGGAAATGCAAATCCACTGTAGTCAGTTCTGTGGTCCCTAAAAATTCACATTCTATTCACATAGAAAATACATTAATCCCATCCCACCATATACCAGTCAATAATTCCAGCATCCACGCAAAGGCCAATATTCACCTGAACAACTCAAAATCATCATCTAAATCATTCAAATCAGTCATTGGTTAGACTTGGTGTAAGACTCATGCTGGAGCAAAAGTCCTGTTCATCTGTGAACCTATCAAACCAGACTACTATGTGCTTTCAAGTGGAACTGCCTTCCAGTCACTCTTCCCTTTCCCTAAAGTAGAACGTGTTTGCAGCTCCATCAGCCCTCTCCTGCCACAGAGGCCCAGGTCTGGCAGCTTTCCTCCCTTTAGTTCCTCCTCTGTCTAAACTGGTGGGCTTTCTGCCCTGATCATCCTTGGCTGCACCCGTAACCCACAAACCTCTTCAGCAAACAGCTGTTCAGCCACACACCCTGGAGTTTTCTCCAGAGCACAGTTCCTCATTGTGTGTAGGATGATTAGGATGAGAATTTCCCAAATCTTCACATTCTGGCTCCTTTTGCTTAACATTCCTTCTTCAGCTGATCTCTTCCTTCACATTACTATGAGCAGCAAGGCTAAACCTTCAACTTGTGTTTCAAAGTTTTCAGCTAAATAACCAGTTTCGTCACTTACAAGTTCTTCCCACACAACAGAACACGATTTAGTTCCGTCGTCTACCACTTTAAAGCCAGGCCACTTTCCTCTAGTTCCCAATAACCTTTCCCATTTTCATCTGAGCACTTGGCAGCATCACCTTTGATATCCATGTTTCTAGCAACAGTCTCTGAAAGGCAGTCTAGGCTTTTCCTGTCATGCATCTCAAAAGTCTTCCACCCTCTACCCATTACCCAATTTCCAAGCCACGCCCACATTCCCAGGTGTTTGTTGCAGCAGCTCCTCCCTTCCATCGAAAGATCTGTGCCACTCTCTCCAGAGAGCAGGACTCTGGGCTCACGCTACAGGCACAGTTTTTGTTTTTCTTGGGAAACTTGTCTTTGCTCTTAAGGCCTTCAACTGATTGGGTGAGGCTCACCCACCTTGAGGGTGCTCTTTACTTAAAGTGAACTAATTGTAAATGTTAATTACATCTTAAAAATACCTTAAGAGAAATACACAATTGGTGTTTGACAAAACAACTGAACGCCATAGCCTAGCCAAGTTGACCATAATGGATTAAGCAAATAAATCGTAGGAGATCCATATAATGGAACTCTTACATTGTTGATTAAAAGAGAACAAGTTACATGAGATGTATACGATGATCTCACTTTTTTTTTAAGAATAGAAAAAATATTTGGTGTCACTCAAGTGGTTGGAGGAGTTATAAGTGATTATTATTATTTTTGCTTATCTGTAATCTTAAACTTGTATGACAAATGTGTTTTTACTTAGTATAAAATATTTCCTTCTTTTTCTCAGCTTTATTGAGATAAAATTGATGTACAACATTGTGTAAGTTCAAGGTGTACAATGTGTTTATTTGATACACATATACTGCAATATTACTATCCTTCATACCACATAATAGCCACTTCTTTTTTTTGTGGTGAGAACATTAAGATGTACAATCTTAGCAACTTTCAAGTATCATACAGCATTGTTAACTATTATTACCATCTTGTAAATTACAATCCCAGAACTCACTCATCCTTTACTAGTAAATGGATCTTTCACCAACATCTTCGTGTTTCCCCTACCCCTTAGACCCAAGTAACCACCATGCTCTGTTTCTAGAAGGTCACGTTCTCTTTCAGATTTCACATTTACATGATAGCACATAGTGTTTATCTTTCTCTGCCCAACTTATTTCACTTAGCATAATGTCCTCAAAGTCCATTCATGTTGTTACAACAACAGGATTTCCCTTGGCTTGAATACTATTCGTGTGTGTGTGTGTGTGTGTGTGTGTGTGTGTTTTCCACATCTTGGCTATTGTGAACAATGCTGCAATAAATATGTGAGTGCAGCTATCTCTTCAATATTCTGTTTTCATTTCCTTTGGATATATACCCAGAAGTAGATATCCTGCATCATATGCTAGAGCTATTAAGTTTTTGAGGACTCTATGCTGTTTCCCATAGAGGCTAATTTACATCCCCACCAACAGTGCACGAGGGTTCCCTATTCTCTACATTCTCACCAACAATTTGCCTCTTATTTGTATTATGACAGCCATTCTAACAGGTGTGAGGTGGTCTCTTGTGGTTTTGATTTGTGTTTCCTGATGATTACTGCTAATGAGCACCTTTCATGCGCTCGAGCCATTTGTATGTCTTCTTTGGAAACATGTCTGTTCAGTCCCTTTGCCCAATTTATGGTTGGCTTGTTTTTTGCATTGAGTTGTATAAGTTTTAGTATATTGGATATTAGCCCCTTATCAGAAGTGTGGTTTGCCGATATTTTCCCCATTTTGAGGTTGTCTTTTCATTTTGTTAATCTTTTGCTTTTGTGCAGAACCTTTTAATTTTCATGGAGTCCCACTTATTTTTGCCTTCATTACTTTTGTTGTCATATCCAAAAAATGTTGCTAAGATCAATGTCAAGAATTCTTTTCCCTATATTTTCTTTTAGGAATTACATGTTTCCAGGCCTTATGTTTGAGTCTTCAATCCTTTCTGAGTTAACCTTTATGAGTGGTGTAAGACAGGCATCCAATTTCATTCTTCTGCATGTGGTTTTCCAGTTTTCCTAACACGTTTATTGAAGAGACTGTCTTTTACCCATTGAGTATTGTTATCAAATATTAGTTCACAAATTATTTTCTTAATCATGAAAATGTTATATTAGTCATTCTTCCTCATCATCTCCTTCAGTAAAATTGAAGATTTGTTAGGAAGAGCTTTTAAAAGGACATATGTTTGGCCCAGCCCTGTGGCTCAGTTGGTGGTAGCATCTTCCTGTACACCAAAAGGCTTGGGTTCAATTCCTGGTCAGGGCATATGCCAAAGTTTCAGGTCCCAGGTTGAGACATGTATGGGAGGCAACTAATCAATGCTTCTCATTTCAATGTTTCTCTCTCTCTCTCTCTCTCTCTCTCTCTCTCTCTCTCTCTCCCCCCACCCCTTCCTCTCTTTCCAAAAATCAATAAAAACATATCCTCAGATGAGGATTAAAAACTAGTTTTAAAAAGGACATATGTTTAACATTTCTATTTCTCAGAATTTGCTTTTAAGAAAACAACCCAAAATGCAGTTAAAGATTTATATCCAGTTAAATCTATATCTATATCTATATCTATATCTATATCTATATCTATATCTATATCTATATATCCTGGGAGAAAAGAAGCCAAAATTGCAAAATGTGGATAGCTAGAGGTGCTATGCATGATTTAAGTAGCCTTCAATATGCTTTTCTTTGTTTTCCAAGGTTTTGCATGACATATATTACTTTAAGCAGAGAAAATATTAAAATGCAAAAGCCAGTTTTGAAGGTTTGGCTCCTCCACTTCTTGAATAAGTGAAATTTATGTAAAGCAGGGACCAACACACCCATTTCCTGAGACCATCTTCCTGAGAACTGATCTCCATGTGCACGTCCTGGCGTTGAATCTCAGTCTTCATTCACTAAGCTAATCACAACATTCCTCCACCTTGAACTACAACGAATTGGAAGCAGGACTCCCAGGAGCTGTTTTTCCTTTCTCGTAGACTGTCCCGCAGCCGGGGTGCCCAGGCCTCCCTTATCGGCCAGCCTCTTCACTGAAGTGTGTGCAGATCTTTCCTCTGCACACAGGCACCCCCAGGCAGCCTGGATTTGTCCAGCAGATTCAGCACCAGACATGGTGACAGTTCAAGATTGTATTTCTGGGCCCCAGAACTTCAGACTGATGTGCAACTGTTTTCTTGACACAGCATTTAACTGTCTAATAGACCACTTCTATGGACTGAATTGCACCCTTCCCACAATTCATTTCTTAAAGCTCTAAACCCCAATGGGACTGTATTTGGAAATAGAGGCTGTGAGGAGGTGATAAAGGTTAAATTAGGTAATAAAGTTGGGGTCTTAATCCAACAAAGCTGATGGCCCTACGTATGGAGTAAGGGACACCAGAGAGCTTGTCCTTCCCCAATCCCTATGTGAGGGTACAGAAAGGTCAGAGGCAGTCATCGGTAAGCCAGGAAGAGAGCAAGACCTTGAGCATATATTTCCAGTCTCCAGAATTTTTACAGAGAGGGAGGGAGATAGAGAAACATCCATCAGCTGCCTCCTACACACCCCCTACTGGAGATGTGTCCAAAACCAAGGTACATGCCTTTGACCGGAATCGTACCTGGGACCCTTCAGTCCTCAGGCTGACGCTCTGTCCGTTGGGCCAAACCGGTTAGGGCTTGTTGTTTAAATCATAGTCTGTGGAATTTTGTTGTTACACTAGAGGAGACTAATACAGACTACTCACATTCAATACAGTATGTCTGAAACTACTCTTCAAATTTGAACTTTTCTAGGAATGTCATTTTTGCAGTTTCTCAGGCCCAAGGTCTTAGACTTATCCTTCACTTCTCCAGCTCTATCTTCAAAATATATTCAGAAATGAACCACTCTTCAGGACCTTCACCCCTACCAACAACACTGGAAAAGCCAGCAATTTATTTTATTTTTTAAAAATCTTTTTTCAGTTTATTTATTTTATTATTTTTTATGGCTTTCAGAGATGGAGAGATAGAAACATCAACGATGAGAGAGAATCATTGACTGGGTGCCTCCTGCATACCTCACACTGGCTCATCAAGCCCACAACTCAGGCATGTGCCCTTGGCTGGAATCCAACCTGGAACCCTTTAATACACTGAGCCAAACCAACTAGGGCAGCAATTTCTTTTAAAATCAACTTTTAAAAAATTTTTGTTACTGTTGACATTCAATATTACACTAGTTTCAGGTGTACACATAAACTATAAAGTGATCCCCCCCCAAAAATTCTAGCACCCACCTGACACCATATTTGTTATTACAATATTATTGACTACTAGAGGCCCGTTGCACAAAATTCGTGCATGGGGGAGGGTGTCCCTCAGCCCAGCCTGCACCCTCTCCAATTTGGGACCCCTTGAGGACTGTTCGACTGCCCATTTACAGGGATCTAGCCATGGGGGTGTGGCCAGCCTGGGTGAGGGGTTGAAAGCTGTTTTCAGGTTGGGCACACCCCCTTCAGGGTGGGGGTCCCCACTGGGACTGGCCAGTCTGGCTGAGGGCTGATGGGTGTTTGCAGACTGGCCAAGACCCCCAGCAGGGACCCTCACCCCATAGGGGTGTGGTCAGGCTGGGTAAGGGGCTTTTTCTCTTTTCTTTTAGCACCTCCTTGTGTGGAGGCCAGGGCTGGCTGGAAGCAGATATCTAGGATTTATTTGTCTTCTATAGTTGAAACTTTGTAGTCTTGAGTGGAGTCCAGGGCTGGCCAGGGTGGGCAGGAAGCTTGGCTTCCTCCATTGCAGGGGACAACCCAAGCCTTCTGCTCCCTCCAGCTCCATGGTGGCCGCCATCTTAGTTGGGTTATTTTGCATACTCGCTCCTGATTGGCTGGTGGGGGTAGCGGAGTGATGGTTAATTTGCATGCTTTTTCTTTTATTAGTGTAGATATTCCCTAAGCTGTACTTTTACATCACAGAACTATTTGTAACTACCAATTTGTACTTCTTAATCCCTTCACTTTTTTCACCTAGTCCCCCATGCCCCTCCCATCTAGCAACTATCAATTTCTTCTGTGTCTATGAATATGTTTCTGTTTGATTTTGTCTTTTAGATTCCACATATAAGTAAAATCATATATTTGTTTTTCTCTCTCTGACTTTATTTCACTCAGCATCATATCCTTAGGTCCATAATATTGTCACAAATGGTAAACTGTCATGATTTTTATGGCTGGGTGATATTTCATTGTGTATATGCAACACATTTTTATCCTTTGGTCTTTTGACTAGAGCTGTGGTTGGCAAACTGCAGCTCATGAGCCACATGCGGCTCTTTGGCCCCTTGAGTGTGGCTCTTCCATAAAATATCATGGCCTTGGCGAATCTATTTTGAAGAAGAGGCATTAGAAGAAGTTTAAGTTTAAAAATTTGGCTCTCAAAAGAAATTTCAATCATTGTACTGTTGATATTTGGCTCTGTAGACTAATGAGTTTGCCAACCACTGGACTAGAGCATTTAATATATTTACATTTGAAGTAATTACTAATAGGTATATAGTTATTGCTATTATATTGTTTTTCTGATTGTTTTTGTAGTTTTTCTCTTTTCTTTTCTTTTTAAAAAAATGTTTTATTGATTTTTTACAGAGAGGAAGGGAGAGGGATAAGAGCCAGAAACATCAATGAGAGAGAAACATCAATCAGCTGCCTCCTGCACACCCCCCCGTGAGGATGTGCCTGCAACCAAGGTATGTGCCCTTGATCGGAATTGAACCTGGGACCCTTGAGTCCACAGGCCGACGCTCTATCCACTGAGCCAAACCAGTTTCAGCTGTTCCTATATTTTCCTGCTGTTCTGTCTTATATGTTGACTTTCTATAGTGTTGTGTTTGGATTCCTTTCTCTTTATTTCTTGTATATCTTTGATGTGTGGTTACCATATGCTTCATATATAGCAAACTATGTTTTTAGCAGTCTAATTTAAGTTGATGATGGTTTAAGTTCAAACACATTCTAAAATCATTATAATTTTTACTCGCTCTCTGCATTTGTTTTTGTCATTTAAATATATATATATATATATATATATATATATATATATATATATATATCTTTATTGAAAGGGAGAGATAGAAACATCAATGATGAGAATCATTGATTGGCTGCCTCCTGCACATCCCCTTCAGTCTGCAGGCTGATGCTCTATCCATTGAGCTAAACCAGCTAGGGCATGTCATTATTTTTTTTACTTTTTTGTGTATGTGTGTATCCCTTAATTTACTGTTGTAATTACACGTTCTTCCGACTTTTGCCTTTAAGCTTGTACTAGCTTTAGTGTTTGTTGATCCATTGCTTTTGTTTGCCTTTGAGAATATTTTTCGGAGATATTTTCTTACTCATGTTTTTTATTCCTTTTCCTCCCCCTCCCCTTTTACTCTTAAGTCCCTTTAAATTTCTTATAATGCTGGTTTAGTGTTGATGAACTTTAGATTTTCTTGTCTGGAAGCCCTTTCTCTTTTGATTCTGAATTATAGCCTTTCTTAATAGAGTCATCTTGGTTGTAGGTCCTTTGAATTGTGAACAAAAAAGGGGGGGGGCAGTTTCCATGGAAAGTAATCTCACAGGGCGATCTGATCACAATTGCTCTCTGGGCAGTCATGATGAGCAGTCAAACCCAGGCACTAACTTTGTAGCAAAGGTTTGTCTTTGCCTCATGCAAGCCCTCCTCACTGTTTCTGTGCATCCAGGTTAACAAAGTTTTGAAATAAACTGGAACCACTCTCAAGAGAGCACATAATCATGTTAACTGTCTTATCCAATTTCCACCCTGTATTCCTCTCACCTTCATGTTATCTTCCTTAGTTCGCTCCTTAATTTCAAATGTATAAAAGATGCTGAAAAACTGTTATTCTTTGAAGCACTTGAGATCTTACTCCCCAATGTATGTCATCAGTTTGGCTCAAATATAGAAATTCTCTACATGTTTGGACTTTTCTTACATCGACAGATTATTTCATGCCAACCATCTGGCCTGCAGTTTCTGTTGAGAAGTCAGCTGACAGTCTTATGGGAGTCATCCTGTAAGTAGCTGCTTTTTTCTTGCTGTTTTTAAGATTCTCTCTTTGTCTCTGTCCTGTGCTGTTTTATTTTATTTTAAAATAAATCTTTATTGTTCATATTGTTACAAAAGTTCATTTTCCCCCCCTCCACCAAGTTCCCACCCCACCCTCTGCCCTTTCTCCACCCCCCATTGTCCTCATCCATAGGTGCACAGTTTATGTTCAGTCTCTTCCCACACCCCCACTCCTCTTTTCCCCGAGAATCATCAGTCCGCTCACATTCCGTACCTCTGATTCTATTATAATCAAGTTAATATTGTTCATCAGGTTTTTTAATTCCCTTGATTTTTAGATTCACTTGTTGATAGTTACATATTTGTTGTTCATAATTTTTATCTTTATTTTCTTTCTCTTCCTAAAGAACCCCCTTCAGCAATTCATATAATTCTGGTTTGGCAGTGATGAACTCCTTTAGCTTTTTTTTTTTTTTATTTGTGAAGCTCTTTATCTGGCCTTCAATTCTGAGTGATATCTTTGCTGGGTAGAGTATTTTTGGCTGTAAGTTCTTGCTATTCATCACCTTGAATATTTCTTGCCATTCCTGTCTGGATTGCATGGTTTCTGTTGAGAAATCAGATGACAATCGTATGGGTGCTCCTTTATGGGTAACTGCCTGCTTTTCTCTTGCTGCTTTTAATATTCTCTCTCTGTCTTTTGCTCTTGGAATTTTAATTATGATGTGTCTTGGTGTGGTCCTCTTTGGATTCCTTTTTTGGGGGGGTTCTGTGTGCTTCCTGGACTTATAAGTCTATTTCTTTCCCCGGGTGGGTGAAGTTTTCTGTCACTATTTCTTCCAGTATGTTTTCGGTATCTTGCTCTCTCTCATCTTCTGGGCCCCCCATAATTCTGATGTTGGTTCGCTTGAAGTTGTCCCAGAGGTTTCTTACACTTTCTTCAACTTTCTAGATTCTCTTGTCTTCTTGCTTCTGTGGAGGTGTGTCCTCTGGGTCTTTGTGTTCCAAATCTTTGACTTGATTCTTGCTATCTTCCATTCTGTTTTTAGGACTCTGTATATTTTTTATTTCAGACAATGTATTCTTTATTTCTAGTTGATCACTTTTCCTATCCTCATAGTCTCATTTATTTTATCGGCCTTTCTAAGAAATTCTTGAAAAACTTTATAAGTGTGGTTTTGAACTCTATATCCAGTCGCTTTTTGTCCTCCATTTCTTTTTTTTTTTTCTTTTCTAATATATTTTATTGATTTTTTACAGAGAGGAAGAGAGATAGTTAGAAACATCAATGAGAGTCATCGATCAGCTGCCTGTTGCAAACCCCCTACTGGTGATATGCCCACAACTAAGGTACATGCCCTTGACCAGAATCGAACCCAGGACCCTTCAGTCCCCAAGCCGACACTCTATCCCAAACCGGTTTCGGCTGTCCTCCATTTCTTTCATTTGTGATCTGTTTCCTTGTCTCGACATTTTCACTGCTTCCCTGAGTTGGTAGGGTGGTTTTGTCTCTTAAGGTGTCCTATATGGTTCAGTGGGTCAGCCTCCCAGTTATCTGAGGTGGACACTCTTGGTGCCCCCTTTTGTGGAGTGTGTGTACAGTCTTTTGTAGTTAAGTCTTAATTGTTGTTGGTATCACTGAGAGGAACTGACCTCCAGGCCAATTGGCTGTGAGGATCAGCTGTGTCTATGCTGGGAGACAGCCTTATTCAAAAACCTCTGTGCTCAGCTCGGATGGGGCAGAGTTTCAAGGTGAAGCCTACAACCTTGGCTTCCTGTCAGCCCCGCCCTATGAGGTTCCTGAGTCTCAGTGTCCCTCAGTGTCCTTTGGTACTCGCTGCTTTTGTACTCGCTGCAAGCACCTCTGAGAGAAAGGTGCCCTCGAGTTTCGCCCACTACCAGACAGTCTAGTCTCTCCCCCAATGAGCCCAGAACTGGGGTTCAGTGCAGTTGGAAGTGGGGTTCAGTGCAGTCTGGAGCTTTTGTCTCCTTCCTGATAGGGCAATCCAGCAGCACAGTCAACAGTCAGTCCTCTGCGTGCAATGTGGGCGACTCCAGGGCTCTTCCTTTTGCTGCTCCCCCTGAGTTTCCTCCTTACAGCCCAGATTCCCTCCGTATGAGCGTGGGTCCCCAGGGTCTGGCCTAGAACTGGGGTTCAGTGCAGTTGGAACTGGGGCTCAGCACAGTCCGGAGCTTTTGTCTCCTTCCCGCTAGGGCAATCCAGCGGCAAAGTCAATAGTCCGTCTTCTGCGTGTAATGTGCGCGCCTCTGGGGGCTCTGCCTTTCGCTGTTCCCCTGAGATTCCGCCTAACAGCCCAGGCTCCCTCTGTATGAGCCTGGGTCCTCAGGGTCCAGCCCAGAACTGGGGTTCAATGCAGTCGGATCTGGGGTTCAGCACAGTTCAGAGCTTTTATCTCCTTCCCACTAGGGAATGCCAACCAGGCACTCAGCCGCCCCTCCTCTCTGGCTCCGCCCTCTCCCCACGTGTGCACCGTGTCTCTGTACCTTAGGCTTTTACAGCTACTCTGATTTTCCTTCTGGTTTTCTCTTTTCTTCTAGTTGTAGAATTTCTACTCAGTCAACTTTCCTGTAGTTCTGGATAATGTCCACTTTATATTTTAGTTGTATTTTTAAAAAATTGTTGTGTGAGGCTGCAGTTAGACATTTACCTATGCTGCCATCTTGGTTTCCTTTGCCATTTAATTATTATGTTTTGCTGTGGGTCTCTTTGAGTTCATAAGCCAGTCATTTCTCAACTGGAGTGCTGCAAAAAGCCATTTTAAAGATGTGTTAACCTAGATGCACAGGAACAATGGACAGGACCAACTTAAGGTAAATACTGACCTTTGCTAAGAATGCAAAAGGCCTAGAACATCACTGCCCACCATGACTGCCCAGCTAGGGATTTGTAATCAGATCACCCTGTGCGGTTTCTCTTCCTAACTGGATTTGTCAATTTATTATAGAGCCCTATTTTGGTCCATACTCTTTAACTGGCAAACCTGTGTGGACCTTGAGAAAGCAGGTACCTACTGAAAAGGGCTCACATTAAAAACAAACAGCAACCAGAGCCCAGCAGCCTTTCCCACAGGGGCTCTCAGGCACAGCCCTCAGGGAGAAGCCCGCACTGACCTGCCTGCCTGCTCCAGGCTCCGCCGCGGAGCAGCTCACAAAGCGGGCTGGAACCCGGTCCCACAGCAGCCAGGGCCTGCAGCCTGGACCAAACCGGGAGGGTTATTTGATGGGGATGGACTAACCAGGGACCAGGAAGCCTTGGTTTACGTCAGCGGGCGGGGGCGGGTCAGGGACCGCAGCCTCTGGGTCAGTGGGCAGCTTGGCGCGGAATGACGCTTCCTTTCCGGGCTTCCAGGCTGGGTTCCTGCTGACGGCGGGTCGGCGCCCACCCGTGCGTGGGACGCGGCCGCCGCCCCAGCCTCACCGCAAGGCCGGGCGGAGCCCTGGGGCCTCCCTCCAGCCCGCTCCCCCGCCCCATCCGGGAGGACGCCCCTGGCGCCGCCGTCCGGAGGCGGGACTTCCTGTGCCGGCGAGAATTTCCGGGCAGACCGGAAGTGCCCCGGAGCAGCCCCGGAGGCTGCGTCCCGCGTCTGCGCCATGGGCAAGCGGGACCGGGCGGAGCGCGGTGAGCTGCCCGCGGGCGCCTGGGGGGTGAGGCGCGGGGTCTGGCCGGGCCTGGGGTGCGGGAGTCGGGGGGCCGGCAGGAGGGGGGCGGGAGTCCGGGGGCCGGGCCTGGGGGTGCGGGAGTCCGGGGGCCGGGCCTGGGGGTGCGGGAGTCCGGGGGCCGGGCCTGGGGTGCGGGAGTCGGGGGGCCGGCAGGAGGGGGGCGGGAGTCCGGGGGCCGGCGGGAGGGGTGCGGGCGCGGGGTCTGGCCGGGCCTGGGGGTGCGGGAGTCCGGGGGCCGGGCCTGGGGGGGCGGGAGTCGGGGGGCCGGCGGGAGGGGTGCGGGCGCGGGGTCTGGCCGGGCCTGGGGGTGCGGGAGTCCGGGGGCCGGGCCTGGGGGGGCGGGAGTCGGGGGGCCGGCGGGGGAGGTGCGGGAGTCCGGGGGCCGGGCCTGGGGGTGCGGGAGTCCGGGGGCCGGGCCTGGGGGTGCGGGAGTCAGGGGGCCGGCGGGAGGGGTGCGGGAGTCAGGGGGCCGGCGGGAGGGGGGCGGGAGTCGGGGGGCCGGCGGGAGGGGGGCGGGAGTCGGGGGGCCGGCGGGAGGGGGGCGGGAGTCCGGGGCCGGAGCTCGGCTCTGCTCACTGCGCGCGGCCCGCAGACAAGAAGAAGGCCAAGCGGCGGCACTGCGAGGACGAGGAAGAAGATGAGGACGACGCCCCTGGCAACGACCCCCCGGAGGCCGTGCCCTCGGCGGCGGGGAAGCAGGTGGAGGAGGCCGGCACGAAGCTGGACGAGTACGGAGCCAAGGACTACCGGCCGCTCATGGCGCTGAAGGCCGACCACCCCTCCCGGCCGCTCTGGGTGGTGAGCTCCCCCCCTGCCCCTCCTTCCACTCCCTTTCCCCGGCAGCCGCAGCCTTATCTACCGAATGAGTGACACTTATGTAACATTCTAGTCCCAACTTTAAAAAATGAGTTGAAGACATATTTGCTAGGCAGTTTTTGTGCTCAACTTGGAGTAATTAATGTTCTACGTTTATTTGAAATCTAGCCAAACGGAAACTTGAAGGTGGCTAGGGAGGTGGATTTCCTGTGCAGATAGTGGGGAGCAGCTGCTGGTTCTGTAAATTCTCTTCTCTCTCCTCTGCACTCCTGTGTCTGATCCGATAGCCCAACAGCTGACTGAGTGCATACGCGCACAAATACCCCAGTTAACTGCCATGTGTCCATCCCCACACGCCACAATATTTCGAATTTAAACAATCAATTTGCAATGAATATTATAAAAAGAAATATATTACAATTTGGGTGGATTTTCGTATTTTCAGTTGAAGATTTTTACAAAAATGATCTTAAAGCATTATAGACACTTAAGGTGTAAAAAGGGTTAACGACCACTTTTGGGGTAGCTTATCTTTTATAAGTAATTAGAGGTCCGATGCAGGAAATTTGTGTAAGAGTACACCTTCCTTCCCCTGGGTGCTGGCACCAGCTTCCCTCTGGCACCCGGCTTCCCCCCCTTCCCTCACAGACCTGGCTGCTTCTGGAGGCTGTGTGGAAGGACATCCGGTCTAATTAGCATATTATGCTTTTATTATAGAGAGATGATATGGAAAAGAGCCTAATAGTCTTTGGAACTCACTAGTTTCTTCGTGTGTGTTGGTGTTTCTCAGGCTCCTGATGGCCACATTTTCTTAGAAGCCTTCTCTCCGGTTTACAAATACGCCCAAGACTTCCTGGTGGCCATTGCAGAGCCCGTGTGCCGGCCTGCCCACGTGCATGAGTACAAGCTAACTGCTTACTCCCTGTACGCGGCCGTCAGCGTGGGGTTGCAGACCAGTGACATCACCGAGTACCTCCGGAAGCTCAGCAAGACAGGAGTCCCCGATGGAATTGTTCAGTTTATTAAGGCAAGTGCGGCAAAGGCTGGCACTTCTGCTCTCTTCGTTGCTATAGTAATAATGGGGCAAGTAGGACACATTGCTAACTGGAGTCAAAGTGCCTGTCAGCCCTGCCAGCGGCTCACTCGGTGGGAGCATGTCCTGCAAACCAGAAAGGTTTTAGGTTCGGGACACATACCTAGGCTGCGGGTTTGATCTTAGGTCAGGATGTCTGTCTCTCTCACATCATGTTTCTCCCTCTTTCTCTCACTCTCTCCCCCTCCCTCCCCCTCTCCCCCTTTCCCTTTTTCCCTTTTTCTCTTTCTCCCTTCCCCCCTCCCCCCTCTCTGTCCCTCTCTCTCTCCCCCTCTCTCCCCTCCCCCTCCCCCTCTCTCTCCCCTTCCCCCTTCCCCCTCCACCCCTCTCTCCCCCTCCACACCACTCTCCCCCCTTCCTTCCCTCTTTCTCTCTGTCAAATCAATGAAAACATACCCTCAGGTAAGGATTAAAAAAGGAAAGAGAATGCCTTTCAGGACTAGTGTGGGGAGTAGAATAACGGATTATTCCAGCTGCTACTCCTGTGGATCCAGCATTGTCCTGCTGAGGCCTCAACTTCCCAGGAGCTGCCTTAGCCAATGGGCTCCCACTGCCAGGGTTATTTAGTGCTATGCACTAAATTGTGCACTCTCCAAAATTAATATCTTGGACCCCTAACCATTAACGAGTTGTATCTGGAGTAAGGAAGTAAGACTGGGCCTGAGAAGAGACCTCAGAAGGCCTGTGCGCGCTCTCTGCGTGTGCATGGGAGCACACAGCAAGGAAGTGGCCCCTGTGAGCCAGGCGGGAGCGGGTCACTGGCACCTTCATGTGCCGTCCAGAAATAAGTTTCTGTCATTAAGCCACCCACTCACTGTCGTTCCGTATAACAGCCAAGTAGACTATTGCAGGTGGTAAACTCCATCTGAGGTTGAGCTGAGTATCTGCACCAGACAACAGTCCACAGTTTTCAGTGGGGAAAGTCAGAAAGTCCTTCGAATGTGGAGTGGGCAGGGCTCCACTGGAAGGCTGTGTAGCATGCGTGGGTTTATTCTGCGCGATCCGCGAATGTCGTTCGGAAGAGATGGATGTGGCTTTCCTTGCCCTCTGCGGACCTAAAGGAGGTCCGATTCGGACCTCAGGTCTGAGCGGCAGGAGCTGAGTGCCTCTGGCCTCAGAAGCTGGCAGGCCCTGGGAGAGCTCTTCCCTCGTGTCTGCAAGGCGGCCGCCCAGGGAGAAGGGACTGCACCTTGCTGGAATGAGCCCCCGTCAGCACCCCGCTGTCCCTGCTGGGAGCAGCTGCAGGAATGTGGGTACAGCGGTGGGCCTCTCAGAAGGACAGCAGCCCTGGGTGTAAGGGTGGCTTTTCGTGGACAACACACCACCTCTGCTGCATACCACCCTGAAGACTGCTGGGTCTGGGAAGGCTGTGAGCACACTCACTGGCTAGCCGTGTGCTGGAGCTGAGGACTGTTGGTGTAGCAGGACGGACCTGTGGGTTAGGATGGGCCCATGGGAGTGAAGAAGAAAGGGAAAATAAAGATTTTAAGCTGTGTCTGATCAGTTAAGAGATGTGCATCAAAACTGATCAGCCAAGAAGAAAGTTTTGCTCTAAAAAAGAAGCTGATAGAAAAAGCTCAATTTACGCACTCTGACCTATTAGTGTAGACGGCGCCTGGGAAGGCATGTGGGCGTTTCTTTAATGTTGGATTCTCCTAAAGGCGGAAAGTGTTATCGGCCTTCATATCAGCCCAGGTGTCCGCTTAGGTATGTAAAAACAGTCAAGCACCAGGAATGCTGGGGCCTACTCAAGAATGCAAATGAGCTCCTTTGATCCTAAGTTTTGGTGATATTTCCTGGTATTGGGGTATAAAATAAATGTGCTGGGTGGCTCAGGGTCCTGTTCCTCCATCAGAGTGGCAGCGTCCCACCCGGCTCCCAGCTTGCTTCTATTTCTGTCTTTCTTTTTTTTTTTTTTAATATATATTTTATTGTTTTTTTACAGAGAGGAAAGGAGAGGGATAGAAAGTTAGAAACATCAATGAGAGAGAAACATCAATCAGCTGCCTCCTGCACACCCCCGTACACCTCCTACGGGGATGTGCCTGCAACCAAGGTACATGCCCTTTACCTGGGACCTTTCAGTCTGCAGACCAACGCTCCATCCACTGAGCCAAACCGGTTTCGGCTCTTTTATTTCTTAATCCCCAGCTCCGAGAACACCTCTACAATCAGGATTGCATATTGAGCTTTCCACACTAACTTGAGCTCTCCACTTGGGTGGGTCATGGTGGTAGGACGTGCCTGGGAATGAGTGCGCTCTGAGTGAGCTACAGGCTGCTAATTTTGCCTGTTTGATTTTCACTTGCAGCTGTGTACTGTCAGTTATGGAAAAGTCAAGTTGGTCCTGAAGCACAACAGGTAAGGAATGCCATAACAGGCTCGTCGAAGGCACTTTCACTGGCCACATGTTCCCCCAAGCAGTGGAGGTGAGGCTCAGATCCCGCTTGTCTTTAAAGTATGACTTCGCCCACGTCCCTCCCTCATAGGTTATATCATAGCCAGTAGTACAGAGCTCACGCTTGGCGAAGGGTCATGGGAGGTGAGGCAGTGGGGAGAGGCCTGAGGCCAGTGTTTTCACACCATGTAATTGAACAGCGGAACCTTCTGAAAATGGCTGGTCAATAGGCACATCCTTTCTCTTGTAGGTACTTTGTTGAAAGCTCCCACCCTGATGTTATCCAGCATCTTCTTCAGGATCCAGTGATTCGGGAGTGCCGCCTGAGGAGCTCCGAGGGGGAGGCCACTGAGCTCATCACAGAGACGTTCACAAGCAGATCTGCTGTGCGTGAGCCTCTGGGTCCCCTGGGGGCGGGGGCATTAGCACTGCGGCTCCCTCAGATGCTTCTGCTCCAGTCTTTGCAGCCTAGTGACCCTGCAGTTTCTTGTAGCTGCGGCCTTGCTTGGTAACAGTGGGGCTGAATGTTGCTGATGCAGACCCTGTCTCCTCCTGCAGATTGCAAAGACTGGGCCCTCCACTTCCCGGGAGACAGACCCACAGGGCAAATCTGACATCCCCACGGACCTCTTTGACTTTTATGAGCAAATGGACAAGGATGAGGAGGAAGAAGAAGAGACACAGACAGTATCTTTTGAAGTCAAGCAGGTGAGTGAAGAGGTCCCCTCCTGGGTCCTTCTCTAAGTCAGCAGCGTCGGAAGCCGGTCCTGCGTGGACTCTCTCTGGTCTGGGAGAGGCAGGAAGGCCCAGCTCCTCACTGTCTGGGCCGTAGCATCAGCCCTAAGGACTCGGCTCGTGTCCCACTCCTGAGGCTGGCGGTCAGCCTTCCCCAGTTCCTAGGGACGTGTGAGAAATAGTGCCAGAGGGCATTTCTGGTGGCTGGTTGGATTTCATTTTGTCTCTCCTTAGTTCGGGTTGCTTTTCCATGTTTAGCCCAGCTTTTATTAAGCAAGATCTGAAGCTGCAGAAGCCTAGGTAACTGCTGTTCTTTTGACAAGGCCCCTGAGAATACGGGCTGCTCACGAGCAGGCTTTGGAGTTACGGCTATAAACGCGTGTGCTTCCTCCGCAGGAGATGATCGAGGAACTTCAGAAACGTTGCATCCACCTCGAGTACCCTCTGTTGGCAGAATATGACTTTCGGAACGATTCTGTTAACCCTGATATCAACATTGACCTGAAACCCACCGCTGTCCTCAGGCCTTACCAGGAGAAAAGCCTGCGGAAGATGTTTGGGAACGGGCGTGCGCGGTCCGGGGTCATTGTGCTTCCTTGCGGTAAGTTAGCCTCAGTGAAGAGATGTCCAGCTGCCTCCCCTCTCCCGTCCCCCTCTCTACATCAACCGTGGCACGGAGCAGCCCCGCTGACAGGACTCCCTGATTCAAGTATGTGAGAGCTGCTGTTCTCGGGCCCTGACTCCCCTGGGGCACTCCTGACCATAGGCTGTCTCGTGAGGTGCAGGCAGGTGGGGACAAATCGCCGGAGCACTGGTGATGCTTGGCAGCAGGGACAAGCTGAGCATTGTGCGCAGCCCTGGCTCCTGTCCCGAGTCCTGGCGGCTCCTGGCCTGCCGGCATGGCCAGCGGTTGCAACAACTCACCCAGGGGCCTGTCCCCAACTGAGGGAGGCAGCCGCGCAGGGAGGTACCTGTGCCCTCAGGGGGTGGTTCTAACGCCCATGAGTCGTTTTGATGCACATTCCAGGTAAAGGAAGAATTGCTGTTTAGAGGAATAGCTTGAGTTTTATCTTAATCTTCGAATGGTGAGTGGGAGTAAACGTGGAGGCTCTCCATCTTACCCAGCAGTGCCCACACCTGCCCCTCTGACGTCTTAGCCCAGCTGGTTGTGGGGTGACAGCAGCTGGCCTGCTGTGGCCTCCTTAGTGCAGCCATGGAGCCGGCAGAACTCAGGGCTGCGCGGCCTTTTGTGGATGCGCATACTCACCAAGCTCTCCAGGAACAAGTGCTGGGAGCCCCCCACAGGCAGACCTCCAGACTCGCTGCCAGCAGCGTTGCTTCCCCAGGGCTTTGGGCGAGCCAGGCCCTGGCTTTAGTGTGACCACGTTAAAGTGGCAGTAATTGTGTCTCCTATCTCTGGTTTGTTTTGAGACTTTAGCATTATTCTTAAAAAATATATTTTATTGATTTTTTACAGAGCGGAAGGGAGAGCTAGAAACATTGATGTTATGAGAGAGAAACATCCATCAGCTTCCTCCTGCACAACCCCTTCTGGGGATGTGCCCGCAACCAAGGTACATGCCCTTGACCGGAATCGAACCTGGGACCCTTGAGTCTGCAGGCTGATGCTTTTTCCACTGAGCCAACCGTTTCGGCATGAGATTTTAGCATTTAAACAATATACACATAAAATGCTACAGTAGGGGCTAGCACTTTTCTCCTTGTTTCTGATATTTGTGTGTAAAGTAAAGTGGGCATGTGTCCTCTTTATCAAGAAGAAAACAGGCTCCAGAGCAGTCAGTGCTTCCCAATGTCAGCTGTGAAGACGGGTAGAAATAATTTGCCCAGATCTGTGTGCTCACGAGTCTGCCTGTCTTTGTCCCGTGTTTCAGCCTGGCCCTGGGTAGATTTATTCTCTGGTTTCTCATAGGTGCTGGGAAGTCCTTGGTTGGCGTGACAGCTGCCTGCACTGTCAGAAAGCGCTGTCTGGTGCTGGGCAACTCCGCTGTGTCTGTGGAGCAGTGGAAAGCCCAGTTCAAGATGTGGTCCACCATCGACGATAGCCAGATCTGCCGCTTCACCTCCGATGCCAAGGACAAGCCCATCGGCTGCTCCATTGCCATTAGCACCTACTCCATGCTGGGCCATGCCACCAAGAGGTCCTGGGAGGCGGAGCGCGTCATGGAGTGGCTCAGAGCTCAGGAGTGGGGCCTCATGATCCTGGACGAGGTCCACACCATTCCTGGTGAGCAGGAAGGAGCGAGCTGCCCACTCACTGTGTGGACAGAGGGATTTCCAGCTGTGGGAGGGACTTCCTGGGGAAAGCTTTCCAGTAAGCCATAGCAGTGGGGTGAGGGCGGGCACAGTCACGGCTTCCTGAACCACCGGCCAGGGGAGTTCTTTACGAGGTGGTGTTCCCTCCTCGCATCTTACTGTTGAAGTTCAGCTTACCTGCGACAAGGACTGGGAGTACTGAACATCCTTGGCAGTAGTGTTTGTTTCATTTGAAGGCTAAAGTACTGGTCCTTAGTATGTTACTTCCAGTATCGCAGGCGACCCGTTTTTACAAGTAGCTCCTCTGACAAAATGTATAAACCATCGCAGCCACTCATTCCCGGCACACAGTTCAGGATTGTCAGTGACTTAGGAGCTGTGTGCCGCTCACCGCGCTCCAGTTGGAGAGCTTCCTCCTCACGCCCAGAGTCCTCCCCCAGGCAGCTGCTGAGCCGCCGGGCTGTAGCCTGGCCTTGGCTGGAAGCCTGTGAGCACAGCGCCCACCTCCCTGTGTCTGCTGCCTCCGCCGCCAGGGCTCATCCCCGCGGTACGTGTGTCCATAGTGTCCTCACTGCTGAGCAGTGTTCCGGGCTGACCTCTCAAGACCAGTGAGGAATTTGATGCGTTTCATTAAGAGTGTGAATAATGAAATGGGAGCAGAGGCATTCTCACCTGAGCATTCACAGTACTGTCAGAATGGCTCTAGCATCTGCTCTGAGAGGGGAGTGCTCCACCTCGGTGTCTGACGATGCCTGGATGCTCGCAGGGCTCTCGGTAGAAGGAACCAGGTGCCGGTCCTGAGGTGGGGGGACTTGGCGTGGCCTGACCACAGCAAGGTGGCCCAGTGACCAGAGGGCAGAAGAGAGCAGTTGAGATGAGGGGGGTGGGCAGGGTAGGCCTGTGGTCACAGTAAGGCTGATACTCTTGGTGGGCAGGAAGCCACTGGAGGGATTGGTGCAGAGGTGACGGCCTGCTCGGGCTGTTGTGCTGGCAGTCATGGAAGGAAGCGGGTAGAAGCACTAAGTGGTTAGGTTGTGGAATCCCAGGCAGAGGAAAGGTGGCCCGTTCTGATGTGTTGTAAAGATCAGCGGCCGCACGTGGAGCTGAGGAGGAGAAGGTGAGATGGCTTCGGTGTGACGGGAGCATTTGAAAGGAGAGAGCGGGGAGGGGGAAAGCGTACTAATAGAGGACAGGCCTGGCGGGTGCCTATGAGGATTGGGCTTCCGACGTGTTAATCTGATCGCTTGTTGGACATTCAGGCAATGGCAGAAATGTCAGAAAATGGGCAGAAACACCCAGACACTTCACCAAAGAGAATGTAAGATCCCTGTTGGCCCTTGAAAAGCTTTGCATCACTGGCTCTTGGGGAAATGCATATTAAAAGCACCATGGAACACTGCCATGCACCTATTAGAGTGGCCAAATGAAAGGCTCTCAACCAAGTGCTGGCCGAGCGCAGAGCACCGACAGCTGCCGCGCGTTGCAGAGGAAGTGCAGAGCGCAGTCCCTGGGAGAGGGAGCGAGTATTAGTGACCATGTGGCTCGCGGTCCCACCGCGGTGTCTGCCCCAGAGAAATGAAGGTGTAACTTCACACAAAAACCTCTATGTCAATGTTTATTCCCGCTCCAGTCATAGTCCCCAGGAGACGAGAGAGACAGACTCCGGCATCAGTCCCTGGACACTGCTCCGCAGTGAAGAGGCCACACGGCTGCTGCATGTGGCCACCGGCTAGACTTAGGCAGCCAGCTGAGTGCTTGGCCTGTCTCAGGTTACATAGTGTGTCCTGCGTGCTAGGACATTCTTTTTTGTTTCAAGTATTACATCTGTCTCCTTTTTCCCTGATCGGCCCTGACTCCCACCCCCAGGGCAGGCCCATTCGTTATGCTCATTGCAGGCAAGTCCTTTGGTGGATCTCTAACCGCCCCACCCACCTGCCCCTTATCTCTGGATCTGTTTTTGTTCATCAGTTTATGTTGATCTTTATATCCCATATATGAATGCTATTTATCTTTCTCCAACTGGCTTATTTCACTTAGCATAATGCTCTCCAGGTCCATCCATGCTGTTGCAAATGGTAGAAGTTCCTTCTTTATAACGGCATAGTATTCCATTGGGTAGATGTACCAGTATTTTAAGCCACTCATCTGCTGATGGGCACTTAAGCTGTTACCAAATCTTAGCTATGGTGAATTGTGCTGCTATGAACATAGAGGTGCATATACCCTTTCTGATTGGTGTTTCTTTGGGAGATAGTCCTAGAAGTGGGATTAATGGATCAAATGGGAGTTTCATTTTTAACTTTCTGAGGAAACTCCATACTGTCTTCCACAGTGGTTGCATCAGTCTGAACCCAGCAGTGCATAAGGGTTCCTTTTTCTCCACATCGTCGCCAGCACCTGTCCTTTGTTGATTTGTTGATGATAGCCATTCTGATAGGCGGAGATGGTACCTCGTTGTTGTTTTGATTTGCATCTCTTGGAGGATTAGTGACTTAGAGCATGTTTTCATGTGTCTCTGGGTCTTCCATATGTCCGCTTTCGAATAGTGTATTTAGGTGCCTTGCTCATTTTTTGATTGGATTGTTTGTTTTCCTTTTGTTAAGTTGTAGGAGTTTCATATAAATATTGGAGATTAAACCCTTATAGGAGATAACATTGGCAAATATGTTCTCCCATGCAGTGGACTTTCTTGTTGTTTTGTTGATGGCTTTTTTTTTGTTGTTGTTGTTGTTGTAGAAGCTTTTTATTTTGATGTAGTCCCATTTGTTTATTTCTTCCTTAGTTTCCATTGCCCTAGGAGCTGTGTCTGTAAAGATACTGCTACGACATATGTCTGCTGTTTTGCTGCCTGTGGAGTCTTGTAGGATTTTATGGTTTCCTGTCTTACATTTAAGTCCTTTATTCATTTAGAGTTCGTTTTTTTTGTATGGTGTAAGTTGGTGGTCTAGTTTTATTTTATTTTTTTTGCATGTATCTGACCAAATTTCTCAGCACCATTTATTGAAGAGACTGCCTTGACTCCATTGTATACTCTTGCCTCCTTTGTCAAATATTAATTGAGCATAATGGCTTAGGTTGATTTTCAGCTACTCTGTTCTGTTCCATTGGTCTATATATCCGTTCTTGTGTCAGTACCAGGAAGTTTTGAGAACCGTGGCTTTGCAATACAGCTTGATATCTGGTATTGTGATCCCTCCAACTTTGTTTTTTTCTCAGGATTGCTGTGGCTGTTTGGGGTCTTTTTAAATTCCAGATGAATTTTTGGAGACTTTGTTCTAGATCTTTGAAATATGCTGTTGATATTTTAATGGGGATTGCATTGAATCTATAGATTGCTTTGAGTAGTATGGACATTTTAATGATGTTGATTCTACCAATCCATGAACATGGTATGTTCTTCCATTTGTTTATGTCTTCCTTTATCTCTTTTTTCAATGTCCTGTAGTTTTCTGAGTATTGGTCTTTTACGTCCTTAGTTAAGTTTATTACTAGGTATCTTAATTTTTTTGGTGCAGTGGTAAATGGAATTTTTTTTTCTTCTTCTCTTTCTGAAGTTTGTTATTGATGTATAAAAAGGCCATAGATTTAAGGCTTCTCTTTCTGAGTTTGTTATTGGTGTATAAAAAGGCCAAATATTTCTGGGTGTTAATTTTGTATCCTGCTACATTGCCAAATTCATTTATTAGGTCTAGTAGTTTTTTTTATGGAGTCTTGGGGTTTTCTATGTACAGAATCATGTCATCTGTGAATAAAAACAGTTTTAATTCTTTTCCAATTTGGATGCCTTTTGTTTCTTCTTGTCTGATCACTATGGCTAGCATTTCCAGTACTATGTTGAACAAGAGTGTTGAGAATGAGCATTTCTGTCTTGTTACTCTCCTTAGGGGAAATGAGTTTAATGTTTGCCCATTGAGTTTGATGTTAGCTATAGGTTTGTCATATAAGGCTTTTATTATGTTGAGATATGATCCCTCTATTCCCACTTCGATGAGAGTTTTTATCAAGAAAGTGTTGGGTTTTGTCAGATGTTTTTTTCTGCATCGATTGTTAAGATTATGTGATTTTTCTCTCTCAATTTATGTGATGTATCACATTTATTGACTTGCAGATATTGTACCTTCCTTGCATCCCTGGAATAAATGATCTTTCTAATGTATTGCTGAATCCTATTTGCTATTATAGAATTTTGAAGAGGATTTTAGCATCTATGTTCATCGAAGATATTGGCCTGTAGTTCTCTTTTTTTGTGGTGTCTTTATCTGGTTTTGGGATTAGGGTAATGCTGGCTTCATAGAAAGAGATTGGAAGTATGCCTTCCTCTTGAATTTTTTGGAATAGTCTGAGGAGGATAGGTTTTAGTTGTTCTTTGAATGCTTGGTATAACTCCCTTGTAAAGCTGCCTGGACCAGGGCTTTTGTTTGCTGGAAGATTTTTGATCGCTGCTTCAATTTCTTTGGTAGTTATGGGCCTATTCAGGTTTTTTTTTATTCTCCCTGAGTGAGTTTTGGGAGTTGGTATTTTTCTAAGAATATGTCCATTTTATCTAGGTTGTCCTGTTTGTTGGAATAGAGTTGTTCATAGTATTTTTTCATAATCCTTTGTATTTCTGTGGGGTGGATTGTTATTTCACCCTTTTCATTTCTGATTTTCTTTATTTGGGTCTTTTCTCTTTGCTTGTTAATGAGCCTGGCTGGAGGTTCATCAATCTTGTTTATCCTTTCAAAGAACCAGCTCTTGGTTTTGTTGATTTTTTTTTTTTTTTGTCTCTGTATCATTTATTTCTGCTGTGATCTTTATTATTTACTTCTGCTTATGCTGGGCTTTTCTTATTACTCTCTTTCAAACTCTTTGAGTTGTAGGGTTAAATAATTTATTACCATATTTTCCTGGTTTTTGAGATAAGCCTGTAGAGCTTTGAACTTCTCTCTCAAGACTGCTCTCACTGTGTCACATAGATTTTGGATTGTTGTGTTTTCATTGTCATTTGTTGCTATGATGCTTTTTATTTCTTCTTTGAACTCTCTGGTAACCCAGTCATTGTTTAATAACATGCTATTTCGCCTCCAGGAGTTTCCCCTCCCCCCCATTGTTTTTATTGTAGTTAATTTCTAGTTTTATGCCATTGTGATCTGAGAGGATGCTTGATGTGATTTCAGTCTTCTTGAATTTGAAGAGATTTTGCCTGTGTCCCAATATGTGGTCTGTCTTTTAAAATGACCCATGTGCACTTGAGAAGAAAGTATATCTTGTGTCTTTGGGGTGAAAAGTTCTGAAGATGTCAGTTAATTCCATCTGATCTAGTGTGTCATTTAGGATTGATGTTTCTTTGCTGATTTTTTGTTTGTTTGTTTGTTTAGAGGATTTGTCTAGTGGTGTCAGTGGGGTATTTAAGTCCTCTACTATGACTGTATTGCTGTCAATCTCTCTCTTGATATTCTTCAAAAGTATTTTTTATGTATTTGGGTGTTCCTGTACTGGGTACATACATGTTTGTCAGAGTTATATCTTCTTGAGGTCTAATTTGTGAGGTGTAAGTATTGCTCCCCAGCATTTTTTTCTATTTCCATTTGCCTGAGAAACCTTTTCCCATCACTTTACCATCAGTCTCTGTGAGTCCTTTGTTCTGAGGTGATTCTCCTGTAGATAGAAGATATATGGGTCATGTTTTCTTATCCACTCAGCTACCCTATGTCTTGTGATTGGGACATTTAATCCATTTACATTTAAAGTTATTATTGATAGGTACTTGTTTGTCGCCATTTTTATTCTTCACACCTATGTCCTTCTTTCCTTCCCATTTCTTTTTTTTACAGCAGATTCTTTAGCAATTTATTGCATTGCTGGTTTGGTGGTAGTAAACTCTCTTAGTCCTTTTTTGACTTTGAAGCTCCTGATTTCACCCTCAATTTTGATTGATAGCCTTGCTGGATACAGTATTCTTGGATTCAGACCCTTGCTTTGCATGACTTTGTATATTTCATTCCATTCCCTTGTGGCCTGATGTGTTTCTGTTGAGAAATCAGTCGATAGTCTGATGGGAGATCCTTTGTATAATAACTTTATGTCTCTCTCCGGCTGCTTTTAAGATTCTTACTTTGTTGTTGGTGTTTGCCAATTTAATTATAATATGTCTTGGTGTCGATCTTTTGGGGTTCATTTTGCTTGGGAGTCTGTGAGCTTCTTGGACTTGTGTGAGTTTTTTTCTTCCTGATATCAGGGAAGTTTTCTGTCATTATTTCTTCAAACAGGTTTTCTATTTCTTGCTCAGTTTCTTCTCCATTGGGTACCTGTATTATGTGGATGTTGTTTTGTTTCATGGTGTCCCAAAGCTCCCTTAGGCTCTCCTCCTATTTTTTAAGTCCCCCCCCCCCCCCCAGTTGCTGTTCTGTTTCGATGTTTCATCCTACCTTATCTTCTTCCTTGCTGATGCGGTCCTGTGCTGCTTCTAGTCTACTGTTAATGCTTTCTATTGTGTCCTTTATTGCAGTGATGTCATTCTTCATTTCCTCTTGGTTCTTACACATGTTGCTGAATTTGTCTTCCATTCTTTTCAGCGACCTTATGACCATTGCTCTGACCAATTGCTTGCCTCCATGTTGGTTACTTCCTTTCCTAGTGAGTCCTCCTTTTCTTTGGTATGGGGACTGTTTCTTTGTCTCCCCATTTTTGCCCCTCTCAGGATGTCTGGTATGTTTTTCACTCTCTACCTGGTTGACCAAAAAGCACAAAATACAACTCGATAAGACATGACACAAGAGGGAACAAAACACGAATATATTTACCATACTAATAACCCCAAATAAAGGTGACGACCGGAGGAAAGAGAATTAGGGGAGAGAAAAGAGCACAAAAATGATACTGAGACAAGGGAAAAAAGGTAAGAGAGAAAAGGAAAAGAAGCAAAAAGAAGGGGAAAGAAATATATGTATATGGAGAGTAAACTCCACAAAAACGTCAACTAAACCTAAAAATGCAAATAATAAACAAGCAGAAAAAAAAAGGAGGGGAGCTGAATCAGAAGAGGCAGAGCTTATTTACAGAAGGCAGGATAAAGGAATTGAAGGAATGGGGGAATGGCCACGATTCAGTATAGAGAAGGTAGAAAGACGAGTTTATGAGAGGAAAAGTAAAAGACAAAATACTCAATAAAATTAAAAAAATATATATATATAGTATAAATATATAAAATAAAATTTATATAAAAAATAAAAATTTCTTTCTTTGATCTGCTTACATATTTATCTCTTTTTGGAAAAGGAGAATAGAGAACAGATAGGCCTGAGTTTGGTGAGTGAAACTAATTAAGCTATTAGTAGAAGAAGAGAACAAGCGAGAGGAAAATGAAAGCATTAAATAAAAACAAAAAAACTAACAAATAGCCAAACAACCACAAGTCAAAAAATATTGCTAGTGAAAAAGAAAAGAAGAGTGCATGGACTTAATGTAGGAGAGTAAATTAGATATATGAATAGGCCAACAGAGACTACTCTTAATAGTAATCTGTCGATAAAACAGATAAAGAAAATCAATTGTTAACAAGGAGTAAAAAGAATGGAGAGAAAAACTAAGCAAGCAGGAACGAGAAGAGAAACAGGATGAAAAAGGGTGAAGTGAGGAAGAAAGGATTGGCATAAAGGAAAGAAGGAGCTAGAGTAAAATAATAAGTAAAATTAGAATGTAGAACACTAATCCAAAAATATTAAAAAAAAAAAAAAAAAAAGGTTAAAAAATAAAAGTAATAAAAATAGGAGAAGGGAAAAAATTTCTTAGTTTAAGTTAAAATAAAAAATAGAAGCAGTGAGATTTGTTCACTTGAGCTGAGTTTTAATGTCCCGGGGACTGGTTTAAGACCCCTCTCCTGTTCTGCCCGCCTCGTCTCAGTTTCCTGCCAGGTAGTCAGCACCGTGTTGAGGTTCCCAGCGAACCGCCGCTCCACAGCCTTGCTGTCAGCCAGGAGGGACCAACCTGCAAGCTTTGTTTTTCTGCTTTTGGTCGCATTTACACCAGTGCCTCTTTCTGACATGGCCTCCAGGTGGCGGTGTTTCTGCATTAATTTCCAGGGCCAAATGGCCCCTCACTCCAGTCCCTGAGGGCTCCCTGGGGGTGTCTCAAATCTTTGTTTCCCTGCTGAGCTCCAGACAGTGTGGCTGTGCTGCTAGGAGAGCCTGGTCTTCAGGAGAAAAATGTCTGTTCGGGGTTGGAGGGATGGCTTCCTGATATCTCCCCCTATTCTCCCCAGCTTCCACAAAACCACCTTCCCCTGCAGTCTCGGTGAGTGTTTTTAATAGAAGATCCTATGCACTGGGCTTAGCGAGTAAAGGCAAAGAAATTATAAAGACAGAGGAACCGAGCCGCTGTGTGTGTGTGTGTGTGTGTGTGTGTGTGTGTGTGTGTTTCCCGCATTGCGTGGCCAGCGCAGAGCTTCAGGCTGCCTTTTGGGTGCAGCCTCCACGGCTGTGGGCTTAGATCTAGCGTCCCCCGCTGCCAGCAGCCTGTGGGCCCCTTCCACTGTGCAGTGCGACACTGACCCCAAGGGACGTGGGCTTGTGCGGAGCAGCCTTTTTCTGAGACTCTAGTCCCGGCTGCATGCGTTTCTGCCTCCAGCCCAGACCCCAAGCCATCTCTCTCCAGGCGACCTCTGACCTTTCTGTCCACAGATTGTCTTGCCATCTGTATTGTATTCACCAATTCCGGTTGGATGTTATTCAATTCAGCTGTTTCTTCTATCTGCTCTGTGACAAGGTGCAGGACCCATCTGCCTATTCAGCTCCCACCTTGTCTCACCCTGGACAAACTTTTTAGGAGCCTGCATCCAGGGAGGCTGGAGTCTTGGTGTTCATGGGTTCACAACTGAGGCAGCCGGTCCCTGGGTGTTGTGGTTGTGGGATCCCAGGAGGTATCCGAAGTCTCCCCGGGTGGAGGTGAGGCTGGGCTCCAGTCACAGGCACTCTCCCCTTCAAGATGGCGTGGTCTCTGCGGGAGAGCCGGCCGCCCTGGGAGAGATTTCAGCGGTAGGGGAGCCTGGTCCGCCAGCCCCCAGCAGTCCTGTGGAATATAACTCGCAAGGACATTCTTGAAAGAGAACTTTGGCGATGGGGACAGGTCAGTATGTGCTGGGGCGGTGTGGGGACAGAGGTGACTATAAAGGGAGGGCACAGGGAGGATTTTTTAGGTGATAGATTGGTCTGTATCCAGATTATGGTGGTTACACAAATCTATACATGTGTTAAAGTGTGTGATAACTGCAAACTAAAGTAAAAAATAATTTGGAAGATGGTAGGTGTTTGGTCAGATTGGATTGGAAAATGATGGTATAATCATATCATCTGCATTTGAAGCATGGGAAGGCTTGAGGCTTTCTGCCTGAATGTGGATTTAGTATGTTCATGCTGCTCTTTCACTTGACTCAGTCCCAGAGGATGGCAGCCAGGCCTGAGATCGGCTCTGGAATGAGGCTGTGCGGTGGGCCCCCTCAGCCCACGTCCCTGGCTCTGGCTCTCCTCTGGTTGGGTGGGTAGAAGAGTGAAGCCAAACGGCTCTAAAGAGTTTGAGGTCAGGCCCTCAACAGAGTCAAGAGCAAATGTTAAGTAAGGGAATTCTAGCAAATTGGAGCTTCTTGACTGTTAGGCTGTGCTTGTACAGATCTTCCAAAGGAGCCCCGTTAGGCCATTATATGAATAAGAAATTCTTAGTGCAGTATTTGTATGTATCAAGTGGCTACTGTATGGGAGGCACTGTGCCCATTTCAAGTATTTATTGAGAATCGTTAAAGGGGCAGGCACTGTGCTTGGCATGGAACAAAGAATCACACAAGTAAATGTCAGACAACTACTGTGACATAGTGTGCAGTGAAACAGGCCATGCACAAGAAGCACCTGCTGTGACTCCGTTTTCTGAAATTCAGACATCCTGACGACAAACCTTGGTGCCTTGAGGGAGAGCCTTGAGGGTGTTGCCCGGCGGTCAGAGGAGAAGCTTTGGGTGCTAAGGTCACTCTAATCTTGACCTGGCTGGCTCTGCAGGTGTGTACCAGCCAGGTGCTTCAGCAGCTGGGAGTTCTTCCCAGGGGCAGCTGTCAGGCGGTGCGAGATGCTGCAGCCATGTCACTGGTTGCAGACATTGCTCCGGGAAGGGTGAGTACCCAGCCAGGCCCAACTCGTGCATCCCTAAAGCCAGTAATCCCTGGGCCATCTGTAGTGCTGCCTCCTGGGTCCCACGTTAGTACCACCATTGCCATGGCAACCATGTCCTGATGTGGGGAACCTGCTCTGGAGTTCTCGGCTATTCTTTTGGAGCTACCCCAGACTCTGGTTTTTTGTTTGTTTCCCGTGTGTGTGTGTGTGTGTGTGTGTGTGTGTGTGTATGTGTGTGTATGTGTGTGTATGTGTATGTGTGTCTGCCACGTTATGCTGCAGTATGTGGGACACTAAGATCTTGTTGTTTGCCTGGGATTGGACAGTCTCTGCTGTTCACTGTTACGTTTTGGTTCGTGTTTCGGTGCAGTCTGAATTCGATTCCTCAGATCATTATCAGTATTATCAGGTTTTACCTTTAACTGTGGTAAGATGAGCATTTTAACTTTCCTTCAGAGTACCGTTGACCCTTGAACAAATTCGGGGGTTGGAGGCGCCAGTCCTCGTGAATCAAAAGAGCCTCTGTCTAACTTAAGCTGGTCCTCAGCATGCTCAGTGAGATTCCCACCTCAGATAGAAAATGGAGTAGTGTCATGGAGCCACGCATTTTAAACTTGTGGTGTTCAAGGGCCAACTATTAGAATATGAAAAAGGTGAGCCCATGGAAACCCATAAATTGGGTCTTTAAAAGTAAACCTCATGCCCTTTTATGTGTTTATTTTATTTAATTCCATAAATCAGGAAGATACAACATTCCAGAGAAAGGAGGACGGGAAGTTGCTGCTCTGCCAGCTGGTTTGGGGCTGCGGAAGAGAGAGCTTCCTGAGCCTGGCTCATCCCCTGCTCTCCTTGGTTTCTGGGGAGATGATGGAAGCCATGCAGGTCTGGCTCCCTTGGCTCCTCTGGTCTCCATGTGCCCAACCATCTTCCTGGAAACCTCAGTGCAAGTCTCAGGTGGCACATTCTCTGGCTAATTCAGAACTCAGTGGCATGGTTGGTGCTGTAGTTCCCACTTCGAATTGCCACTGGTGCTCTCAAGTAGGCATTGCTGGAGCGCTCACAGGGAGCTCCCTGGGCTCCCTTGCTCTCCTATCCCCCTTCTTTTTAGAGGTCTGGCTGTGATGATATTGAGTCCAGACAAGCTCCATGGTCCAGGAACCCGGGTCAGCCACGTATGTCCCGGGCCAAGGTGAAGTCACAGGCTGATGTGGTACTTGAGCATTTACACAAGTGACCGTGTGAATCACTGATTGTTTCCCCAGCAAAGATGTTTCGACGAGTGCTCACCATTGTGCAGGCCCACTGCAAGCTGGGTCTGACCGCAACCCTGGTCCGGGAAGATGACAAAATTGTGGACTTAAACTTTCTGATCGGGCCCAAGCTCTATGAAGCCAACTGGATGGAGCTGCAGAACAACGGCTACATCGCCAAAGTCCAGTGTGCTGAGGTAGCTGCCCCCTTCCTTGCAGTCTGTTGGGGAGTGGCTCCTCCCGGGGTCTGGGGAAGTGGATCAGGTAGGTTCTTCCCAGGCAGATACACAGGTCAGGTCCTGAGCAAAATTGCTGCCATCTCCAGCACCCTCTGTCCCCTGTGAGCTGGGTGCGGTTGTGCCACTTTACAGACGTGGGAAACAACCGCTGACCAGGGCATGCAGGGAGTGGCCAGGTGAGGGCGCTAATCCAGGCTGGCTTGGCTCCATAGTCCACTTCCCTCCTTTCTGGGAGTGAGTGCTCACCTTCATGGCTAGTCCTACGTGAGCAGTCATCCTGGCCACCCCCCACTGCCAAAGCCTAGTGGTCAACACTTGTGGTCCCCAGAAGGCGCCCGTGGCTTTGATCATTTTATTTCTAAGAAGACATTTCCCCCAATATTCTATATAATAAAAGCCTAATAAGCAAATCATGGTGGAACAACTGGTCGCTATGATGTGCGCTCACCACCAGGGGGCAGACACAATGCAGGAGCTGCCCCCAGCCCATAGGCACTAGGCCAGCCAAGGTGGGTGCAGCGGGGGCCCCCAGTCACTTGCCAGTTGCCTCCCACAGAAGGAGATGACTGGTGGCAGGAGACGGAACCAACAAGCAGGCAGTGCCAGGCTGGCCAAAGCAGGTGCCTACAGGGGGATCCTGATCACCCCACCAAGTGAACCCACAGATTGGCCCTGATTGCCGGCCAGGCCTTGGGACCCTATCCATGCATGAATTTCGTGCATTGGGCCTCTAGTTCTATAATGAATACCTACCTGCACAAGTATATGATAAAAATACATCTTCAAAATAAGTCTTCTCGGGAGGAACAAGAATTCTTCCTTGCACTAAAAATGACTTAGTGGTTAGAGTAGGGTGGCCTTTGTCAGGAGAGGGTGGAAAGGGGGCTGAGGAGTAAGGACGAGTGTGAGGACTGAAGGGTAGACTTGCTCTGTTGAAAACTTCTTATCTCTGGTTGTGTCTTTGTAATCACCAGGCATCCCACGAGACAGAGTTGCCAGAACCTTGGGAGCCCTTTCCCTCCCCAGTTGCATCTCTCCTGCCTACAGCAGCAGCGCCACTGTCTTGGGGCTATTTTACCTGCTATGTATAATTTTTCCTGAACAGGGTTGTTTCATTTTACCTTTTGAAACATGTTGATGGCTGAGACTGGTTTGGCTCAGTGGATAGAGCATCGGTCTGCGGACTGAAAGGTCCCAGGTTCGATTCCAGTCAAGGGCATGTACCTTGGTTGCGGGCACATCCCCAGTGGGGGTGATGCAAGAGGCAGCTGATCGATGATTCTCTCTCATCGATGTTTCTAACTCTATCCCTCTCTCTTCCTCTCTGTAAAAAAACAATAAAATATATATATTAAAATATGTTTAATAAACTATCTAAAAGTAGAAGCAGGTTATATATTTCTATGACTTGTCACTTGCTCTATTTTTATTCCTTGCATAATGCATTATTTTTTGATGATGAACTGTAGCACTAGTTCATCCCTTTGATTTGCTCTGTAGTATCCCATTATACAAATACACCATAATTTGATATGCAATGGAATATTACATAGCAGTGAAAAAATACACCTTCCAATGTTGAGTTGTTTAAAGTTTTTAATAGCTTTATCAAAATTTAGATTGCATTCTGTGGCATTGACCTGTTTTAAGTAGATACTATGATTTATAACTTACTTGATTTTAGTTAATGTATTCCCACAATCTTGTGTTAGAACATTCCCGTTATCCCCAAAGTTACCTTGGCTACCATTTGCAGTGAAGCTTTGCTTGTACTCTCACTCTAGGTAGCCACTGATTTTTTTTCTGTCACTATAGGTTATAGCTTTTGACATTGCTGCAGATGTTTTTGTGCCCATTTCCTGGGGCCCTCATGCCAGTGTTGTTCACACTGTGGACTGTGTGCATTGTTGTTCACACTGTGGACTGTGATATCACCATGTGGTGGGTCATGGTCAGGATAGAATAGAATCTACCAGGATGCATAATATGTATTAAGGGTATATATTGTTTCATAAAATTGTGTTTTTGTGTGTGAATGTTTAGTTTGTGGTGTAACATAATCCAAGTTTGTAGGCCACTACTCTGGCAGGTGCACCTCGAAGTAACACTGCTGAGTTGAAGGCTCCTTGGAGGGTTGCCTTCCTCGTCATGGTACGGCAGACTTTTCCAGAGTGAGTCAGTTAACCCCCCTCAGGGTGAGTGAGGGCATGCCTCACCTCCACTGCCCAGTAGCTACTTGTTTTCTTTTAACTTTACTAACCTGGTAAGTGTGAAACGGCATTTCTTTATTGTCTTATTTGTGTTTTTCGCTTTACGAATGACAATGAGAATCTTATCAGATAGTTATTAGCTACTTATGTTTCATATTTTATGAATTGCAGGATTTTAAACAATTTACTGTGAGAAAAGAATTGCTGTGGCTATAAAGAATGAGAAATTCTTATGGAGTCATGACAGGAGATGACTCAGAAACCAGGAAACATTAACAGCAAAACTCACGGATTTTCGTGGCACACAGCGGGTGATCAGGCAGGCAGAGGCAGTTAGGGGCAATCTGGTAGGCAGGCAAGTGAGTGGTTAAGAGCCAGTGGTCTCAGATTGTGGGAGGGATGTCCAACTACTGGTTATCCCCCAAGGGGTCCCCAAGTGGAGAGGGTGCAGGCTGGGTTGAGGGAACCCTCCCTCAGTGCATGAATGTGTGCACTGGACCACTGGTCTATATATATGCGCCTAGGCACTGGAGCAGCAGCACGACTAAAACGACCAGAATGACTGGTGGCTATGACGCGCACTACAGCAGCCAACCAGCCTGATCCAGGCCTAATCGGCCCCTAACACCTCGATTGGGGGTGGGGCCAGCTGGCCAACCACCTTTGGCCTCTCTCCCCCACTGGCCTGGCCCAATGAGCCCCACCTGTGCATGAAATCATGCACTGGGCCTCTAGTCTAAAAATAACAGAGTTGACCTATAGAATAAGGGACTAAGAATAACAAAGTAGTTCAAACAGCAGTTTTCCAAAGGAAGGATTACTATGCTTCACTCCGAGCAGCGTTTTAGCATGTGGAGTGCCCTGGCTGGTTTTGGTTTGTGTGGGTGTGTCTGTATGTTTGTTTACAGTTGTATTGAGATATAATTTACAACCCTTTGTTTTAAAGTTAATTCTGCTAAATGAATGATCTTCGCTAGTATCTAATTGTGTAATATTTAAACTTATACACTAACCTATGATTCTTATTGTATCACAGGTTTGGTGCCCGATGTCTCCTGAGTTTTACAGGGAGTATGTAGCAATCAAAACCAAGAAACGAATCTTGCTGTACACCATGAACCCCAACAAATTCAGAGCTTGCCAGTTTCTGATTAAGTTTCATGAAAGGAGGAATGACAAGATTATTGTCTTTGCTGATAATGTGTTTGCCCTGAAGGAATATGCTGTTCGCCTGAACAAGTAAGAATTGAAAAATTGAAGTTGGCGCCTAAGCCAGTTACCTTCCCTTTGTGAGAGTGCAGAGGTGTCTGGTTTTTTTTTTTTTTGAAGCTTTTAGGGACTTCTATGATCCAAAGGTCTGGTTCTGTGGCCCCAGCCCCAGGAACCAGGCAAGACAGAGTAAGGAGTAAGTGGTTGACATTAGAGGTTACAGTGTGGAAAAGGGAGCTGGGTTACCCTGAGCCCAGGGAGCAGGGACTAGAGTGATGCTGCTTTGGACCTGGACTCCCAGAGGTGGGCAGAGGTTGGCATTGGGAGTTTCATACCAAGTGAGCACTGTGGGTTGTGATGAGGTCAGCCTGTATGGGCCAGGGACCAGGGAAGCAAGACAGACTGGGCCAGCATCCCTGGTATGGCCTCCCATTGAGAAGGAGCTTCTTGGGACATATCGCAGTCCTTACCAGCCCACCTGCCTGTGTGTGAAGACTGGCTATTGTAAATCCCCTGTCCTGGCGAAGGATGAGGACTGTGCTCCTGCTGCAGTGGGCCTCCAGGGCGTGTCTGTGTAGCGGGGAGGAAGGCCCTTTCTGCAGGCAGGCCTTGTTCTTCCTGTGGGGTGGCAGGATGGAGGCTCGGATCCCTGCAGACCAGCTTCTCTGGGGCAGTCTGTGATTGAATCCTCACCTTTCCCTGCAAGGAAGTCAATTGCATTGTTCCCATTTTATAGATGACAAAGCTGAGACAAAAATTAAGTTTCTTAAATTTCTAAAATTGTACCTTTAATTTATTTTTAATTTTTTAATTTTTATTTATTATTTAAAAAATATATTTTATTGATTTTTTACAGAGAGGAAGAGAGAGGGGTAGAGAGAAACATCGATGAGAGAGAATCATCGATCAGCTGCCTCCTGCACACCTACTACTAGGGATGTGCCTGCAACAAAATTACATGCCCTTGACCGGAATCGAACCTGGCACCTTTCAGTCCGCAGGCCGACGCTCTATCCACTGAGCCAAACCGGTTTCGGCTATTTTTATTTTTTTTAAAAATAAACCTTTTATTGTTGATAGTATAAAGATCTTATTTATTTATTTATTTATTTATTTATTTATTTATTTATTTATTTTATCAGAGTAACATAGTAGTTAACATGTTAAATGCCATGCCAGTCACTGACATGTTAGTGACTGACACTATACTTTCCGTCTGGAAGACAAAACAGGCTGGGCGCTTAACATGTTAAGAAAAACCACAGTTCGTGTATCAGTCTTATTCCCCAAAGACAGCCACCTTCTTTTTTTTATTTTTTAAATTAATTTATTTTTAATTTTTTAAAATCTTTACTATTGAGAGTATTACAGGTGTCCCTCTCCCCCTCTACTGTGCCCTCTACCCAGTTCCCACCTTGCCCCCGTCCTTCACCACCCTATTGTCTGTGTCCATAGGGAATGCCTATATGCATATAAGGTCTTTGATAAGATGGTGAAGGCCTGGGGTAGAGTGCAGGGGCAGGATAGAAGGGGTCAATTGTGGGGGGGAGGTGACATATGTAATACTTTCAACAATAAAGATTTAAATAAAAAAACAAACATATACACAAAATATCTTTGATTAATCTCTTCCCACCCACTTTCCCCTTTCCCTTTGAGATTTGTCAGTCTGTTCCATGCCTCTGATTCTATTTTATTCATCATTTTATTTTGTTCATCAGATTCCTTGTTCAGTTATTTTCATTTTTAGATTCAATTGTTGATAGTATACATAGTGAAATGGTTATGTATTTATTGTCATTTTATTGTTCTTATTTTAATCTTTTTTTTCTTCTTCTTCCTTTTCCTCAAGAATATCCTTCAATATTTCATTGCAATACTGGTTTGGTGGTGATGAGCTCCTTAATTCTAAATGGTAGTTTTGCTAGGTAGTGTTATCTTGGTTGTAGGTTTTTGCTATTCATCACTCTGAATATTTCTTGCTACTCCCTGTGGTTTGCAAAGTTTCTGTTGAGAAATCAGCCGACAGTAGCTCCCTTGTAGGTAAGTGATTGACTTTCTCTTGCTGATTTTGTCTTTAACTCTTGGAATTTTAATGTTGATTTCTTGATGTGGGCCTCTTTAGTTTCCTCTTGTTTGGGTCTTTCATCAGGTAAGGGAAGTTTTCTGCCATTCTTTCCTTTTATAAAAAATATATATTTTTATTGATTTCAGAGAGGAAGAGAGAGGAAGAGATAAGGAACATCAATGATAAGAAAGAATCATTGATCAGCTGTCTTCTTATACTGGGGATTGAGCCTGAGACCTAGGCATATGCTCTGACTCTGGGAACCAAACCGCAGCCTCCTGGTTCATAGGACAACCCTTAACCAATGAGCCATGGCAGCTGGGTTCTGTCATTTTTCTTCAAATACGTTTTCAGTATTTTGCGCTCTCTTCTCCTGGCACACCTGTAATGAGAATGTTGGTACGCTTGAAGTTGTCCCAGAGGCTCCTTACATTCCTCATATTCTTTGATTTTTGATTGGGTGTTTTTTGCTTTCTCATATTCTAAATCCTTGATTTGATTCTTGAAATCCTCTACTCTACTGATGAATCCGTAAACTTCTTTGTTTTAGTTAGTGTATGCTTAATTTCTGACTATTTCTTTTTCATGTCTTTAACATTCTCACTAAGATTCTTGAAGCTCTCATTAAGATCCTTGAGTAACCTTATAACCATTGTTTTGAACTCTGTATGGAGGAGTTTGCTTGTTTCCATTTCCTTCATTTGTAACATTATTTTGACTGCTCCCCTGTTTGTTTCTCTGTATTGGGTAGAGCTGCTATGTCTCCTGGAATTGGCAGAGTGGCCTTATGTAATAGGTGTCAGGTAGGGCCCCATGGCTCAGCCTCCCCAGTCACCTGGGCTGGGCACTCTAGGTGCACCCATGTGGGATGTGTGCACAATCTTGTAATTGAGCCTCGATTGCTGTTGGCATCACTGGAAGGAGTTGACCTCCGGGCCAATTAGCTGTGAGGACCCGCTGTGACTACAGGGGAAGAGCTGCTGTGCAGGAGACAGCCTATGGAGCAGGACTTGCTTCAGTGGGGCCTTGGTGCTCACTGAGTCTGCCCTTGCATGTGTTGCTTGTGGGTGTGTAGAGCTGTAATATGCTGTGGTCTGAAGCTGTCCACCAGGTGCACTGGCTCTGGGGCCTCCAGGGAGGGGCAAAGTCAACCACTGCCTGGGACCACCTGACAGGAGCTACAGAGAGATCTGCAGATAGGCATGGAAGTGCCCAGGTGAGGCCCAGCTGTGAAGCAGTTCTGAATGATGGTGGTTCCGTTTTAGTTGTAATTTTGACATGGTATGAAGGCAGTGAGTACTGGAGGTTACCTATGCCTCCATCTTGGTTCTCCCAAAGGCGAGCCACCTTCAACTCTATTCTCCATATTTCTAAGTAATAATTTATATAGCAATTTCTTGATTATTAACTATAGAGATTGCCTGTTAACTTCCTAATATGTGAGTTTAGTATTTAGCTCTCTTGCATGTATTGCCCCCATCCTTGCAGTCTGTTTGGTGTTAAGTTAGAATTCAGTGTCTTTGACTGTATATGTATTGTTCAAGCCAAGGCACATAGTGTATTATGACTACATTATTTTTGTAAACTAGTTTTTTCTGCCCAGCTGGTGTGGCTCTGACTGAATATCAACCCAGGAACCAAGAGCTCCCTGTTCAATTCCTGGTCAGGGTGCAGGCCTGGGTATGGACTCGATCCCCAAAGGGGAATGTTCAGGTGGCAGCCAATCAGTGATGCTTCTCTCTCATCAATATTTCTCAATCTCTTCTCTTCCTCTCTCTTTAAAAATCAATGTAAAACAACAAAAGAACACTAAGACTTAAAAAAAAAAATTTTTTTTTCCTGGAGTTAGTAATTACCTTGTCATTGCTTTAGTTTTTGTGAGTGTTTTTTTTTTTTTTTTTTATAAACACAATTGTTCCTCTTCAGACCCTTCCTGCAACCATGAACCCTTCTCCACAGATCAGACACATCAGTACTTTTTAAATCTCTCCTGGTGGGTGCCTGCCAGCACACCATTTCTCGGACTGGAACACTGCTCAGTGGGCTCCCTCTGACAGCATCCTGTCCTTCCCCGACCGCTGCCCCGTTGGGAGCCCCTTTCCTGTATCACAGGTCTCCTCTTTCTTGGGCACTCATTTTGAAGGAGCACATCCTCCAGTAGATTTCTGAGGGAGGAAAATTGTTTGAGACTCCTTGCAAATTATTTATTCAGCTTTATACTGACGAGTAGTTCGGCTGAGCCTCAGAATGCTACAGGCAGGCGCAGCTTGCTGGGGCTTCCATGGTGACTGCTAGGGGGCCTGGTGCGCTTCAGGTCCCTCTCTGCGCAGGATCTGCTGTAGTTCCTGTTTCCTTCGCTCAGAAAGCTTTCAGAATCTTTTTTGAGATTTCAAAACTGTATGTTTAGTGTGGTCATTTTCTTTCATTGTGATGGGCAGTCTTTAACCCTTTTTTGGTTAATCCTCACCTGAAACACATTGATTGGTTGCCTCCTGCACACCCCCCAACCAACCGGGCCTGGGATTCGAACCTGCAACCCAGATATGTCCTCTTGACTGGGAATTGAACCTGTGACCCTTCAGTGCTTGGGGCCAATGCTCTAGCCACTGAGCACCAGCCAGGGCCATTAGACCTTTTTAATATGAAAACTCATGTTTTAGTTTTGAGAATTTCTGTTTTTTTCTTTGTTAACTCATCTTCTCTGCTTTTTCTGTTCTGTCTTTCTTTGAATCTCTTTTGTAAGATGTTAGATCTTTGAACAACTTCCCCAGTTCTCTTTTCTCTCCCTTTGTCTGCCAGCCCTTCTGTTGAAGCACTTGTTATAATAATTTGCAGAGTTCTTCCGTGCTGACTGTTCCTGTTTCACGCAGTGTCTTCTCTGGGCTGGGGAAACTTTGACAGTTCTGTCCCGGCACTGTCTCTCTTCTCGTCACGTCTTGTTCTGATTGCTCCACCTCTGTCTGCAGAGCCCCTCTGATTTTTGGTGGCCTGTGGCTGTATTTCCTGTTTAAGAGTCAGTCACAGTTAGGCTGGCTTCCCTTAGCCACCAGGTGACGTCCCTGGTCACCAAAGCATACATGTTGAAGTTACCTTTACCTTTTCAAGAACTTGTACCAAATCACCCAATCATGACTTTCATGGGTACCATTCCTTCAAATAAAATAATTTGGTACTCACAGGAAGAAAAGAGCCAGTCACTAGAAAGCTGATTGGCCTTTCTGAATAACTTTGCCGACCTGTGGACCTCACCTTGCGTGACCGGGCAGGAGCCTGGTGACTCATGAAGAGATTTAGAAATGGCAGTAGTCTAGGTCTCCTTTCTTGGGCAGGACAGTTTCTCCAGAGAGGAATCTCCGGCTCTCCTGGCTTCCAGCTTGCGGGGGAGAGCGAGAAAGGGTGCCCTTCGTTCTCCCCTTTCAGTCTCACTTCTGCCTCAGCCTCCAGGTTTCTGCCAGGAGGGAGGAGGCCCACCTGGCTGCTGGGAGTGGGGCCTCCCACTGCTCCTCATTCAGACACTCGGCCAGCCCTGTCTGCCGTCGACCCCGTCCCCTTCCCAGGCCATTGGCCACGAGGTCCGGAACGCTTCGTGTTCGCACTAAGCTTGTCTAGCTTTCCCTCCTGCGGGTCTGGGCGTGCTCCCTCTCCGTGTGCTGACTTCCACCACATTGCTCACTGTCTGCGTGGCTCTCCTGCTCCCTTTGCCCTTTGGGTTTCTCTTTAATTCTGCACGGTGACCGTGTCAGTTTGAGAGGCAATAAAGCAATGCGTGTGCTTACCGTGTCATTTAACAGCTGTCTTCTCTCTCCCCTCCCCACCCCCATCAGTGCTCCATCTGGATTCTCCTGGAACCTTCTTTAGGGCCCTGCCCTGTGCCTGCGTTCACACACCCCTGAGGCTTGTCCTCTGGTTGCAGTTCCCTGAGACCTGCTGGTCAGGCACACGCAGTGCCCAGCTCTGTAGAATCTGTGCCTGTCAGCACCATGGAGGGCAGCCGGTCATGGCTCTTAGGGATACTAGAAAGATCATTACAACTTTTACTCCCTATCTTGTGTACCTCCGGCCTTTAAGTACATGAAGTGCTTTTGCTTGTTTTCTTGCTTTAAAATGATCCTGTGGTCCTGGGCATGTGCTTAGGACTGAGGTGGGGGAGTCTCAGCCCTGGTTCACCTAGCCTCACGAAGAAAGGAGTAGACGATGCCGAAACCGGTGTGGCTCAGTGGATAGAGCGTCGGCCTGCGGACGATCCCGGGCAAGGGCATGTGCCTTGGTTGCGGGCACATCCCCAGTAGGAGGTGTGCAAGAGGCAGCTGATCGATGTTTCTCTCTCATCGATGATTCTAACTCTATCCCTCTCTCTTCTTCTCTGTAAAAAATCAATAAAAATACATTAAAAGAAAGGAAGGAAGACAGGAAGGAAGACAGGAAGGAAGGAAGGAAGGAAGGAAGGAAGGAAGGAAGGAAGGAAGGAAGGAAGGAAGGAAGGAAGGAAGAAGGAGTAGGTGTCACTCAGCACTGTGCAGGAGAGACTGGGGTTGTTCGGTGTATGAGGTGGGAAAGATGCCACTTTGGACCCTGGCGGCTGGATCTGACTCCCAGCAGCTCCTCTTAGCTGAGCCCCCTCAGGAGTGCTGTGTACCTCCTGCCTCCTCTCGCTCTGCCCCGTGGGCTCACTGCCACCACCCACCTCAGGAGTCTTGTGCCCACATCTAATCGGTGCTCGGCTTATGTGAGGGCTCTTCTGTTTCATTCCTGTGTGGGGTCTTCAGAAACAGGGCTCACCATCGTGTGGGTAGTGTCTTACGATGGGGGAGGAGGAGGAGGAGAACCACAGAAGCTTGGGTGTAGAGAGACAGGTGGTTCTGAAGGGGGGGTTTTCCCAGCATGACACGCAGAGGAAAGAACAATTTGTGTGGTGCCTGAACACTCTGGTAGGACAGGCTTGCAGTGTTTGGGGCGACCCGAGGCCATCCACCTGGCCTCTGTCCCAGGCCCCAGCCCGCGTCCCCACAGCAGGGTTTTGCTCTCTCGGCACACCCATTCCCAGTCAGCAGCACAGGGCTGGGAGCGTGTGGCGGGCAGAAGTGGTGCTTCTGAGCCTCCATGTATGGCCTCAGAGGTGGATGTTCACTTGGGTTCAGCCTCTTCAGTCTCCTGCCCTCAGTTCCTCCTGTGAAAGCAGGGAACATGAAACCTACCTTATACAGGCAGGACTGGGCAGGGATGTGTGGATTTTTCCAACAGGGTATCTTGCGTGGTGTTTGGTATGTATGGGACAGTGTGTCAGGTCGTCGTCCTTGTAATCATCATCATCATCATCATCACCATCACTGTTATTCCCCGGGAAAGCCACAGACACTAGGTCATTCCATGGATGGCATTGCCAGGTGCCAAGAGGGGATGGATGACCAGCGAGGCCGGCAGATATGGTTGTGCTCTTTGGCCGAGAACTGGGAATTAGGTGGGTTTTGAACTTAGTGTTAAAGGAGGGTAGTAGAGAAAAGTCTGGAAGGCGCTCTTTGTTCCTTTCTGCCCTTTTCTTGGAGGAGAATATCCTGTCATTAGGAAAAGAGTTGTTTCCGAGCTTTGGTTTGCAAATAGCATTGTTTCCTCCGCCACCCCATTGAGCTTCATGAGATCCAGGGTTCTCTTTGCATAGACACTAAACTTGGAGCTAGAGACACAGTCCAAACACAAAGAAAAAGGTAAAGAATGGGGACCTTGAACCTCAGTTGAGCAGGGGAAGGGCGGGGAGGGGAAGGCGCATTGCCCTCATGTGTATGGGTCTCCTGCACATACTCTTGGGTGGCCGGCCTCCCAGGAGAGAGTACTTTGCGGGGGCTCCTTTTCCCTCTCGTGTTTCTAGGATAACTGAGGAGTGATTCTGTGGTCTTCCTAACATGGTCTTGTTCTTCACTAGATTCTATATCTATGGTCCTACATCCCAGGGAGAGAGGATGCATATTCTCCAGAATTTCAAGCACAACCCCAAAATCAACACCATCTTCATATCCAAGGTCTGTCTGTGTGGCCTCGCAACCCCAAGGCCTGGGGGACGCTGGGTGGCATCGGGCAGTGAGTTGGTGTTTGTTGAAGGAACACTCATGTTGGTTTTCCTCCCCATGTGTCTGGGTAGCAGAAGAAGCAGACTTAAGATGGATGTATTATGCAGAATCTCTAAAGTCCTTTTGCTTGACTAAAGTTTTACCCCATCTCTTTTTGGGATGCAGGAATTGTAAATGGTATTTTCTTTATAAAAGGGAAAAAGTTTATCACCTACGAGAGCAAAGCGGGCATTTGAACGATACTCTCTTTATGGAGGTGCGGGTGGCCGTGGGCTGTGTGGGTGCTGAGCTTGTGTCGGCCTGGCTTGGGGGTGGCTTTCCTTTGCAGTTAGAAGCTGTTTGGAATAATCAGATTAGAATAGACCCAGAACCCCCCAAACATGAGATTTACCCATAAAAGTGACCTTGTCTTGGTCTGTAAGTACAAAACTTTGATGTAGGGGGATGGGGGATCTAGATGGCTGTAGCCCCCAAACTGACACAGTTGCTCTGGATCAGAATCCGGCCCAGTGAAGGCAGTGGCATCCTTTAGGTCACCAGTTTGACACATGCTGCTGGTCCCAGTGGCCTCCATTGAGGAGTAAGTGTGGGTGGTTCGATGCAGACGTGTTTCTGTAGCAAAAACTAAGAGCAACTCACAGACAGTGTGTGTGACAGGACCTCTTGTCTTGTCTGTTAGCACCACACAGAGTGCGGCTAAGGGCATGGTGGTGCCTGTGAGTCCTGCTGGTCATGGGGACGCGCTCAGGAGCATTCGCACTGGGTTCGAGAGGATGCTGCATCTGAAGGGCCTGGCATGGAGCAGAGGGTTGTGATTGCTTTTCTAGACTATCTGCAGAGCTTACTTAATGTGAGGGAGTGCCCACCTGCGGCTGCTCAGTAACCTGTGCTCACTCCTAACTTGAGGTTCAGGGGACCACGTCCAGCTCCGACAGCTCCACCGGTTGATTTTTTTCCTTCCCAGACTCACAGCTGCTTCATTTCTTAGGTGGGTGACACGTCATTTGATCTGCCAGAAGCAAATGTCCTCATTCAGATCTCATCTCACGGAGGCTCCCGGCGGCAGGAGGCCCAGAGGCTAGGGCGAGTGCTCCGAGCCAAAAAAGGTAAGGGCCTTTTCCTTCTGCTCGGGGAGGTCCCTCCTGAGCCTCCTCAGATGGGAGGGGGCGCTGAGCTGCTGTGCTGTGCGATGGTGCCTGGTGCTTCCGGGCCAGGCAGACTCGGAGCCCCAAAGCAGGGACCGCGGTGTCCTTGCCCTTGTTATTTGTCACGCACTGGGGCTGAGTATGTGGCGGTTTTCTATGACAGCTGCCTGGGACTCACACATAGCCTCTAAATGGAACCCTCACACACGTAGACAGAGGAGCAGGATGCATCCTAATGATGCAGACATAGAGGGAGAAAGCGGAGCACGACCACCGGTGGAGCTGTCGGAGCTGGACGTGGTCCCCTGAACCTCAAGTTAGGAGTGAGCACAGGTCACTGAGCAGCCGCAGTGGGCACTCCCTCACAGGCTGTGATGAGGTGCCTGCGGAACGGGGAGCACAGGCGTGGGTGCTTGTTAACCGGCAACAGCCTTGGACTTCGCTTGCAGGCGTGACAGGGACTAACATGGCTGCTCAGAGGTGGCTCCCTTCTAGGACCAGCCTGTCCTGAGGCAGGACACGGGCCCGGTGCTCAAGCAGTCCACGCTCTTAGGAGGCGACTGGACTGGTAGGAGGTTTGAAAATGACAAGATGATTGGGCACGTGGGGGAAGATACTGTACCTGAATGTGTTTAAGCAGCATAATTGATTGTGTTTAACGTGGCACATTAGAAATACAAGCATGGGCTTAAGCACAGGCCACCGTGTGGCCTTGGACAAGTAATCTGACCCTCTGAGCCTTGATTTCCCCTCTAACGTAGGAGGGACAACCTGTCTTGCAGGACATTATGCGGAGTGAGACTTACATAACAGAGTATAGTAGGCTGTTGGACAAATTATAGCCTGACATGATAACCTGATTAACAATGTGAAAGTAATTTATGACTCACTCCTTTCACTTCAAAAAAGAAACAATTGTAATTTGAAAACCCTTTTGAATTTGAATTAGAATTTAAAATATCTACATATATCTATATCTATATCTCTATCTCTATATCTGTATCTATTTGACTTATTTTCCAAGGCCAGTATTACTCTGATACCAAAGCCAGAAAAGGACTCTACAGAAAAGAAAATTACTGGCCATTATCCCTAATGAGTATAGATTCAAGAATTCTCATTAAAATGCTAGTGAACTGAATGTTGGCAAACTAGTCACGGTGAAAGGTTGAAAACTTGAAAGCTTTTACTCTAAGATCAGGAACAAAACAGGGGTGCTCACTCTTACCGCTTTTATTGAGCACAGTACTAGAAGTCCTAACTAACGCAAGCTTGCAGGAAAAAAGAAATGGAAGTCATCAGAATTGGAAAGGAAGAAGTAAAATTTTTATTTGCAGATGACATGATTTCCAATAGAAAACCCAAAGACTCTACCAAAAATATTGTTCAGATCTAATCAATGAATTCAGTAAAGTTGCAGTTTATTAAAATGATAACACATAAATATCAGCATACAAAAATCAGTAGTGTTTCTGTATATTGACAATGAATTTTCTGAAAGAGAAATAAAGAAAATGATCCCATTTACAGTAAAATTAAAAATAATAAAGTACTTAGGGATAAATTTAAGCATGGAGGTGAAAAGATCTCTACACTGAAAACTACAAGACATCGATGAAAGAAATTAAACACAAGTAAATGGAAAGATCTCCTGTGTACATGGATTAGAAGAATTAATATTGTTAAAATCTCCACACTACCCAAAGCCATCTGTAGATTCACTGTAATATCTGTGAAGACTCCTATGTCATTTTTTACAGAACGAGAAAGAAATCCTAAAATTTCTATGGAACCACAGGAGACCCTGAATAGCCAAAACCATCCCAAGAAAGAGCAAAGTGGGGGCATCACCCTTTAGATTTCAAGCTATATTATAAAGCCAGAGTAATCAAAACAGTGTGGCACTGGCACAGAAACACACACAGACCAGGGTTACAGAATCAAGAGCTCAGCTAATATGTGACAAGGGGGCCAAGAATACTCAACGGAGAGAAGTTTGTTCAATAAATGGTGCTGGGAAAATTGGATATTCACATGTAAAAGAATGAAACTAGACCCCATTCTCATACCACTTAGAAAATTAACTTGAAATGGATTAAAGGCTTACCTGTAAGACCAGAGGACATAAAACCATGCGGGAGGAAAACACTTGATGCATGTCTGGGCCATGATTTTTGGATAAGACACCTGAAGCAACAAGCCATAGTCAACAGCTGGCCCTGCTGCTCAAGAGGTGGAGTGCCAGCCCGTGCCCCGCAGGGTCTCAGGTGCAGTTTCTGGTCAAAGAAACGTACTTGGGTTGCAGGTTTGATCCCCCGCCCTGGGTGATGCGTGTGCAGGAGGAAGCCAACCACACATCCATGTTTCCTCTCCCCCTCCTTCCCATCTATTCTCTAAAGGTCAATGGAAAATATATCCCCTGGTGAGGATTAAAATAAAAAGTTGAAATCACCTGAAACTAAAAAGTTTCTGCGCAATGAAAGAAATGTTCAGCAAACCTATGGCATGATCAGCAAAACTAAGGAATTGGGGAAAATATTCACAAATGATATCTAAATAAGAGCTTAATATGAAGACCACATACAGCTAATTGCAAAAGGCCACAATAGGCCCAATAAAGAATGGGCAGAGGACTGAATGGACGTTTCTCCAAGAAGACCTACAAATGGCCGACAGGCACGTGAAGCCAGGGAAATGCAGAGCAAAACCACGGGGCCTGTTACAGTGGCTGTCCTGAAAGAGACAGGAGAGAGGTGGCGAGCATGTGGGCCACAGGGCACCCTGTGCCTACTGCTAGGGCTGTAAATTGGCGCAGCCACCACGGGAAGCAGGGTAAAGATTCCTCTGAACCTTAGAGATAGGACTCCATGACACCCAGCACTTCCACTCCGGGGTAGCTATCTGACAGATATAAAGGATTACACTTCTAGTGATAAGGCACTGGGGATATATTGTACAATATGATGACTATAGTTATAAAAAAACAAACTGGGGCACCTTAAAATGGAGCGGAGCTGCCATCCCGGGGGCTGCCATCCCGGGGGCTGCCATCCCGGGAGCTGCCATCCCGGGAGCTGCCATCCCGGGGGTCAGCCATCCCGGGAGCTGCCATCCCGGGAGCTGCCATCCCGGGGCTGCCATCCCGGGGGCTGCCATCCCGGGGGTCAGCCATCCCGGGGTCAGCCATCCCGGGAGCTGCCATCCCGGGAGCTGCCATCCCGGGGGTCAGCCATCCCGGGAGCTGCCTTACGCATCTGACTTCCAGCCTCTGGGTGTGGGAGCACAGGGACCTGCGGCGGGCCAGCGGCCTGGCCTCGGGAAGCCCTGTGTGCAGGATTCCCAGAGAGCAGTGCCCTGAGCACCAGGCCGGACACCGAGCACGTTGTCTGACCGGCGCCTGAGTCGGCGCGTCTGCACCAGAGGAAGCCGCGCTGGGCAGGAGCCGTCCCTCCCCCCGAGCCCTGGCCTCGGGCTCCCATCGGAGCGCTGCTTGGGCTCTGCCTGCGGGTGTGCTTACCGAACAGCTGTTCCTTTTTATTTCAGATAGATTCCTGTTGCCTCTCACTTTGGCCTTTTGTTTAAAATTTTGATTCATTCACACTGGATGGCTCATTGTGTTGGCTGTTGTCTTTTTTTTTAAAGTCATTGATTTTTTTTTAGAGAGAGGAATGCGGGGGGAGAAACATTGACCGATTGCCTCTTGTATTCCACCTGATGGCGTGTTGAACCCACAACCTGGACATGTGCTCTGACCTCGTAGTTCATGGGTCCACACTCAACCTTTGAGCCACACGGCGGGCTGTCTCATTACTGAGCTGTAGCAGTTCTTTCTGTAACCTAGATGCCAGTCCTTTACCAGCATGTGCTCAGAAGCATTTCCTCCCAGGCCGAGGGTGCTCTCTGCAGCGCGGAGTGGTCAGTCTGATGAGGGCCCTGCACAGTGCGGCAGCGCCCTGCCCTCGGAACTCGCCCCCGCTCGATTGCCTCTGAGCCGGGCCCTGAGTCCCTGCGCGCTCACAGCTCCGGCCCTTCCCCCCCCAGGCTCGGCTGCGGAGGAGTACAACGCCTTCTTCTACTCGCTGGTCTCCCAGGACACCCAGGAAATGGCTTACTCAACCAAGCGCCAGCGGTTCCTGGTCGATCAGGGTTATAGCTTTAAGGTATGTTCCATTTGGCCTTGGTCAGGGAGGACCACAGCTTTTTGCACTCCGGCTTCTAGGAGAAGTGGGGCCCGTAGTCTCAGGGTGGGCAGAGCTCAGGCGCGGCGCCCTCTGCGGGCGCCCTCTGAATTGCAGGAGCTGTGAGGGACGTACTGCGTGCGTGGATCCCCTCCAGCCCACCGTCCCGGCAAATGGTCCCGGAACCTCTGAAGCAGGAAGCTGGATCTGCTTCGTCACAGTTTACAGTGGTCTTGTGAAAGAACAGCAGGTGTTGGTGGGAATGTGCAAGGCCCAGAGGACTTGAGGTGCTAAGGAGCTGGCCCTAAGTGTGTGAGTCTGAGCGCCGCACTCCTTTCTTAAGGGCCCTCCCTCTGGTGCTGGGAAGCTCTCGCCATAGTCAGCGGGGGAGTCTGGCCCAGTGGGCCTCCTGGCGTGAGAGCCACCCGGTCTGCTACGAACCCGGTATTGGAATAACTTGGAAGTTCTGAAGCTTTAGCTTTCGTTTGCTGAGGCCTTTTCTTTCCTGCTGACACAGATAGGAAGCTTATATCGGGGGTTAGTGTCCCAAGAGGTTTTATTGGGGGCGGGCGGGGGATGCTGGGAGCAGGGGCCTAGGACTCGGTGCACAGGCTCTCAGGGTGCTGACTTGGGAGAGCCTGGTGTGTTCACACAGAGTCTGTCCGCAGCTCAGGCCAGAGGGCGGAGTGTCTGACACCGCCCCTAGCCGGAGGCAGGCGCTCGCAGAGGTGCTGGGCCGGGGAGGGCTTTGAGTGTTCTGAAGGCCCTGCAGCGCGGCCTCCGTCTATGCGTTCCGCTCTGGGTCCCTGGGCGGTGGCAGCGGCACCGGCTGAGGCGGCTCTGGGTTCTGAAGGGTGAGCTGACGAGAAGGCCCTTCCTGCCGGGGCTGTCGTGTGGGTTGCAGCCTCTCTGCGAGCCTCACCTCCGGTGCTGAGCGGAGAGCAGCCGGTCCGAGTTCCCAGAACCGCCCAGGCGGCCAGCCAGCGCTGAGGGCCCATCTGCACTCCAGATCCCGTCTCCAGGAGAGCCAGCCACACCTCGCTTTTAGGCATTTTCTTTTAATTAAAATTAGGAGAAGAATCAGAGGAAAAAGTTCCCTTTACATAATGAATCCAAGTTTTTTGCAGGGATAGGTAGGTCTTGTAGTAAGTTATCTGCAAAGAAATAAAAACCAGATGCACCAGACTGGCATCCTGCTCTTTAGGGAAAATATCCTATAAACCTGTTCTCGACATTTTGTTATTTGTAAGTGCTCCCTCCCGCTGGGAGCCCTGGGTCCGAGCCAGGAGGTTGCAGCCGGGGGCTGGGGAGGAGGCGGCCGCTGTGCCTGTCTGCTCTGCTCTCCTCTTCGCCTGCTGCAGGACGGAGAACTGCAGAGGGCTTTACAATCGCCAAGACCTGCTGATGGCTGATGATCATTTAGCTGCCGTGGCATGGAGCAGATTTCTCTGGAATTTTCTTAGCATCTGTCTTGCAGTCATGGATTACTCTCTGTTTCAAAGGAGACTCCGAAAGCTAATCTAAGAGAGTGGTGGGTGGGTAAGAAAGGGGAGATGGAATGAGGCGCATGCTGGGTTTGGCTTTGCAGGTGATCACAAAGCTTGCTGGCATGGAGGAGGAAGACTTGGCATTTTCAACGAAAGAAGAACAGCAGCAGCTCTTGCAGAAAGTCCTGGCCGCCACCGACCTGGACGCCGAGGAAGAGGCCGTGGCAGGAGAATTCGGCGCGAAGTCCAGCCAGGTGAGGGGGTGGGTGAGGCCCGTGCCACTCTCCGGGAGAAAGCACTCGTATCCTCGTGTGGGAATGTGCCTGTGCAGTTTGCTGAAAACTTGTGGAGAGGAGAATAGTAATGACTGCTAACCTGTTGGCATGTGTCACTCCTTTTTAAAAATCCGTTTTTATTGATTTCAGAGAAGGAAGGGAGAGGAAGAGTGGGATGGAAACATCAGTGATGAGTTATTGATGGGTCGCTGCCTCCTGCATGCCCCCCACTGGGGATTGAGCCCGAAACCTGGGCATGTGCTGGTTCATAGGTTGATGCTCGACTACTGAGCCATGCTGGCTGGGCTGCATCATTCCTTCTGTACACGCTGTGTCCATGGCGAGCCCACAGTGGCTGTAACTGGTCCCTTGCTCTCTTCCCAAAACAGCCTGGTGTGGACATCTGTTAGCGTTTTTATGTTGGAGCCCAGGATGGCAAGCCTGGCCCCAGGTCTCACCAGGGTGGCTGCGCCAAGGAGTGTGACAGGCTGGGACGCCACTCTTGGCCTTGGGCAAGTCACTCGTCACTGGTTTCCCCCTCAGCCACGGAGCCGAGCCTTCCAGCCTATCAGACAAGTCTAAGGACCAACTCATGTAGTTTCAGTACTTAGAAAAAAATTTAGGTTCTGAAAAGACTCAACCTTTTATTTTGCAAATACTTATTGAATGCCTACTCTGTGTCAGGCAGATATAGGGCATAGTGAATGAAGTGTTATAGGAAATTCTTAGGCACTGCAAGGCGAGAAGTGTGGTGGGTGTTTTTGAAAGTGAACTGGAGTTGGAGCCGAAGGTGAGCAGTGGTTGGAACAAGGAAAGGGGGAAGCGCGGCTCCTGGGGGCGGCCAGAGACCCTCTCCCCTGGCGGAGCGGGCTGATCTCTGGACGCTGCAGGGAAGCCCGGGGGTCTGACAGTGAGGCCACCTACAGGGGAGCCCTGGGCCTCGCTGCTGGAGTGCTGACCGGGCCTGTTCCCCTCGCTGTGACGTGGTCCGAGGCGGGCCAGACTCTGGTTATGTTCATTCCACCCAGGCCCGGGGAGGGCGCTGTCCCCGGAGTGACCTGATGCAGGCTTTGTGTGTGCCCATGGTCACGTGGCCCATGGAGCGGCTCAGCATGGCCGCTGGCACCCGCTCGCCTACAGCCTCACGGCGGGCCTCAGGGCGTGTTGAGGGACGTCTGTCCTCACTGTTAAATCTCTTCAGAACTCGTCGTGAAGAGAGGCGGGCAGGTCCGGGTGGGTGAGGGCCGCAGCGGCCTGCCCGTGCGCAGTCCTGTCCCCTCTGGGCGCCCTCCCCTCGGCAGTGGTGAGGGTGAGCGGGTGGGTGACAGCTCGCCAGCGCCTGTGCGCCTGCCACACGGGGCGGTGGGTAAGGTGATGTTAGAAGCCATGGCCATTAAACTGCGGTCCCCACAGGTGTCTCGGCGCTTTGGGACCATGAGCTCCATGTCGGGGGCGGACGACACGGTGTACATGGAGTACCACTCGGCGCGGAGCAAGGCGGCCAGCAAGCACGTGCACCCGCTGTTCAAGCGCTTCCGGAAGTGACGCCGGCCGGCTGTGGCTGTTGGAGAAAATGCGTCAGTCCAGGTTTAAACTAGTAGAGGACTCTATTTTATGGTCTTTCCAGACCACTTTTCAAACCTGCTGGGGAGTGGTGGTTCTCCGGTGTAAAATTTGCAGTATTTAAGGGGTGCTTTTCTTACTGTTCCCTGGAATAAACCAGTGGACATTGAACCTCTTTGCGATGGATGCCCTTGTTCTCGCCAGAGGCCCGGGCCACGTCGGGTGCCAGCCCTCCATCCAGGCCCCGTGTGGCCGGCAGAGCAGTGAGGGGGCCCTTCCCGGGAGCTGCTGGGGTGCGAGGGGAGACTTGGTCTTTGGTGGTGAAGTTTGGGGGCGGGGTGCAGGGAAGAGCTTGAACAGCTTGTGTGCTGCCTGCTCCTGTTGAGCCTGGGCGTCCACAGGGTGCACTCCAGTAGGTCCTCTCGGTGCCCGGAGGCCATCACCCACGGAAGCACCGTGCTCTCGGCTCATTCTCCCAGGCGCATTTCTATATTCCGGGAGGCTGGGTTCCTCTTTTAATAGCAGCTGAGTATCTTGAGTCTTTAGACACTAGTTCCTTTATCCTGAGAAGATGGCTCTTTTCTCTTGCTCCTGGTTTGAAAGAAAAGGTCTGAAGGGAAAGACAAGGCAAAATTGCTCCCTAAAAGGCGGCTCACCCAGGCATCAGTCTAACGTGCAGCAGCCTTCCCTGCTGCGTCAGCATCTGCTCCCCAGCCCGAGTGCCCTCGCTCCATAGGCTGCTCCGATAAAGGGCCAGCCCCGGACCTGGCCCTGTGCCAAGGCCTGCAGCCCTGCCTGTCCCTCCCCAGTGGGCAGGCACCTGCTGCTTCCTTCTTCCCAAACCTGACATTGAATTTTAGTGGAGCTTTGTGACCTTGGAAAGCAGGGCGTCAAATGCCCGTTTTCTGTGTTCTGTGTCTGTGCAGAGAGCTCCCTTCCCACGTGACTTAGATGAGAGCCACAGGGGCCCCTGGCTGCTGTGAGAAGCCCGGACACAGACCTTCCAAATTCCCATCTGTTGTCTCAACGATTAGTTGAGTTGCCTCCCCACTGCTCAATTGGAACAAAATGCTTATTACCCAAACCCTGGGTAGGCTGCTCCTCCCTCCTGGCCCGGGGTTTGGCCCCCCTGCTGACAGCCCCTCCCGAGAACGAGAACAGGCCAACGCCGTCTGCCCGCCTTCCTGGCCCGCTCCTCGCTTCCTCCCTGTAGAGCTAAGACGGGCCTCCGGTCAGGGCGGCGTGTTCTCCCTGTGCAGTCGCTGCCTGCCCCTGTGGGAGAATTCTTTCACATCAGGTCTCTTTACCAAGGCTGGTTTGTTTTTTATTTGACGCCCTGTAACAAATGCTATTTATTCTCTAAGAGTAAGTTGAGAGCATCTCCAGGAAGCCTTGCTCCTGCTCCTACTCCTGATAGTATCCCCTGCTGTGCTGTGTCCTTCATGCTCTCTCCCTTTTGGTTTTCACGTGTGTGTCTTCCCAGTTTGAGTTTATTCCTACCCCAGCACCTGGCATGTAGTAGCTACCCAGAGCCTGTTCAGTTGGACACTTTGCAAAGCTTATGGGCTTGACCACAGTAGCCCGCCTGTCTGCCTTGGGAGGCTGTGAGTGAGATGTCCACTGGTGACAGTCTACTCCGGGACCCTTCCTCCTGCCGGCCCCCGGAATCAGCCCTTACTTCCATTGGCAGAGGGTTCAAGAACAAAGGACCAAACCGGAGAGCTGCACCAGGGGCTGTGGAGGTGTGCGCAGGCCCCTTGAGCCCCCTGAGCACCGGTGAGCACGCCCAGGAGGGAGCTGCCTCAGTGGGAAGGAGCCACAGGACAAGGTTAGGGAGCACTTACCCAGGGCTGGACTGGGAGCGGGCAGGCTGTGCCCACGGAGTGCTGATTCGAATTGGGAGCGGTTCTCCGCTAAGGAGTCTCCCCTGAGGAGTGAGGTATCCCAGGCCCATACTGAGCTGCTGCTCCTAGAGCTCCAGTGCTGGGAATAGCCGCTTCCTGACATGGTGAAGCCTGTGGGATTGCATCTGAGTGAGCGGGAAGGCGGCCGGAGACCGAGGCCCTGCAGTTCTTAGGGCTCATGCACAGACTCCGACTCCCTGAGCGCCAGTGTAGAGGCAGCAGCTCAAAACCACCAGGGACCTAGAGGGAGAAACTAGACTGGCCAGCTTCAGGGCAGGGGCTGGAGGGACAGGGGTCAGGCCTGCTCTCCCCAAGGACCAAAGAGCTGGAAGGCACCAGATGTTGGGCCCTCCCCACACCCAAAGGACCAAGGGGGCGAGTGCCAGATCTGAGCTCTATCCATGAGTGGCTTTCTCAGCTCATGTTGCAGACATTACTAAAATCTTTCAAAGGTCCCTGGATTCCAAACAAGCCATAGCTGGCCTCTGCATTCCTCATACTCTTGCTAGGGAACCCCAAGTCCAATGCAAGCAATGATTGGTCTCAGCTGGCATTGTAACCATCAGGTAACCCAAGCCTGGCACACACACTGGCCAGTCTCGGCTTGGAGCAAAGCCTCCATTAAGTGGTGCAAACCTGTCCCAAATGGCAGGTTGCCTCAGCTCACAGGGATGTGTTCTAAGCACAACATGAGCGGTAGCCAGCCTTGGTTTGCAGAACAGCTTCTTCCAAGGACCCCCAAGCCCAGCACAATGGCAGCCAACTGCAGAGCACTCTGTAGCCTCCAGATGGCCTGAGCTAGGCACAAGTTAACATTGATCTGTACCCAAACCCCTCCCCCAGGCTTCAGAACCAACACACCAGGGGCCCGCTTCAGACCACAACGAAGAGCCAGCCACAGCTCTACAATGACACACCCAAAGGGTGGTCACAGCTGACACTGGAGCTCTGCAATGGCGATTCTGTTCCATGAGGTCAGCCCCACACAGCAGCTCATCTGCTGCCATCATGGCCAGCCTTCATGGCTCGTAGGCCTGAGGGACAAAGCCAGCCATTGGCATGCTAACAGCAGTTAAGGGTCAACTACCACAGGAGGGCACCCTTGGAGCACCAGGCTCAGGTGACAAGAGAGACTGCCACTGGACCCCACAGGACGCCTGCTACTTAAGGTCACCTGCTAAGACTGAGAGATGAAGCAGACTTACCTAATATAGAAACAAACACAGGAAGCAGCCAAAATGAGGGGACAAAGAAGTTCCAAATGAAAGAACATGACAAAATTTCAGAAAAAAAATTAAAAGCGGAGATGAGCAATCTCTGAGATGCAGAATTTAAAACGTTGGTTACAAGGTTGCTCAAGGGACTTAGGGGTAGAATAGATAAGCTCAATGAGAACTTCAACAAGAGATAGTAAGCATATAAAAGATCTAGAAACAAAAAAGAACCAGCCATAAATGAAGAATACAGTAACTGACAGGAAGAATACACTAGAGGGAGTGTCAACAGGGGATTTAAGGAAGCAGAGGACTGAGTAGATAATCTGAAACCTGAGGAGATGAAATGTTCTCAAACCCATGTAGGGCATCTACAGGAAAACCTACAGCTAGCATCACATTTCATGTTAAAAGAAGGAATGCTTTCCTGCTTTTTATTGATTTTTCACAGAGAGGAAGAGAGAGGGACAGAGAGCTAAAAACATCGATGAGAGAGGGACATCGATCAGCTGCCTCTTGCACACCCCCTACTGGGAATGTGCCTGCAACCAAGATTAGATACAAGGTAAGCATGCCCATTTTCAGTCCTTTTATTGGCATTGTCCTGAAGGCTATAGCTAGTGCAATAAAAGTAAGAAAAAAAAAAGTAAAAGTAACACAGACTGGAAAGAAAGGAAATAAACTATCCTTAATTGCAGGTTAATTGATTATTTATATAAAAAACCTCATGGAATCTACAGAAAAAGCTCGTAGGATTAATGAATGAATTTACATGGTTTTACCAATATTACCATATTACCAATCAGCACCAAAAAAAATTGAAACAAAAATACTATATAATAGGAAAAATTATGAAGTGCTTAGGGATAATATGACAAACTATATGAATTCTGTTTACCTTATGTATTAAATCTACTAGAGTCTCAGTGCATGAAAATCCATGAGTAGAGGAGGGGTCCCTCAGCCTGGCCTGTCCCCTCTCACAGTCCGGGAGCCCTTGTGGGCGGGAGGTGACCCAGCGATCAGGGGAAGGCAACGCCCCATCACGCCTCTGCTGCTGCCATGCTGGCAGCAAAAGCCTTTGCCGGCCCTGGTTACCTGAAACTCAAACTTGGGCAGCCGTCATCTGAGGCTTACCTGAGCCTCAGGCTGACGCTGGGTGGCTGGGCAGCCTCTATCTGAGGCTTGCCTGTGCCTTGGGCCGGCCTCGGGGGCTGGGGGGCTGAGGGGACTGGGGGACTCTGGAGGCAGCTGTGCATCTGTCGCCCTGGCAGGGCCGAGGGGACTGGGCACCGCCATTTTGTGGCTGTGGGTGCTGCCATCTTTGAGGACGGGGAAGTCAGTGTATTCCGAACTTATTAGTTGTGGGCACCACCATCTTTGAGGGCGCTACAGTCATTTAGCATATTCCCTCTTTACTGGCTGTGGGTGCAGCAGTGTTTGCAATGGCATGAGGGTCTATTAGCATATTTCCTCTTTATTAGATAGGATTTTTTTTAAAAATATTTTTTTATTGATTTTTCACAGAGAGGAAGAGAGAGGGACAGAGAGTACATGCCCTTGACTGGAATCGAACCTGGGACCCTTCAGTCCAATGCTCTATCCACTGAACCAAACTGGTCTCGGCTAGGATTTTTTTTTTTTGATAGGATTTCATTTATGCACCTAATTACAAAAAATAAATATTGATGGACATAACGTGAAAGACTGATGGTAATAAAGTCATAATAGGGACTTTAACACCCCATTGACATCTATAGATAGATCTTCCGGACTGAAAACCAACAAGAAAACAGTAGCCTTAAATGACACACCAGACCAGATGGATTTAATTGATATTTTCAGTAGGTTTTATCCCAAAGCAGCAAAATATACTTTATTTTTAAAGGATACAAAAGACATTTTTCAGGATAGATCATATGTTAGATCAAAGACAAATCTTAATAAATTTAAGAAGATTGAAATTATATCTGACTACAGTGGTAAAAAACTAGAAATCAGTTACAAAAAAAAACACTGAAAAAATTCACAAATACATGGAAGCTAAATAATGAATAAGTTAATGAGACTAAAATAGAAATCAAAAGATACTTTGAGGCAAATTAAAATGAAACACAATGACTAAAATCTATGGGACACAGCAAAAGCCTATCTAAAGAAATACACCAAAAAATATCAAATAAATAATCTAACCTTACACTTAAAGGAACTAGAAAAAAAGAATAATAATTAAAAAAAAAAAAGCCCAAAGTGAGTAGAAGAAATAAAATAATAAACATCAGAATGGATCCCTGGCTAGTGTGGCCTGGTTGGCTGGAGCATTATGCCATACACCCATAGGTCGTAGGTTTGATCCCTAGTCAGGGCACATACCCAGATTGCAGGACTCATCCCCAGTTGGGGCACACAAAGGGGCAACCAATTGTTGTCTCTCTCTCTCACTTTCCCTTCCTTGCTCTAAAAATCAATAATAAAAAAAAGATCAGAGTGGCAGATGGAAACAAATGAAATAGAGTCTTCAGAAGCAATAGAAAAGATGAATAAAACCAAGAACCAGTTCTTTGAAAAATAAGCAAAACTCATATAACTTTAGCCAGACTCATCAAGGAAAAAGATAAAGTGAAAATAAATATAATCAGAAATGAAAGAGAAGTTCCAACTGGCACCACAGAAATACAAAGGATTATGAGAAAATACTACAAATATATGCCAACAAAAACCAATGAAGAAGAAATGGATAAATTTCTAGAAACATACAATCTTTTAAGACTATATGAAGAAGAAACAGAAAATCTAAACAGACCAATTAGTATCAACAAAATTGAATCAGTAACAAAAAAAATGTTCAACTATCAAAAGTCCTGAATTGGATAGCTTCGTGGATTAGTTTTATCAAATATTCAAATAAGAACTACTACTTATTCTTCTCAAACTATTTTAAAATATTGAAGAGAAGGAAAGACTCCAAAACTAATTTTATGAGTCCACCATTATTCTGATATCAAAACCAAGCAAAGATATTACAAAAAATATATAGGCTGCTCGCCCCGACATGCTGGCTACTATCCCTGATGCTGCCTGTGTGCCGAGAGATAGCATGAACTATGCAGATGGGCTTGTGCAGCTGAAATCTGGCAGCCATTGAAAAACATCCAGGCACTGGGCCTAAGTGGGTTTTTCTGCAGGGTCATAGAGACTGGGGACAAAGCCCTCCAGAGAAAGAAGGGAGAGGAAGAGAAAGAAACATCAATGAGGGAGAAAAACATTGATTCACTGCCTCCTACTGAAGATTGAGCCCACAACCTGGACATATGCCCTGACTGAGAATCCAAACTCTTGACCTCTCAATGCATGGAATGCTGCGCTGGTCCACACCAATCAGGGCTGCCTGCAACACAAGACTGAAAATGACAGCTCAGAATATTTCTGAGGAAGAACTACTATGTGATGTGGAAATGGAAGGATTTACAAGAGAGGATCCTCATTTCACCATCCCAGGTGACAGCTGGGACTGTAAGAACTGGCAGGGATACATGAGGCAACTAGCTTTAACTCGGGAAAATCCAGGGGTCCAGGAAGCAATTTGTGAGTATCCTGGACATGGGAGGCCTTTGAGTGCCAGCACTGACCTTCCAACATCTCAGAGGATTCTTGCAACAAATGGTTTCCATGCACCCAATTCAGAGGTTAGACATTTGGATAGTGACCCAGTTTTACATGGTTCACAGAGAAGTTGTAGCTACAAGAACTTGTGACAGTGATGCTTGTGGGAAAGTTTTTTGCCATTCCAAGGAAGTGATTCAACAATTCAGAAGAAATTAAATGAGAGAGAAGCTATTAATAACCTGAAAGTGTTGAGTGTTTCACCCATTTTACCCCTCTGGGTGAACAAAAAACAACAAAAAGAGGGAAGAAACTGTATGAAGGCAAGAACTTTGGGGACAAATTTACCTTGACTTCATCTCTTAATGAAAGCAGGAGGAGTCACCCTGAAGAGAAGCTGTATAAATGTACGGATGTAGCAAGTGTTTCAAACGGAACTCTTCTCTCGTTTTGCATCACTGAACTCACACGGGAGAAAAACCTTATACATGTAAGGAGTGTGGAAAATCCTTCTCTAAGAACTACAACTTGATTGTGCATCAAAGAATCCATACAGGAGAGAAGCCCTACAAATGCAGTAAGTATGAGAAAGCCTTCAGCGATGGGTCAGCTTTGATGCAACACCAGAGAATTCACACTGGGGAGAAACCTTATGAATGCCTAGACCATAGAAAAACCTTCAACCAAAACTCATCCCTGATTTTGCATCAAAGAACTCATATGGGGGCGAAAACCATACCAATGTAACAATGGGAAGTTTTTCACAGACATCTCCCACCTCACCGTACATCTCAGGAACCACACTGGGGAGAAGCCCTAGGAATGTAGCAAGTGTGGAAAGGCTTTCCAGAATGGCTTGTACCTCACCCATCACAAGAGGACTCACACTGGAGTGTGAAAAATCCTTCAGCGGTAACTCTTACCTCTTCATGCATCAGATAATCCATTCTAGGGAAAAGCCCTATGAGTGTAAAGAGTGTGGGAAGATGTTCATCGAGAGTGCTTACCTCATCAGGTACCAGAGAATTCACACTGGCAAGAAGTCCTGTGGTTGTGACCAATGTCAGAAACATCCCTGGCCTCATCTGGCACCAGAGGACTCATACTGGTGAGAAGCCCTGCAAGTGTAGTTGGTGTGGCAGAGTCTTCAGGGACAGTTCCTGCCTGACCAAGCACCAGAGAATTCACACCAAGGTCCAGAGTGTGGGTCGTCCTTCAAACAGAACTTTCACATTGCAGTACATCAGAGACTCCACTAGCCAGTGTCCTCATTGGGGGGAAATTTTCAGAAGGAGCTCAGCCTTTGTCCAAAATTAGAGAACACACCCTGGAGAGCAGCCCACAGAAATATAATGGATATGGGCACACTTGTTTCCCAAATGCTCTCAAAAACCTGTGTGAAGGAGGGTATGCTCAGGGGTGATTCCGCCCTGTTGGTACAAAATAATTTAAAATATATATTTTTATTGATTTCAGAGAGGAAGGGAGAGGGAGAGAGAGATAGAAACATTCATAATGAGAGAGAACCCTGTATCAGCTGCCTCCTGCATGCCTCCTGCATGTCTCCTACTGGAGATCAAGCCCGCAACTCCGGGCATGTGCCCTTGACCGAGAGTCAAACCCAGGACCCTTCAGTCTGCAGGCCGAAACTCTATGCACTGAGCTAATCCGGCCAGGGCCAAAATAATTTTTTTTTTAATTCATGTGACAAAATGTGTGTGTGTGTGTGTGTGTGTGTGTGTGTTTAATGTATTGATTTTTTTGAAAGAGACATTGATTTGTTGTCCCACTTACACATTTATTGATTAATTCTTGTATGTTCCCTGATGAGAAATTGAACCCACAACTTTGGTGTATCAGGATGATGCTCTAACCAACTGAGCTACCTGGCTAGGCCCAATAAAACTTTTTTATTTTAAGGAAAAAAGTAATTCACCTGCAATGCTACCTCTGTGATAATCATCATTAGTATTCTGGTGGCCATTATTTCCTCCATCTCCTTATGTGTACATGATTTTTCACACATGTGGCTTTTAAATACAGAAACTCATAAGTGTTTCTCTTCCCTATTGAATGAACTGAATGTGGGGCATTCCTTACCCATATTATTAAGTTGATGCATTAGGGAACTCATGGAGGGAACCCAGGATGGTGGTAAATGTGGCAAAGGCATTAGGATGATCACCCTGTATGGAACATGATGGCACATACACTGGAATGACACCTCTGGATGCCAAGAGGATGCTTCTCTGGAGACACCCAGCTGCTCCTGCCTTAGAGTGAGTTAACTGGAAAGGACCTGTGAATGTGTTCAGTCTGACGTATCCTTGGATTGGGAGTGTCTGCATGTTGTACATAAGCAAACTCTTAGCAGAATCAAGTGCAATCAGTGAGAGTAACTTTCAGCAGGAGCTGTATTGTCTCATCTGGATCAGCAGTGATATCCTGGCAAGAGGCCCCCATGATGCTCCACACCACAACAAGTGCAGAATCAGAGGAGATTGTTGTTGGATGTATTCCCCACCTGCCAGGTGCTGAGGACTCATTTCAGAACAGACACTTGGAGGAGGACGTTGCTTGTGAACGAACAGTGACATTATCCCTCTTAAGGAAAGACTGAACACTCCGATGGAGCAGAACTGCTTTAGTTGTTGAATCAAAATGACTGAGTTGGTATGTTTGCCTTTTTCCTTTCATTGTTGTTCACTTAGAACATTTCTGATTTGTTCGATGCTGAACCACACTTATAAAGGCTTTGTTGCCTTATTGAAATGTTATGATGTGGAAGGCAACCACAAAAATAGGCATGAATGACAGCCATGTGAAGATATGTTTACATGTGGATGTTGCTCATGGAGAAATAAATGTGGTTTTCTTAGAGAAAAAAATATAAGCTAATATCCCTGATGAGTATAGATGCAAAAATCCTCAATAAAAATATTTTTTTTTAGAGCAGGAATAGGGAATGTTCAGCCCTCAGGCTGTATAAGGCCAGTGAAATAATTTGGTCTGACCCCGCCAAGGCTTTAAAGGTGAAGGTGAATTAATTAAATATTTGCAGGCTAATTTTTAAGTTGATAATTTTGTATGGCCTGCAAATTATTTTACAAATATCCAAATGGCCCTTGGAAGAAAAAGAAAGGTTCCCCACCCCTATTTTAGAGAGAGAGGAAAAGAGGGAGAGAGAGATATATCAATGTTAGAGGAAAACAATAATTGGTTGTCTTTGTACATGCCCTGACAGGATCAAACTCACAACAGAGGTATCTTCCCTGACTGGGAACCAAGCCCACAACCTTTTGGTGTATGGGATAATGCTTCAACCAACTGAGCCACTCAGCTAGGGCTCCTCAATAAAATATTAGCAAACTAAATGCAGCAATGCAAGATTGGTTCAATAATCCACAGATCAATTAACACGATATACCACATAACAAAATAAAGAGTAAAAATTATATAATCCTATCAATATTAATAGATGCTAAAACAAACATTTTACAAAATCAATCACCAAGTTATGATTAAAAACTCTCAGCAAAGTGGGGATAGAGGGAACATAACATAATAAAAAGCATATATGACAAAATAATTTCCCTTAAGATCATAAACAAGACAAGGTTGTTTACTTTTACCACTTTTATTCAACACAGTATTGGAAGTCCTAGCCACAACAATCCAACAAGGAAAATAAATAAAAGGCATCCAAATTAGAAAGGAAGAAGCAAAACTGTGATGATTTGCAGGTGACATATTTTGTATATATAGAATCCTAAACATACCTCCAAAAATGTTAGAATTAATGACTTCAATAAAATAGCAGGATACAAAATAAATATTCAGAAATTAGTTGCATTTTTATACACCAATAATAAACTATCAGAAATAAATAAAAAAACAATTCCATTTACAACTACCATATAACCCAGCAATTCCACCTTTGGGTATATATCTCAAGAAATCCATACACTAACTAGAAAAGATATATGTTTCCTATTTTCATTACAGTGTTACTTGCAAAAGACAAGATAGGGAAGTAACCCAAGTGCCCATCAAAAATGAGTGGGTAAAATCAGGAGTCAAGATGGCATACGTAAATGCCTTCCACAACCACATCAAAATTACAACTAAAATACAGAACATCCATTATTCAAAACCACCTGAAATCTGGCTGGATGGAAGTCCTACAACTAGAGAGCTACAGAAGAAAGCACATTGAGACTGGTAGGAGGGGTGCAGGTATGGAAGAGGCTGGTCCAGAACCCATGTGCAGCATTTTAAAAATTGGGCCTCCCGTGGGAAGCACATAAAACCCCCAGCCTGGGGTTCCAGGACTGGGAAGAGAAATCCCCATAACTTCAGGCTGTAAAAGCCAGTGGGAATTGTGGCTGAGTGACAGGGAGGCTGCTGGAGTCCCAGGTGTTCCTCTAAAGGCTCTGTGCATGAGCATACATGATCCTGATTCCTCTAAGCTCCAGCTGGCAGTTTTGGGGAATCCAGGGATATACTGGGAGGAACTGGACTGTCTGGCATTGGGGCAGAAACTCGAGGAGGGGGAGGGGGAGGGAGGGAAGGCAGCCTTCTCCCAGACAGCAGAGTTTCCACACTCTTCCTTGTGCCTTGTGCCTTGAGACTCCACCCCATCCAATTTGCAATTCCACTCAAGCTTGTTTGCAGCTGCTTTTACATATTGACGTCCTGGATCAGGCTTCAGACTTTCCTAAAATCTCTTAAGAAAGCTGAATCTGGTGACAGCATGCCCCAAACCTATCAAGAATTAGGTCCAAGAATAAGCTCTAACACCAGCCTGCCTTGCTTCATAGCTGGGCCTCATAGCTGGCACCTCCAAACCCAATACAAGTTGCAGCCAAATGCAGATCTCTCTGTAGCTCCTGTCAGGTGGTCCCAGGCAGTGGCTGACTTTGCCCCTCCCTGGAGGTCCCAGAGCCAGTGCACCTGGTGGACAGCTTCAGACCACAGCATATTACAGCTCTACACACCCACACGCAACACATGCAAGGGCAGACTCAGTGAGGACCAAGGCCCCACTGAAGCAAGTCCTGCTCCATAGGGCATCTCCTGCAAAGCAGCTCTTCCCCTGTAGTCACAGCAGGTCCTCCAGCTAATTGGCCTGGAGGTCAAATCCTTCCAGTGATGCCAACAGCAATTGAGGCTCAATTACAAGACTGTGCACACAGCCCACACAGGGACACACCCAGAGTGTCCAGCTCATGTGACCGGGAAGACTGAGCCACTGAGTCCTACAGGACACCTACCACACAAAGCCATTCTACCACTTCCAGGAGACATAGTAGCTCTAGGTAGAAACAAACACAGGGAAGCAACCAAAATGCAGACCCAACAAAACATGTCACAAATGAAAGAAATGGAAGCAAACCAACTACTGAATACAGATTTCAAAACAATGGTTTTAAGGTTGCTCAAAGACCTTAAAGAGAGCTTTAAGGAAATTAATAAGAGCATTATGGGACTTAGTGAGACTTTCAAGGATCTTAGTGAGAATATCAAAGACATGAAAAAGGACCAGTTAGCATACATTAACTGAAAAAAGAATAACTTACATGAATTCAACAGTAGAGTAGAGGATTATGAGAATCAAATACATGATTTGGAATATGAGGGAGCAAAAAACACCCAACCAGAAGAGCAAAAAGAAATAAGAATCCAAAAATATGGAGCTAGTATAAGGAGCCTTTGGGACAACTTCAAGCATATCAACATCCAATTTATGGGGGTGCCAGAAGGAGAAGAGAGAGCAATATACTGAAAACCTATTGGATAAATAAGTCTTAGCAAGTTTAAGAAGATTAAAATCACATCAAGCATCTTCTTAGATCACAATGGCATAAAACTAAAAATCAACTACAATAAAAAAAAAAACCTCCTCAAAAACAAGCAAACACATGGAGACCAAATGGCTTGTTATTAAACAATGACTGTATTGTCAATGAGATCAAGGCAGAAATAAAAAATTTCCTGGAAACAGAAAAATGAACACACCACAACATCAAACCTATGGGAGCAGTAAAAGCAGTCCTGAGAGGGAAGTTTATAGCACTACAGGCCTACTTCAAGAAACAAGAAAAAGCTCAAATAAACAATCTACAACTCAGAGAATTAGAACAATAAGAAAAGCCCAGATTAAGTAGAATGAAGGAAAGAAATATCAGAATTGAAATAAATGACATAGAGACTGAGACAAATACAAAGAATGAATGAAACCAAGAGCTGGTTCATTGGAAAAAGAAAAAAGATTGATGAACCTTTAGCCAGACTTGTTGAGAAAAAGAGAGTGTAGCCAAATAAATAAAATAAGAAATAAAAGAGGTGAAGTAACAACTGACATCACAGAAATATAAAGGATTGTAAAAAAACAAAACACACAAAAAACAAAACCACACAACTTTGAACAGCTATATGCCAACAAATTGGACAACCTGGGAAAAAATGGATAAATTCTTGGAAACATACAATCTACCAAAACTCAGACAGGAAGAGGCAGAAAACTTGAATAGGCTGATAACAACTGATGAAATTATAGCAGTAATTAAAAAAAGAAAAAGAAAAAAACCAAAACTCCCAGCAAACAAAAGTCCTGGACCAGATGGCTTCACATGTGAATTTGAAGAAATATTCAAAGAAAATTTAACACCTATTCTCCTCAAACTATTTCAAGAATTTAAAGAGGTGAGAAGAATTCCAAGCACCCTTTTTGAGGTCAGAATTACCCTAATTCCAAAACCAGATAAAGACATTACAAAGAAAATTACAGGTCAATATCCCTGATGAATATTGATACTAAAATCCTCAACAAAATATTATATTGGATCAGCAATCTATTGGAAAGATTATTCATCATGACCAAGTGGGATTTATTCCAGGGATACAAGCCTGGTACAGTATTCTCCAATATCTTCAACAAAATATTAGCAAATAGGACCCACCAATACATTAAAAAATTGCACGCTATGACCAATTAAAGTTTATTATGGGGATGCAAAAATGGCTTAATATTAGCAAATCAATAAATGTGATACACCATATAAACAAAATGAAGAATAAAAATCTTATGACAATATCTTAAGAGAGTTTTTATCAAAAGTGGGAATAGAGTAATCATATCTTAACATAATAAATGCCATATATGACAAACCTACAGCAAATATCATACTCTATGGGCAAAAACTAAAAGCATTTCCCTTAATATATAAAACAAAACAGGGATGCTCACTTTCACCACTCTTGTTCAACATAGTACTGGAAGTCCTAGCAACAGCAATCAGACAAGAAGAAAACATAAAAGACATCCAAATTGGAAAGGAGAAAGTAAAACTGTCATCAATTGCAGATTACATGGTATTGTACATAGAAAACCCTAAGACTTCACAAAAACAAAACAAAATAAAACAAAAAACAAAAAACCCTACTAAATTTAATAAATAAGTTCAGCAGGATACAAAATTAACATCCAGAAATCAATTGTGTTGGTGTCTTTGGATTCATCTTGATTGGGACTCTCTGTGCTTTCTGAAGTTTTGTAACGTTCCTTCACCTGGTTAGGAAACTTTTCAGCCATTGTTTGTTTGTTTATTTATTTACTTATTTATTTATTACGTATTATATACAAATTTTTATTGTTCATATTATTACAAATGTTTCTTTCCTCCCCCCCCTCCATTGCTCTCCTCCATCAGGTTCCCACCCCACCCTCTGCCTTTCCCCACGCCCCATTGTCCTCATCCATAGGTGCACAGTTTATGTTCAGTCTCTTCCCACATCCCCTTCTCCCCTTTTTCCCAAGAATCGTCATTAAAAAAAAATCTGATGAACAATATTAACTGCTAAACATAATAGTATCAGAGGTATGGAAGGGGAGTGAACTGACGATTCTTAGCCATTATTTTCAAACAGATTATCGAGTCCTTGCTCATTTTCTTCTCCTGGTATTCCTATTATGCAAATGTTGTTATGTTTGATGTTGTGCCAGAAATCCCTTAAGAATTTCCTCATCCTCTAAAATTCTCTCTCTCTCTCTTTCTCTCTCCTTGGATACTTACTGTTATCTTGTCCTCTAAATCACATAATTGATTCTCTGTTTCATATAATCTTCTTTGATTCCTTCTAGTTAGTATATTCTTCATTTCAGATAGTGTATTCTTTATTTCTAATTGGTTGTTTTTTATGGTTCCTATATAATAATACTTACAATATCTTTGTTTAAGTTTTCACTGAGATCATTCATTCTTCCCCCAAGGTCCTTGAGCATTCTCATAATCATTGTTTTAAATTCTGCACCTGGTATTTTGGTTGCTTCCATTTCATTTAATATTTTTATGGGACTTATCTTATTCTTTCACCTGGACCCTATTTCTTCTTCTTTTAATTTTGCCTCTGTACATTAAGTAGACCTGCTACGACTCCCAAAGTTGTCACGAATGCTTTCTGATGGAAATATCTCGTTTGACTCAGTTCTAGATCACCTACACTCTGGGCTCTGGGAATTTCTTCAGTGAGCTTTGTGCACACTCCTGTTGTAGACAAGTCTGAATGCTGTTGGCCTTTCTGTGATTAGGGTTAACCTTCAGGCTGGCTGACTATATGCATGTGGTTTCTCAAGGAGGCTTACCCTGCTGATTGTACCTAATAGTTAATTTTAGTTCAAGCTGTTATGACAATAAAAGCCAGAGGAGGAGTGTTTTAGGAGAGAGATCCAAGATGGCTGCTCAGGTAGACATCTAGCTACGGCAGCACACAACAATTTCAATGGAATACAACTAAGATGTAGAGTGGACATTGCCCAGAGCTACAGGTAGTCGACTGACTGAAAATTCTACAACAAGAAGGAAAGAGAAAACCAGAAGGAAAATCAGAGGAGCTGAAAAAAAGCCTAAGGTACGGAGACATGCTGCGCGCCCGCCCGCACGCGCGCTCGGAGAGGTCGCAGCCGGAGAGGAGGAGAGGGCGGGGAGCCGCCTTTCCTTCCCTAGCAGGAAGGAAATAAAACCCCCAGCCTGGGCTGAACCCCCGAACCGGCAGCGCTGAGCCCCCCCGAACCGGCAGCGCTGAGCCCCCCGAACCAGCAGCGCTGAGCCCCAGTTATGGGCCAGACCCTGGGGACCCAGGCTCCGGCAGGGGGAGACGGGGCTGTGAGGCGGAAAAGCGGCGAAAAGCAGGACCCCGGGAGTCGCGCGCAATGCAAGCGCAGAGGACTGAATGTTGACTCTGATGCTGGGTTGCCCTAGCCGGAAGAAACAAGGGCTCCGGCGGCGCTGGGCCTCAGTCCGGACTGCTCCGAACCCCAGTTCTGGGCCGATCCCTGGGGACCCAGGCTCAGGCAGAGGGAGACGGGGCTGTGAGGTGGAGTCTAGGGAGAGCGGTGAAAGGCCGGGCCCCCGGATTTGCACACACTGCGCGCAGAGGACAGTCTGTTGACTCTGATGCTGGACTCCCCTAGCGGGAAGGAGAAAAAAAGCTCCGGGCTGGGGGAACGCGGCGGGGAGCAGGAGCCCTTGTGGGACGCCAGCCAACCGGGAACCAGCAAGGAGCCGAGTGACGGGGCCCCTGGGGGGGGGGCGTGCCCCTGAGCCTTCCACCTCTGAGCACGGGCAATGGAGCCAAGGCCGGGAGTGGGGGGGCTGCTTCCTGGGCGGCGCCGTCCCCTGCAACAGGCTAAAGCAGCTCAGGAGCCCGCGGAGAACAAAGGGGTGCCACAGGCCAACCTGCTGAGCTCCCAGGACAAGGAGGAAGAAACCAAAGAAGTTCTCAATGTGAAGAAATCAAGTGAGAGCAAAAAATAGTAAAATTACTTAAGAAAGAATACAAAGAAGTTTTGAAAAATCAAAGACTAAGTCAGAACTCAACTCAACAGCCAACATTGCAACATAAATGCGTTTAAAAAAAAAAAAAAAAAGGACAGAATGTTGGAGCAGTGGCGGCCAGGCCTAGAGTGGCCAGGCACAAGGCAGTGGCAGCCAGGCCCGGAGCAGCAACGGCCAGGCCCCAGAACAACAGCAGCCAGAACCAGAGCATCAACAGCCAGCACTGGAGCAGCCAGACCTGGGGCAGTGGCAGCCAGGCCTGAGGCGGAGGCGGCCAAGCCCAGGGTGGCCAGTCCAGGAAAAACCAGACCCGGAGTGGCCGGGCCTGGAGAAACTGGGCCCAGAGCAGCCGGGGTGGGAACAGCCAGACCCAGAACAGCAGTAGCCAAGCCCAGAGCATCCAGGCTGGGAGTGCCCAGGCTCGGAGCGGCCGGGCCCGGGGCAGCCGGGCCCAGAGCAGCCAGGTCGGGTGCGGCCAGGCCCGGAGCAGCGGCTGCCAGGCTGGGAGCGGCCAGGCCCGGGGGAGCAGGCGGGTCGGGTGCGGCCAGGCCCGGAGCAGCGGCTGCCAGGCTGGGAGCGGCCAGGCCCGGAGCAGCAGCAGCCAAGTCCAGAGCAACTAGGTCGGGAGTGGCAGTGACCAGACCCGGAGCAGCTGGTTGTGGAATGAACCAGAGCAGCAGAGGCCAGGCCCTGAGCAGCCAGGCCCGGAACAGCTCTCCTCGCCTGCCCCTGCCCCACGGCTGCTTCTCAGACATGGCTGGAAACTTTCGTGGGAACTTGTGGGTCTGCTGAATCAAGTGATGAAGGCTTAGATCTGGATGTGTTTAGTTAGTATAGGGCTGGGGTGTTGATCTGTGAGTGCCTTGGGTGGGGCCTGGATGAGGCTGGTGGACCTATTGGGAAATGTCTTTTGTGTGAAGTGTATCATTGGGCATTTGGAGGTATTATTGATATGAGAAAATGCTAAGTAACTGATTTACTATCTGAAAAGGGATTTACTATCGGGGAAAGGGAGGGAAGAAGAGACTGAACATAAACTGTGCACCTATGGATGAGGACAATGGGGGATGTGGAGGGGGCGGAGGGTGGGGTAGGAACCTGGTGGAGGGGGGAAGAAATGAGGAACCTTTGTAATAATATGAACAATAAAGATTGATTAAAAAAAAAAAAAGCCAGAGGAGGCAGGTGAACAGGGTGACTTGGTGGCGATAGCCAAGTAGTGCCTTAGCCTCTCTCTCACAGAAATGTGTGTCAGAGCAGTGTGTCTCTCAGGTGCTGCCGGTCAGTCCTGGCAAAGTGGTGTCCCATGTGAGGAGGAACCATGAATGCAACGAAACGTGACAGGCCTCCAAAACTAAAAGTAAGAAAATGAAAGTGACTGCACAGGAAGTCATCGGAGCCAACTTAGGATTTCTGAGTTCAGGGAATTGTTTCAAAGCTAAGGAATTCACTGTCTCTGTTATGCTTTTTAAGAATGTGAGTATGTTTTCCATTAGAAAAATAACCCTATTTCTGAAAGTAAGGGGGAAAAAAGATTTTTCTTGTATTTGCCTAGTAAGCAAATGTTTTATATATATTATGAAAATAACTAGAGGCCTGGCTGGTGCATGAAATTTGTGCATTTGCCGGGGGATCCTCAGCTTAGATTGTGAGAGGACCCCACTGGTGCACAATTAGGATTAGGGAGGAATGCAGGAGGTTAGCTAACGGGGAGCATCTGCCCCTTGGTGGTCTCTGTACATCATATCGAGCAGTTGAGTCAGCTTGGCATATCATTAGCATATTATTTTTGATTAGTTGAATGACCGACTGGATGATTGGACACTCGTCCAGTAATCAGTTGACTGTTCAGCCAATCAAAGAGTAATATGCTAATGATATGTTAAGGCTGCTCAACTGCTCGCTATGACATGCACTGTCCACCTGTGGGCAGACACTCCAACAGGTAGGTTAGCTTGCTGCTGGGGTCCAACCGATTGGGACTGAGCAAGAGGGGCCGGACACACAACCTGGAGCTTTCCCATGACTCCTCCTTGGCTGGCCAACCTCCCATATCCCTCCCCAGCCCTAACCATGCACTTGCACTCTGGGACCCATAGGGGGTGTTGGAGAGCCAGCTTTGGCCGATCCCACAGGCCAGACTGAGGGACCCCACTGGTGCACAAATTCGTGCATTGGGCCTCTAGTATAATATATTTGACTACCTTCCCAGGGTTTGAATTTTGAGAATTGCTTCCTTTACTTATGAAGGGAAGTTTATACTTAGGGTATATGAGAAGCTCTGTCAAATAAGGAAATAATAATTATATTTTATTTATTTTTGCATATTAAGTAGATTATAATATGCTTTCATTTATAACTAACTGTTATAAGTTATCATATTGTGGAATATTGTGTTTTTACAGAAAGGATAATATTCTATGTCATTTATATTATGCTATAAAATATCTAGATTTATAGAAATACTGTCAAGAAAAATCAGGAGAAAAAGAATTTAATTATTGGACTAAATGAACTAAAATAATTATTGTTTTGTTAATTATTATTCTCATGACAATATGTTTGTTTGCATAAATCCAATAAGAATTTGATTTCTGCTGGAACCACTTTGACTCAGTGGATAGAGCGTCGGCCTGCGGACTGGAAGGTCCTGGGTTCAATTCCGGTCAAGGGCATGTACCTTGGTTGCAGGCACATCCCTGGTGGAGGCCGTGCAGGAGGCAGCTGGTGGATGTTTCTCTCTCATCGATGTTTCTAACTCTCTATCCCTCTCCCTTTCTCTCTGTAAAAAATCAATAAAATATATATTTTTTAAAAAAGAATCTGATTTCTTCATGACAGGACATAAGTCAGTTTCCAATTGTGATTTTACTAACCAAAAACACACTGAAATATCATGTCTGATATGCCAGGACTCTGGATGTCACCAGAAAGCTCTAAGGAATGAAGAGTGACCTTGAAGCCGGTAAGCCCCTTAGATAAACAGCCAGGTCCCTTGCTTGGTCATGTGGTTCATGGCAGTCTTTCCAGGTAAGGAGCAAAGGTTGCTTTCCTGAGAGATGGCATGAAAGACACCTTCAGATGCCTGCAGGGACCTCAGCTTGAGGAATGCACCCCAATTCTGTAGGTATTGCAGGTGAAGCCTGCTGGCAACCTTGTGGCTTGGCTTCTTTGCTCTAGGAGTAAACTTTCTCATGAGATCCCAGCAAAGCACATTTTTTAACACTAGTAGCCTACATTATCAACTGTTATTCTTGCTGTTTATGCAAACAATCAGGCCAAATTATAACTAGATTTAATACAGTAAGTAAATTAGTCTTTAATAAAAATGAGAGTGATTTTAGGGAGAAAAATTGTTTCAACAGAAAATTATTAGAAACTGTTCTAACTTTTGCCCAATTATACTAAATTTTACAGCACAGTTTGTCTTCACCAGACTACAAGCCCTACTTACACCTAGGAAATAATACCACCTCTAGGCACCATTGCCATCTCCTTCTGTGCCCAGGTCGCATCGTCCGTCTGACAGACAGCAAGGCTCTCTTGGCTCTGAGAGAAACCTGACCCAGCTCAGCAGGAAGAAACCACAGAAGAGATCTGGCATCCCTTTTCCCTGTAACCTACAGAAGGCATATACACTGAGTGGCCAATTATTATGATCTCTGAACTCATAATAATCTGGTCACTCAGTGTACTTCTCTTGAGTACCTCATTCATTTGATATCAAAGATACTATACATGGTGCACCTGATCAGTTTTCCCCTTTGCACTGGCTGATAGAAAGCTCAGAGCCAATAGGTGGTTGATCGCCAACAAAAGTCTACAATGCTTTTGGTACCCATTGAGATACAAATACACTGAGTGGCCAGATTATTATGTATTCAGAGATCATAATAATCTGGCCATTCAATGTATTAATTGCAGAAGGTATGTGTACGTTGTAAAAGGTATATATAAGTTACAAAGGGTTTGGATGAGAGGAGGACAAGATGGCGGCTGAACAGACGGACTTGTTCTGACCTTGGTCCCAGAACAGATAGAAGCAGGTTCTGAGTTGCTCAGGGAATATTGATTGACAGCTAAGGGTTAGCAGAACTCTAAAGAAAGGTAAGGAAGGGTCCGCAGGACAGGATTTCCTGACCAAGCAACCAGCACTGCGGCGGCGGAGACCTCGCCCGGAGCTACAGACTCAGAGGGAAGGCTGCACCATCTTACCAGGAAAGGAGGATCTTCTCTGAGGCCTGAAAAACCCGCAGCAGAGGAGACCATCAAACAGCTGTGATGCCCCAATCGGTGCAAATATGTGGATTCAAGGGAGTTCTTCGATCATCCATGGAAAGGGTTGTATTTTGTGCCTTTAAATCAATGCAGGAGAAGGAATACCACATAACCAGACATTCTGAAAAGAGAGACTATGGGGAGACAAAGAAATAGCCCACAGATGAAAGAAAAGCAAGCATCACCAGAAAAGGAAGTAAACGAGTTAGAGGCAAGCAGCCTACCAGAGCAAGAATTCAGAGTAATGATTATAGGATGGCTAAAAAGAATGGAAGAGAAATTTGATGACATGAATAAGAAACAAGAGGAAATGAAGAAGAACCAAGAGGAATTGAAGAAGAACCAAGAGGAATTGAAGAAGAACCAAGAGGAAATAAAGATGAACCAAGAAAAAATGAAAAGTGATATCGCTACTTTGAAGAACTCAATATAAAGCATCAAGAGTAGACTAGAAGAAGCAGAGAACCACATCAGTGAGCTAGAAGATAAGATGAAAAAAAAATACCCAATTAGAGCAGCTTCTGGAAAAAAAAAAATTAAAAAGCAGGAGGAGAGCCTAAGGGAACTTTGGGAAAATACAAAACAAAACAATATTAGAATAATAGGGGTTTCAGAAGGAAAGGAAATTGAGGAAGACATGGAAAACTTATTTCAAGAAATAATGACAGAAAAATTTCCTGAGATAGAGAAGAAAAAACCCACACAAATCAAGATGCTCGCAGAGTCCCAAGCTAAATGAATCACAGAAGACAGACGCCAAGGCACATTATAATTAAAGTGGCAAACAACAGCGACAAAGTAAGAATCTTAAAAGCAGCCAGAGAGAGACAGAAAGTTACATACAAAGGAACCCCCATCAGACTAGCAATTGACTTCTCAACAGAAACTCATCAGGCCAGAAGGGAATGGGATAAAATATACTAAGTCATGCAAAGGAAGGGTCTGAATCCAAGAATACTGTACCCAGCAAGGCTATCAATCAAAATTGAAGGTGTAATCAGGAGCTTCACAGACAAAAAACATCTAAAGGAATTTATCTCCACCAAACCAGCAATGAAAGAAATGCTAAAAGGCCTACTGTAAAAATAAAGAAATAGGAAGTGAAGAAGGAACACAGGGGTATAGAATAAAAATGGTGTCAAATAAGTACCTATCAATAATATCTTTACATGTAAATGGATTAAATGCTCCAATCAAAAGACATAGGGTAACAGATTGGATAAGAAAACAAGACCCATATATCTGTTGTCTACAAGAAACCCCCTTCAGCCGGGACCGGTTTGGCTCAATGGATAGAGCGTCGGCTTGGGGACTGAAGGGACCCGGGTTCCGGTCAAGGGCAAGTACCTTGGTTGCGGGCATATCCCCAGTAGGGGGTGTGCAAGAGGCAGCTGATCAATGACTCTCTCTCTCATCGATGTTTCTAACTCTGTATCTCTCTCCCTTCCTCTCTGTACAAAATCAATAAAATATATTAAAAAGAAAAAAAAAAAAAAGAAACCCACTTCAGAAAAAAAGACGCACACAGACTGAGGGAGAAGGGATGGAAAAAGGTTTTCCAGGTGAATGGAAATGAAAAAAAAAAAAAGCTGGGGTAGCAATACTTATATCTGACAAATTAGATCTCAGAGTGAAGGACATAACAAGAGATAATGAAGGCCTCTTCATAATACTAAAGGGAGCAATCCAACAAGAAGAAATAACCCTGGTAAATATATATACACCCAACATGGGAGCACCCAAATACATTAAAAAAAAACAAACAAACTGCTGGAGGACATTAAGGGAGAGATTAATAGCAATACAATCATAGTAGGAGATTTTAATACCCCATTGTCACCCTTGGACAAATCATCTAAACAAAAAATCAGCAAAGAAACATCAATCCCAAATGACTTACGAGACAGATGGAATTAATCGACATCTTCAGAACATTCCACCCCAAAGCCATAGAATATACGTTCTTCTCAAGTGCACATGGGACATTCTCAAAGATGGACCACGTTTTGGGACATAGGCAAAGTCTCTTCAAGTTCAAGAAGATAGAAATCATATCAAGATCTCAGATCATAGTGGCATAAAACTGGAAATTAACTACAATAAAAATAATAAAAAGAAATCTAACACATGGAGACTAAACAGCATGTTATTAAACAAGGACTAGGTTACCAGAGAAATAAAGGAAGAAATTAAAAACATCCTGGAAACAAATGACAATGATAACACAACAATCCAAAATCTATGGGACACAGCAAAAGCAGTTTTGAGAGGGAAGTTCATATCCCTACAAGCCTATTGCAAAAAAAAGAAAGAAAAAATGATAACAAATTATCTAACTCTACAACTCAAAGAGTTAGAAAAAAAAGCAACAAGAAAAGCCCAGTGTAAGCAAAAGGAAGGAAATAACAAAAATCAGAGCGGAGATAAATGAGAGAGAGACCAAAGAAACAATACATAAGATCAACAAAACCACGAGCTGGTTCTTTGAAAGGATAAACAAGATAGGTGAACCTCTAGCCAGGCTAACCAAGAAACAAAGAGAGAGGACTCAAATAAACAAAATCAGAAATGAAAGAGGTGAAATAACAACAGACCCCGCCGAAATACAAAGGATTGTTACAAAATACTACAAACAGCTCTATTCCAACAAACTAAACAACCTGGAGGAAATGGACTTATTCCTAGAAAAATACAAACTTCCAAAACTCAATCAGGAAGAATCTAAAAATCTCAATAGACCAGTGACTTGGGAAGAAATTGAAACAGTCATCAGAAAGCTTCCAGCAAACAAAAGCCCAGGGCCAGATGGCTTCACAGGAGAGTTTTACCAAACATTCAAGGAAGAACTAAAACCTATCCTCCTCAGACTATTCCAAAAAATTCAAGAGGAAGGAACACTTCCAAACTCCTTCTATGAAGCCAGTATCACCCTAATACCAAAACCAGATAAAGACAACTCAATGAAAAAGAATTACAGGCCAATATCCCTCATGAACATAGATGCCAAAATCCTCAACAAAATTCTAGCAAATCGGCTCCAGCAGAGCATCACAAAGATCATACACCATGACCAAGTAGGATTTATTCCAGGAATGCAAGGATGGTACAATATCCGCAAATCAATAAACGTGATACATCACATAAACAAAATGAAAGATAAAAATCACATAGTCATAACAATTGATGCAGAAAAATCATTTGATAAAATCCAACACCTTTCCTGATAAAAACTCTCAACAAAGTGAGAGTACAAGGATCATACCTCAATATAATAAAAGCTATATATGATAAACCCACAGCCAACATCATACTCAATGGGCAAAAACTAAAACCATTCCCTCTAAGAACAGGAACAAGACAGGGATGCCCACTATCACTACTCCTCTTTGACATAGTACTGGAAGTACTAGCCATTGCAATTAGACAAGAAAAGGAAATCAAAGGCATCCAAATTGGAAAAGAAGAAGTTATCCTTATTTGCAGATGACATGATATTGTACATAAAAATCCCAAAAGACTTCATTAAAAAACTAATTGACTTAATAAATGAATTTGGCAATGTAGCAGGATACAAAATTAACGCCAAGAAATTCATGACATTTCTATACACCAACAGTGAAATTATAGAAACAGAGACTAAAAAAGCAATTCCATTTACCATCGCACCAAAAAAATTAAGATACCTAGTAATAAATTTAACTAAGGAAGTAAAGTACCTATTTGCCAAAAACTACACGACACTGAAAAAAGAGATAGAGGAAGATGTAAACAGATGGAAGAACATACCATGTTCATGTGTTGGTAGAATCAACATCATCAAAATGTCCATACTTCCTAAAGCAATCTATAGGTTCAATGCACTCCCCATTAAAATACCAATGGCATATTTCACTGACCTAGAAAGAACTCTCCAAAAGTTCATTTGGAACAATAAAAGACCCCGAATAGCCACAGCAATCTTGAGAAAGAAGAGTAAAGTAGGAGGGATCTCAATACCAGACTTCAAGCTGTATTACAAAGCCACTGTTCTCAAAACAGCCTGGTACTGGCACAAGAACAGACATATAGATCAATGGAATCGAATCGAGAACCCAGATATCAATCCAAATCACTATGCTCAATTAATATTTGACAAAGAAGGCATGACTATACAATGGAGTCAAGATAGTCTCTTCAATAAATGGTGTTGGGAAAATTGGGCAGACACATGCAAAAGAATGAAACTAGATCACCAACTTACACCATACACAAAAATAAACTCAAAATGGATACAGGACTTAAACATAAGATGGGAAACCATAAAAATACTAGAAGCATCCACAGGCAGCAAAATCTCAGACATATGCCAAAAGAACTTCTTCACTGATACTGCCCCTAGGGCAATGGAAGCTAAAGAGAAAATAAACAAATGGGACTACATCAAAATAAAAAGCTTTTTTACAGCAAAAGAAACCATCAACAAAACAACAAGAAAGCCCACTGTGTGGGAGAACATATTTGCAAATAATACCACTGATAAAGGTTTAATCTCCAACATCTACAGACAGCTTATACAACTAAATAAAAGGAAGATGAATGATCCAATTTAAAAATGGGCAATGGACCTAAATAGAATATTCTCAAAAGAAGTCAGGAGGAAGGCCAAAAGGCACATGAAAACATGCTCAAAGTCACTAATTATCCGAGAGATGCAAATCAAAACAACAATGCGGTACCATCTCACATCTGTCAGAATGGCCAACATCAACAAATCAACAAATGACAAGTGTTGGCGAGGTTGCGGAGAAAAAGGAACCCTCGTGCACTGCTGGTGGGAATGCAGACTGGTGCAACCACTGGGGAGAACAGTGTGGAGTTTCCTCAAAAAACTGAAAATGGAACTCCCATTTGACCCAGTAATCCCACTCCTAGGAATATATCCCAAGAAACTAGAAACACTAATCAGAAAGGATATATGCACCCCTATATTCATAGCAGCACAATCTATAATAGCCAGAATTTGGAAACAGCCTAGGTGCCCCTCAGCAGATGATTGGATCCAAAAACTATGGTACATCTACACAATGGAATACCATGCTGCCATAAAAAAGAAGGAATTCTCATCATTTGAAGCAACCTGGATGGAATTGGAGAACACCATGCTGAGTGAAATAAGCCACTCAATGAAAGAGAAACACCACATGACCTCACTCATTTATGGATAATAAAGAACATTATAAACTGATGAACAAAAAGATAGATATAGAGACAGTAAAACAACGAGCAGACTGTCAAATTACAGCGGGGATGGTAGGGAGATCTGGGAGAAATAATAGATAAACCGAAGGACTTGTATACATGCATATAAGTACAACCAATAGACACAAAACTCTGGGGAGGGAGCGTATGTTTTGGAGCGCGGGGGAGAGGGGGGCAATGTTAAAATATGTACACAGATAATAATTAAAAAAAAAGGTACAAAGGATCTGAACAAGTGACAACTAAGGTTAAGGAAGTAAAAATTGTGAAAAGGATATAAAGAAAGGAATATATAATAACAGGAAGAAAGGAAGTTAGAGTAAGAATACTTAAGAATGATTATTAAAGTTATAAGAATGTTTATTATGAAAGTTATAAGAATGTTTACAAAGGTCATAGAATGTTTATAAAGAGAAACCTTAAAAGGAATTATAAGTATACTGAATAATAAATCTAATAGAGCACCTAAATTAATCTGAAAAGTAATTATATTCTTTTAAATCTTAGAACACATATACTTATATGTGAATAGGGGTTAAGTTTTAAAGTTTTCTTTTTAAGGCCTGTGCAAAGTAATTAGGAAGGTGACTCAGCTGTGAATCCAGCAAACAGAACCGATAAGCATTGTCAGACCAACCCACCAGAAATCATCATTGTTTCATCGCCTGATGATAACTGATGTGTGCAGACCCCAGGCCTGCAGGTAGCTACATTTCTCACCCTCGCCTCTTTCCCTTTATAATCCTGTCCCCTACACCTTGCTAGAAGGCAAGATTTAATATTTGTAAGCACTCTGTCTTCTCAGTTAGACTAACCATTGCTGGCAGTGTAATTCTCTTTGTTTTTCTTATACTAGTAGTCTACAAAATCAGAATTGAGCAGTGAATGCGCTTCGTGGAGCCCGACATTCCAAAGCAGAAAGTTCGCCATCTCTCTCTGTGTTCTGCAGCCAGCAAAACGAAAGGGGGAGATGTGGGAAGCACAGGACTTGGTTGGAAGGATCTGTCCGAAAGATTCTCCGAAAGCTCGGAAGCCTCTGGGGAGACCTTGCCAAAGGCAGCAGCCCCTGACTTACTTTTCCTAACAAGTCTGAGCCCCCGGTGTTTTACTGGAATCTCTATGTGTAGTCTTTGAAGACCCAACTTTGTACCAGTAGAAGCATGTGCTTTCTCAAGGATGCTTAGTTAATTTTAGCTCAAGCTGTTATGACAATAAAAGCCAGAGGAGGCAGTGAACAGGGTGACTTGGCGATAGCCAAGTAGTGCTTTAGACTTTCTCTCACAGAAATGTGTGTCAGAGTCATCATTTGTCTGTCCTTCAGGGTCAGACCCAGCAGTCTCCTTGATCACCTGAGCTTGGCGCTCCAGGTTATGTGGCCATTCTGTTGTAATTGACCTTGATTTCTGTTGGTCCTTTTTTGCATGGGATTGACCTTCAGGCTTGCCAGCTGTTGTCTCCACCCCAACCACAGCCCACAGGCTGTGTGCTGTTGCTGACCACATGACGCAGCGTTCACCTCAGCAGGGCCTGGTGCTTGCCGAGACCTCTTTTTGGATGTGCTGCTTGTGAAGCTTATTGTATCTTGCCCTGATGTTGTCTGAAGCTGGCCAGTGCAGGTTTTGGGCCTCTGGATGGACTCTAGTGCAGGTCAAAGTCACATGCTGCCTGTGAAGGCCCTGAGCAACCTGCTTGGAGTTAGAAAGTGATACCCAGTTTGTGGCTACCTCTGCTGGGCCTGGGTGTGCGTGTGGAAGACCAAGCTGTGCCCTAAGGCCAATGGTTACCAGTACTGGGCCCAGCGCAGGTCAGCAAAAGTCCAAGAGCTGCCGCCGCCTGCCGGCTGCTGTTAGGTGCAGCCATTGAAAGAGCGTCCCGAGGTCTTCAAGCTGCACAAGGCAGGTTCTCAGTGAGTCAGCAGGTAGGAGTGTTCGCCAGATTGATGCAGGTTCAAACTCGGTGCCAGTCTTGAGTCTGAGTGCACTTGGCAAAAGTTCCAGGGTACACTAGCTCTATCTGCCACCTGTTGGGTGCGCAGAGACCTTTGTGGTGGGGCAGGTCCTCAGGGAGTTATTAGGGTGAGCCCAGCAGTGTTTATCAGGCCCGAACAGACCAAGATTTGCCCTGTCAAGGGCAGGTTCCACACTGCTTGGGCATGCGAGGGTGAAACTGCCCCTGTCCCCGAGCCACACAACTCACTGTCCCCCAGATTCTGCCAGGAGGAGCCCGAGCTCAGCAGAGCGGGGTTTCTGGGACGTGGCAGTATGGAGCTATGCCATATTGAGGGGGAAATGCCAGCCAGGCTTTGGGGAAGGTGGGAAGTTGACCCCATTCCAGAGCCAACAACTCAGTCTGTTTCCAATTTTGCCCAGCCCTTGGAAGAGATTGGCTGCTAGGGGTCGGGAGGGTGTGCCTAGCAGATCTCCTAGGACAGGGAGGCACCAAGGTTCATGGAAAGCTGGGGGGAATGGCCCCCATCGCAAAGTCACACAACCCAGTAACTGGCACTCCCCGAGTCTGCTCAGATCTTGTCAAAGTAGCTGATTCCTAAGCAGGGTGTAAGCTCCACAGGATGGGCTATTACTTTCTTACAGGCTGATGCCATATGGGTGGCAGTGTGCCACCCAACAAAGATGGCATCCGCAGTGTGGGAGGGAAACTCAGTCAGGATTCTTGCAGCTGTCCCTTCAGCTCTCTCCAAACAAGCTCCAGACTCCCCTCACCTGACTCTAGCCCGGTTAGTCCTCCCTTTGTGGGAGCCCAGGGTGATTGGCTGCAAACAAATTTTGTGTGTGAGTGTGTGTGAGTGTGTGTGTGTGTGAGAGTGTGTGAGTGTGTGTGTGAGTGTGTGAGTGTGTGTGTGTGAGTGTGTGTATGAGTGTGTGTGTGTGAGTGTGTGTGAGAGAGTGTGTTGAGTGTGTATGAGTGTGTGTGTGTGTGTGTGAGTGTGTGTGAGAGAGTGTGTGTGAGTGTGTGTGTGTGAGAGTGTGTGTGAGTGTGTGTGCGAGAGTGTGTGTGAGTGTGTGTGTGTGTGTGAGTGTGTGTGTGAGAGTGTGTGAGTGTGTGTGTGAGTGTGTGTGTGAGTGTGTGTGTGTGAGAGTGTGTGAGTGTGTGTGTGAGTGTGTGTGTGTGAGTGTGTGTGTGTGAGAGTGTGTGAGTGTGTGTGTGAGTGTGTGAGTGTGTGTGTGTGAGTGTGTGTGTGTATGAGTGTGTGTGTGTGAGTGTGTGTGAGAGAGTGTGTGTGAGTGTGTGAGTGTGTGTGTGTGAGTGTGTGTGTATGAGTGTGTGT